>CM017558.1:4317808-4707808 GCA_007844125.1 Sinonovacula constricta | reverse complement strand
CATTTTATTCAAATCAACACCATGCTGTTGATTAAGGCCTAGTTCGCCGTCAAAATAATGGGCAAAATAAGGGTTGTTTGGTTCACGGAAACGAGTTTCAGGACATTGTTGTGGTTATGGGGGCTCGGTTTTGACCCAAAAATCCCCGTTATTCAGTAAACGATGAAATATGATATCTCATATAGTGAGAATGTGTCAGATTCAATACAGAGCCTAGTTGAGTGTCGCTTCAATTAAAGGTGGAATCCGAAATTTTAAAGAAACGGAAAATCAAGTCCTATGATACTTACCACGAATATTTCACTTACAAAAAGGTGGGCACACACAAAATAGTGTAAAAAGACCAGATACGAGATAATTTACACATAGACAAGTTACATGTACCGCGTTGGATCGGTCAGAAGGTGCAAGGGACGACTGGGGTGCTTCGATGAAATTACTAACAGTAATCACCTGAACCGCGAGTAAATTACTGAGCAAAATCAAATTGTGACAATAGCGTACTTCCGTCTGCGGATGTTTTGAATTATTTATTGTGCATATATGAACTTAACTTTTTTGCAAAAAGAGGTACTTCATAAGTTATTTTATCATAAAGGTATTTCCAAAATGCTTCATTATAGTGACTTGTTTTGCTGTGCTGTGGCTGATTTTTTATGTTATTTTTCCTTTGCTATATTTCTTCCGTGTTTAGAAAAGCTACATTTGACCTCACTAATTATTTTATCATATGACGACATTTCTTGGGTATTATTCTAACAAGACTGGAAACTTTCCAATAGTTAACATTTAGAAAACCTAAAATAGCATACTTACATAATTACAATATATTTGTAAATGATAATACGCGTGACGTCACGCTGATGCAAAGATACCTTATTCAAAAATCCATGTCCGTCAACCGATTAAGGATGGGATTGGGATTTGTCGTCATTTTGGCCGATACTGTGCAGGAACATTTCTATCATTATAGCACAGAGGCACTTATGAGGTGCCCAGGGACTTAACCCAACCGGTCCATTATACTGACACCAACCAGTCAGGCGTAATGCTGTTCCCTTAGCCCTGAGCGTTAGGAGGGAAGCCACTACTACTAACTTTAAAGTCTTGACCCGGCCGGGGTAAATCATTGTCAATAAATAAACATCACTAGATGTAAACACCGTTTTCCATTCTAATTCTAAGACCGTTTGTAACACATTTAATGTATATTTCAAATATTTGTACAAGATAAATCTTGTATTGCTAGTTATAAGCAAGAGCGATTAACGAATGGTATGTCAGTGAAAGTCTATATCTAACATCGATCTAAAGTCCAACCTTTCCGATCATTTTTTCCACTTTGAAAATTCTAACCTTCCCTAAAGTTACCAGATTCAACGACCGTATTATGATTATGATTATTATTATTGTTATTATTATTATTATTTTATTATTATTATTATTATTATTATTATTATTATTATTATTATTATTATTATTATTATTATTATTATTATTATTATTGCTTAAGGTGTTACTCACATTTCATCACTTATCAAACGGCACAGCACATTTCTTCGTCAAATTAATAAATGCAACGCTTATTTATAAAGATTTTTTATTGACTTTATTAAATTCATTAATTATAACAGAAGCTTCGAGCGTTTAATATTGAAACTATTTTAGCACAATAGCGACTTTTTGCATTTTTCTTAAAATTTTACACAAAAATTTAAAGCCAAAATCTATCTCTTTAAACGTCTTTACATATTAAGGGTAAAAGAAATATTTAAGTACATATATATCATGTAAATGTAAGCCATTTTACTTTTATTTGCGATGTTTTTCCACTTTTAATAATATGTAAGGGACCGTCAACAAACAAGGTATGCTTTCCAAGATTACCGTCGTTCTTTGTTGTCGTTTTTTTTGGTCATCAAAAGATTACACCTTGTATGAACGAGTGCAACAATTTGACCGAAATTCTGCATTAGGAACACTTATCCATTCTCTGGACTTTGTAGCTGTGTGTTTACCCTATCTTTGATATAAAGATTTGTTAAGATTACCAATCTTTGCAGCCTTAGAGAATTTATTTAACTTTATTTGATGAAAATACTGGAAGATATGGCTCACTTATGCTCTTATATCTGCCAATGATGTCCCACAAGAAGATATACTGACTGATATCAAACGAAACAGAATCTTTGATGTTAGTATAAATGGACGCATCTTTAAACACAATATTTCACTGTCATGACGCAGTTTAAAGTTTTCAAGATTTACATGACTGCTTTTTTCGAGTCGGGTGATATTATGGGTTGTAAAGATCAGATGATGACAAATATAGTACAATCACTTACAAGAGTAGTTAGAATGATAAGTTAAGCGAGAAAAGTATTGTTCCTTTTTATATTACCTCACCAAAATGATTGCTTACAGAGGTATTCTTGCTATAAGAAGATCACAAAGACACGCATGCGCACGCACGCACGCACACATGCACCAATATCGAGAAAGCACGAGAGAAAGAATAAGGAAACATAAAGCTGAGAAAGAATGAAAGAATTTAGAAAACAATGAAAAAAGGAAGAAAAAAGATAAAATAATAAAAAAGAAAGAATGTGTTTGTATTGTTTGCCTTTGTGTATCGTACACGTGATAGATAAGATTGTAACTGTGATTTTTTATATTTTAAGTCGTATCATTTTAATGCATTTTTATCACTGGTAAAAATGGCCGCTCGTAGATAGGCGAGAGAAATTGGCGAACAGTATTGTAGGCAATAATACATGTATATAGACTTTTAGAAAAGCTGAAGTTTGTCGAGACATACTATTTAATGGTTTTTATTTTTATCCAAATTGGTAACATGTGATCGCCTGTCGTCTTATAAATAAGAAATGTGTTACAGATTTAGAACCTGCATAGTTGACATTTCTTTCTGTATATACTCAACTTAACATGACAGTTAACCAGTAGTGCGCCGGTGTATTTACACATATTTTTTCCACTACCTAGATTGTGCATCTCTCGAACTACCATTAATGTGAGAGTGCTGCGATTTATAAATTAAAACAAAGCCAAACATTCGATCAATCGTGAAATTTACCAGTATCGCGATTGGGACGCCTTATGTACATGTAGGCTCGACAATATAACACATTTTTATATTTCCTCACAATATAAAGTATTAAATTGGGAATGCTAGATCAACATAATATTATGGGGTCAATCAGAACCCTTGTTTATTATAAAACCTGTGTACATTTACAGCAGCGGAGCGAAATGGAATACCGAAGGGGCGATTAACACAAAATGCACATGTACATTTACATAAAAAATGTACTCGCATTTGGAAAGACGTTGGTATCAAGATTGCGTATTGCACTGAATACAGAGAATAAAAAAGGACAGTCGTTTATTGAATAATTGCTGACGGATTTTAAATGATATGGAGAATGGTCGTATTTCATGGCGCATGCTTGTCAAATGTTTACTGTTGAAACTAAACGTCCTAAATTTAAACAATTTAAGACCTGAAGTTGTTTTGATTCAGATTTGGTCGCGAAGGCCAATAAGGTTTTCAGAACATCACGAAGACATGCCGAAATATCCCGAATGTTCGATTTACCGTTCGGCAAACCTTCGGGGTTTCCTCGGACATTTGATTTACCTGATCTGTTATCTTGTTTGCCACCAACATGCAACAGTTTGTTGTTGATGTTTCAATGTTTTCTGTCTATCGCCCGATAAGGTAGGTAAAATAGCGTTTGCAATAAAGCTTCCTACCGGACGCCAGACTGGCAAATAACGGTATATTCTTTAGCTTATTCACTTCGATTTCATGTCGTCTGCTTTAGGTTAAGCATATGTGCATGGCGTATAGAGCTGCAATTGTACGCACGTCAAACGTATTGACATGTTTGCGTCATTGTCTGGCCAGTTAGTGTGTTAATGTTGGCAAACTTTACACTCGACGTACCGTCTCGTATGCGTAAATCGAAACAATACATGATGGTTGAGCTAGCCAAAAGAATTTGCAACGCTTTCGTTTATTTCAATACAATTGAAGAACAGCATGTTCATTTTTAATCTAGTGATAAGCGGTAATATATTAATCATTTTTGTGTGTGATTTAACAAAGCTGAATGGTTTAAGCAATACTGTGAAAAAGTGCAAATTTTACCATCTCTGACAAACTTTTTTTAACTGCCCATAGACAATATGATTCAGATATAATGTTGCTTGCCTTTTAGTGAACGCCTCCTAAAATAGCGCTTCACGAGATTACTTTCTTTCAAACGCCACGTGAACCAAATACAACAGTCTATATTCCTTGACCCTACTAAAATCTTCTTATTACATTGTGTGTGTGTGTGTTTTCTAAAAAGATACTTTGAATTCAGAATAAAATTGGAAAATAAGCCATAAAACCTATCATCATTGCGAACTATTTTATTAGAACGTAAGAGTCAAGTTTTTATGGATACCATATTCATATAGCACAGTTATCTGCAGCGAGCGACAAACATACACAGGTTTATGTTTATTGGGTGCATTGTCCTACCAACAGTATTTCAGTTATCTGGAAACGGTGCCCACTTGAAGCAGCTATAGTGCTGCCTTCACTGTGCATAGCATGCCGTGAAAAACTGGCATGACACCACACCCAGTTACATTATCCTGACACCGGGCTAACTGGTCGTGAAACTACCCTTATATTTGCTTAAGTGTTAGCAAGGGACCATTTTTAACGACTTTGGTATGATTCGGCCCAGGATCGAACCCTGGACCTTCCGTACCTGGAGCCGTCGCTCTACCGATTGTGTTACCAGGTCTGGTCCAACATACACAGGTAAGGGAAAAGAAAAAATACATAAACTAACAGTCAGCTCTACGACAAGAAAAGTACAAACACAGTAACATGTGCACTTATATTGATAATGACGAGGCATGACGATGTTGCTTAAAATAGAAGAGAAGTGCATAATTTCAGCCAGGATGTGACACGGAATCGGAAACCCGCTTTGTGGAATACAAACCTTTGTATTCGATCATTTAATACGTGCCATACACACATGTAGTCCAGACAAGGTAGACATTCTAGACCTAAAATACCTTTAACCAAGAATTAATCGACATTTCAACGACTGGTGCAAAGGCATGCATGTCAGGTTTAAGCACTGTCCATGTTCGTTCGTCTTTGAATGCTTCGCTGCCAATCACTACCTTTAATTTCATTCATAATTGGTGAATAAGTACCTGTATAGGATATTCAAGTAAGGTCAAGCTTGACGTTGGTTACTATTCAATTTAGTATTCCCGAAGTTATGGCCCTTTCTTATGGTATAATGTCAATCCTACGGTAACGACCATTCTCGAGTATACTAGCAAACCGTTTTCAATCCTTAATCTTATATGGCTTTATTGATAGCAAGATCAAGTTAATTTTGTTTTTTTGATACTATCCTCCAAACATTTGCGGAGTTAAGTCATTTTTAAGTCTTGACATATTTGGCGTATTCAAAACTAAAAGTCGAGGACATCCTTTTTCTTACGAATAACATTCTTATATATATAACAATAACAATAAAGTGATATTATTTTTAAAGGAATAATGGGAAGGTAAATATAACATTAAGACAATAAGGCTAAAACTAACAATACTTTATATATATATACATCAATGAGTCTAAGTCTAAGAAACTTTTATAAAGTAAAACTAATTTTGCATATACTTTCTCGACACTTTTAAGTTCCTGACTTAACTGATACTACAATATTTAAGATTGGAACAGTTAGCATTAACATAAATTTAGCCTTTGAATTTAACCTTGCATTTGTAATGAAATGGGTACTTTACACATACAATCAACAGTTGTGAAACTTAAAATTTTGATCGTATACATGTAAATTTTAACCGCTCAGTCACAGTTTAATCGTGACCTACTTTTAGTAATTCGACCAGCTTATACCTCTACACTTGTTATACTCTGAGATATCTTCTGCACGTACACCGTGCTTGAGTCATAACCTCTTTTGCACTATCATCTGATAATGTTCGGTAGGATTCCCCTTTTTGCGGGAGATTGTTTTTAATGGCAAGAGTTTGTTGTGGTACCGAGTCCCTCCTAACTCGAATGAATTTAGCTCCGCGTTGCAAATCCGTGCTAATATTTGGAGGTATATGTGTAAACCGTAGTGAAAGATATCGATTAGCGGCGTGTAAAAATTTCTCGATGTCGATAATCGATGTCATTCTCTCCTAATCGATTTATAGAAGATCTCGAACGCACTCCAAGTAAAGGTACGGCTTCTGGCTTTTACCCTTATCCGGCCGTAAAGGGAAATCACTCTGAAAATTAATATGTCGGCCCGTGAAATTTACGAGCATATAAAAATTGTAATTTGTCATTGAAACACCAAACGTTATATAAAAAGTGGCAGCAAGTACACTTTAGTATTGAGTAATTATGTAAGCTACTAATCAAAAACCATTTGTGAACGTAACACTGCGTAGATTTATAAACCGGTTATAATCGATGAAATCGCATCGGAAGTGGCAACCGATTCCAACCGATGATCGATTATGATTTGCTACCGATTTCCCAACACTAGTAAGCTGTGATATTTGGCTGCCGCCTTTAGTTGATAGCCATGTTTGAACCATCAAAAAAGAGTTGCTAGTTCTTACTTTGGAGACAAACCAAAAGCTTTAACGCCCTTTAGTATGCTTTATGTATTCCGGGGCATTTAATTGAGCCACATGCCGAATAGAACGAGAATTGGCCAATCACTGCTATAAAATACATATTCTTCTGCGGGGAGACTAGAAGTGTAGCAATGACGTCGCCATTTTGACAAGACTGTCGAAACTATGGAAGAACGAGGTTTATTCGTCCAATTATAAAGCGACCAATGAAATATCATTACCGGAAACGGCGAAAAGTGAACTTAATATCCTATGGGCGATGAATGGAGAGTAACGGAATGGATCGGTCGTGGGTGTCCGAAGATGGTTTATGGCTCTCTTGTGCTCCATTGGAAGGCCAGCGTTTCTCGCTTTATTCGCGTAAGATTTGAAAAAAAGTCTAGTATATAGATATCTCCTTAATTTCTAACTTCAAAAGAACAACGCAAACAAGTGGTTCTTTTAAAGTGCGTTATCTGCAAAGGTCTTGTGTCACGGCCAAACGATGCTTATAAGAAAGTCAAATAATAAATAAACACTTGTTACATATTCAAGATACATTCTTTTATCAAGTTAAAGTAAAACGTATGTTTGATCTTCAAATTAGTAAACTTAATAACTAAATTATTATTGGTTAATATTTTGTCTTCTTTGCACATTTCTTTTCATACAAATGAGTTTCCGTAGTGTGCTTTTTCAGTTAAAGCCAAAACATCTGTCAATTTCATGTGATTTGAAATCGTCCATTTGTTAGATATAATCTTTGAATAGCTATTATACCAATCTTATTAACACTTCAACACGCCTTGGCACAACCTATCTTTCAAGGGACAGCATTACGTCTGACTCGTCGGTGTCAATATAACCGCCTGGGTTCTGTCCCTGGGCACCTCATAAGTGCCCCTGTGCTATAGTGATAGAAATGTCGCTGCACAGTGTCGGCAAAAATACCGGCAAATCCTAATTCCACAATAATAATTCAAACTGTTATTCTTGTCATCTGTCAATATCATGTGATTTGTTAGTTGTAATCTTTGAATAGCAGTTATACCAAACATATTATCATTTTTACACACTTTGGCACATTCTGTTCAATTAAGTAATTAAATCACGGGTGTTTACGGAAAAATGATAACATATCAGACAACGATGATTAATATTTTTAAATAAACTATTGACCCAATAAACCCTTTTGGTTTGATATTTCGTTTGATGTTTCAATTTGCTATGATAATTTGGGAAGTGTGATGTTGGAGCGTTTCTCAAACGAATCTAGGAAATGATGGTGGGAGGGGGATATGAATCAAGATCCAATAAACTTTAACGCAACTTGACCACCACCACTCCAAGCCCTCCCCCAGAAAGCCCCCAATCCCCCCATCCCCGCCCTCGATCCATCCCTGGTAGTACCTGAATTGGTCCTTTTGCCAACTGACCGTTGTCATTCCATATGTATTCATCTGGATTTTTTAAATTTAAACTGATTTCGAAAATCCTCAGAAAATTCGTGAATAGTCTTAATGTGTACATGCTTTTATGTTAAATTGACTTTTGGGTTTGAAGCAACGTGTACAAATTTGCAAAATATAAATTGATGAAACTATATGTAAATATAAAATAATAAGTAAAAGATTATTAAAACTTTCTAGGAGGCAATTCATATTAGCCACATGTACATGTCCATGTTTGATCATACATCCTCAGATAGTTGATTGTTTCATTTAAAAAATCAAAATTCTGGTCAATGTTAATTTCCATTAGCACAGACAGTTAAAATGAACTTATGCATAAGGATTATTGCCTTTCAAAAATCATTTATTTTCGTATTTTTGATTACTATTATTAATATTAAAACAATTAAAATTTTGTCAAAATTACTTAATTGTCAAATCTGGATGAGTCGCTTATAAATTATGTGCGTAAATTTTATTGTGTTTAGTTATTATACAATTGGAGGTTATTAAACATTAATCGCATCCAGAATTACGATAAAGAAAAGAGGGGCGATAACTGAACATGTCTGATGATAACGTGTTGTGTACAGTAGCGGCCCCTTGCAACTCTTTTTTCAATCAGATTGGGATTTCTATCATTATAGCACATGGGCACTTATGAGGTGCCCAGGAAATGAACCCGGCCGGTCCATCATACTGACACCGACGAGTCAGGCGTAATGCTGTCCCCTTAGCCCCGAGCATTAGGAGGGAAGCCACTACTACCAACTTTAAAGTCTTTGGTTAGACTCGGCCGGGGTTCGAACCCACGACCTCCCGATCCGCAAGCCGACGCTCTACCACCTGAGCTATTGCGGCCGGTTTTTTTTCAATCAGAACTCCTCGGGTAATTCCGTCCTCGGGACAATCATCCCTCGGATGTATCTCGTGCAAGGATACTTACGGAAATCACGATCGTTTTATTCGCCGGAAGTCGGAAGAAGAATATGTATAAAATGTAGTTCGCACAAAACATAAACAATGCCATAGTTTAACAGCTGCGTGTCTGCTGCGCTGGGTAAATTGAAATCGGATGATTTAAATCTGAAGCCGCCGCAAATTGAAGTTTTACAGGCATCGTACTGTAGTGAGCTGCCACCCGAGCTGCTATCTTTGTTTTGACGTCTCCCTCAAAAGAAGTCCCATTTAGGGAAATGGCCGAGGTGATCCGACTACCTACATACATCCGAAAGATATTTCGTGAATTATCCGAGGTGTTCCGATTGACTCTATTTGTTTGGTCACTCTTTAAAGCGCAGACAATTATACAAAATGCTTGACAACAGCCGCGGGTTATTTCAAAAATATTATATTGTATTGCCAACTACAAGGAAACTGCAGAGGTACATTTAACCGTAACTACCAGACAGAATGGCTCACCCCCATATCACAAAATATAAGTTGTGTGTACAAGGCACATTTAGAAAGAAACTAGAAATGCAAGGCAGATACCAACTTTGGCAGAATGACAAAACAAAGACCGTTTGGGATTGTGAAAATTGATCCATTGTCAGTGATCCGCTTCAAGGTCTGCATCTTAAAGAGAGACACATTTCCTTGAAACTGTTGAATTTCTTCAACATACCGAACCTAGTAGAGCAATCGCTAGAGCGTCGGCTCTAGGTACGGGAGGTCCCGGGTTCGATCCCGGGCCGCGAAACCAAAGTCGTTAAAATGGTAGTGGTATAGCCCCATTGCTAAAGCTCAAGCAGATATATGGGTACTTCCACGACTGGTTGGCCCGGTGTCAGGATAATGTGACTGTGTGTGGTATCATGTCAGGTGTTCATGGCATGGTATATACAGGCAAGGTAGCGCGATATTCAAGTGGGCACCGTCTCCAGATCACTGCAATACTATTAATGGGACGATAAAAACAAAATTACCAATTTTCATTAATTCAATGTCGAAGCATAAAACTAACAAGCAAAACAATATCGGATGATGTGCCATTAAGTAAGTACGCTACGACTTATCTGAAGGTGAACGCCCTTTCTATCATCGAATTGTTTTCTGAATTGAGCTAAATTCTAGCAGAATATGCTAATAAATAAGAGTGTGGTGACAGCATGTCATAATTTGCTCATAAATGAGGGTGTGGTGTCACGATGTAATAATTTGTTCTTAAATGAGGGTGTGGTGTTAGGGTGTAATAGTTTGCTCATGAATGAAGGTGTGGTGTCAGGATGTAATAATTTGTTCATAAATGAGGGTGTGGTGTCAGGATGTAATAGTTTGTTCATAAATGAGGATGTGGTGTTAGGGTGTAATAATTTGCTCATAAATGAGGGTGTGGTGTCAGGATGTAATAATTTGCTCATAAATGAAGGTGTGGTGTCACGATGTAATAATTTGTTCATAAATGAGGGTGTGGTGTCACGATGTAATAGTTTGCTCATGAATGAGGGTGTGGCGTCAGGATGTAATAATTTGTTCATAAATGAGGGTGTGGTGTAAGGGTGTAATAATTTGTTCATAAATAAGGGTGTGGTGTCAGGAGGTAATAATTTGTTCATAAATGAGTGTGTGGCGTCAGGATGTAATAATTTGTTCATAAATGAGGGTGTGGTGTCAGGATGTAATAATTTGTTCATAAATGAGGGTGTGGTGTCAGGATGTAATAATTTGTTCATAAATGAGGGTGTGGTATTAGGATGTAATAATTTGCTCATAAATGAGGGTGTGGTGTCAGGATGTAATAATTTGCTCATAAATGAGGGTGTGGCATCAGGATGTAATAATTTGTTCATAAATGAGGGTGTGGTGTCAGGATGTAATAATTTGCTCATAAATGAGGGTGTGGTGTCAGGATGTAATAATTTGCTCATAAATGAGGGTGTGGTGTCAGGATGTAATAATTTGTTCATAAATGAGGGCGTGACGTCAGGATGTAATAATTTGCTCATAAATGAGGGTGTGGTGTCAGGATGTAATAGTTTGTTCATAAATGAGGGTGTGGTGTCAGGATGTAATAATTTGTTCATAAATGAAGGTGTGGTGTCAGGATGTAATAATTTGTTCATAAATGAGGGAGTGACGTCAGGATGTAATAATTTGTTCATAAATGAGGGTGTGGTGTCAGGATGTAATAATTTGTTCATAAATGAGGGTGTGGTGTCAGGATGTAATAATTTGCTCATAAATGAAGGTGTGGTGTCAGGATGTAATAATTTGTTCATAAATGAGGGCGTGACGTCAGGATGTAATAATTTGCTCATAAATGAGGGTGTGGTGTCAGGATGTAATAATTTGCTCATAAATGAGGGTGTGGTGTCAGGATGTAATAGTTTGTTCATAAATGAGGGTATGGTGTCAGGGTGTAATAATTTGTTCATAAATGAGGGTGTGGTGTCAGGATGTAATAATTTGTTCATAAATGAGGGTGTGGTATTAGGATGTAATAATTTGTTCATAAATGAGGGTGTGGTATTAGGATGTAATAATTTGCTCATAAATGAGGGTGTGGTGTCAGGATGTAATAATTTGCTCATAAATGAGGGTGTGGCATCAGGATGTAATAATTTGTTCATAAATGAGGGTGTGGTGTCAGGATGTAATAATTTGTTCATAAATGAGGGTGTGGTGTCAGGATGTAATAGTTTGCTCATAAATGAAGGTGTTGTGTCAGGGGCTAATAATTTCCTCATAAATGAGGGTGTGGTGTCAGGATGTAATAGTTTGCTCATAAATGAAGGTGTTGTGTCAGGGGCTAATAATTTCCTCATAAATGAAGGTGTGGTGTCACGATGTTATAGTTTGCTCATAAATGAGGGTGTGGTGTCAGGATATAGCAGTTTGCTCATAAATGAGGGTGTGGTGTAAGGATGTAATAGTTTGCTTATAAATGAGGGTGTGGTGTCAGGATGTAATAGTTTGCTCATAAACGAAGGTGTGGTGTCACGATGTAATAGTTTGCTCATAAATGAGGGTGTGGTGTCACGATGTAATAGTTTGCTCATAAATGAGGGTGTGGTATTAGGATGTAATAGTTTGCTCATAAATGAGGGTGTGGTGTTAGGATGTAATAGTTTGCTCATAAATGAAGGTGTGGTGTCACGATGTAATAGTTTGCTCATAAATGAAGGTGTGGTATTAGAATGTAATAGTTTGCTCATAAATGAAGGTGTGGTGTCACGATGTAATAGTTTGCTCATAAATGAGGGTGTGGTGTCACGATGTAATAGTTTGCTCATAAATGAAGGTGTGGTGTCACGATGTAATAGTTTGCTCATTAATGAGGGTATGGTGTCAGGATGTAATACTTTGCTCATGAATGAAGGTGTGGTGTCAGGATGTTATAAACGCATAATAAACTTGTCAAATATCTTGTAAGCAGCTCAATTTCTAAAAACAACAAAACTGAGTGACTGTTTGTACACATTTGTCGCAATAAAATGTGATTGGTAAAACACGGAGACAAATGTTATAGAATTAAAAATATATATTGTGACTTTCCCCTCTTCACACACACACACACACCCTCAATGAAGTAATAATGTTCAATATAATAAGTGTCAGAAAATGCAGGAAATGTATGAACATACGGTATTTCAGTGCTCTCAGTCTTATTTTCTTAAACATCAAATTGTTGTGTTAAGGCTCACCTACGCCACATCATTTGTTTAAACACATTGTTGTTAATATTTTACCTCTTTGTTTAGACCAGCTTCTGTTATTAATCAAAGAACTCCATCCATTTCTAAATTTAAAAAATATCGACCAGTCTAAAATGCTGTAAACTAATACATATTATAGGAGCAAATGTCCTTCGAAAAAAATATTACGGTCATTGGGACAAAAATTGGCCTTTGTTATGCTACAGCAATTAAAAAATACAGCAAAGCGCACGAGGAAAACACTCGGTCTGGCGTTTAGCGCATGAAAGCTACAGCTCATTATGCGTATCCTTACAAAGTTGTGCTGACAGCCGGGACCCAGTAGTAACGTACCATCCTGACCTTCCTTATCATATTGGTGCCAGATACTTTCCTGTTATGATACAAGAGAGATGCCGGATGTAAGATATCCAAGGCGTCGTACAGAGAATGTGCTGTAAACAAGACAATGGCTATCCTTCTCAACAGTCTAATTATACTGTCGACTCAGTACATTTATCTTTCAGAGTAAAGAACCGCAACTCTGATGTGAACTAGACAATCTGCTGATTTTTTCTTCCTTGTTGTCTGTTACGTCTGTAATTGCAAGCTGCATCGAGAGCATCAGCATATTCGGTTTCTTTTGTTAGATCAAACCTCGCCAAACGGGCTTAATATTCCTATTAATTCCTGCTGTTTTTTATAAGTGCTAGCTAAGATTTATAGTTGCAAGCTAAACAGTAAAAGAACCGAAAAACTCTGTTCTTTTCTATGTAAAGGGCATCACAGAACATCTGCGACATCGTGTTATTGACTACTCCACTATCTTCTCTATAAAAATGCATTCCATAAGAGGCACCGCTCTCAAGATCGGCGCCAATAACGTATTATCTTTCATAACTAGTCAATGTTGTTTTTTTCGAACTGGTTGGACTCAGTCGTGTTTATTCAGCACTATGTTCAACTACAGTCAATAAGGAATGGTGTATGATGTTTGTCTCTGACCTCCAGGTCTAACTGTTAACCTTGAATGAAGCATCACCTTTATATTGCCAGCGGCTATCTGCGACTTTGTGTGTTTGAAGAAAATCTAATTAATTGTTCAAATTGAAAAGAGAATGTTTGAATTAACGAGGATTTGTCTGTATTTCCGTTTATTAAATTTACCTGTCTTATATTATTCTTCCTTTTAAATTTCAAGTACAAGTAAGTGTTTCTACACATACATGTATCGTGTTTGCAAAATGTTTTAAATGGCAATAGAGTCTTTAACGATGTAATTTAAAAACAAACACATTGAATGTAAAGTAGTTTGAAAACATTCTTCTTACATTAAAAATGTTTTACTTGTGTAAACAAGATTATGAGCGATCATAAAGAAAATATATCTGGATTTTTAATACGAGTCTTTCAACAGGATTACACTATAATCTTAAAGTGTGTGGGTTCACACAACATACAGCACCAACTTAAGCTGAAATAAATATCCTACCATTTACATTACGATCGAAACATTAAATAATATCTCCTTTCTTACTATTTAGTGAGTTTATAGTGTTCGCAAGGCTAATTCGAACATATACCTTTAACATTGTCGCCACGACATATATATAAAGTATATGAAATTCAAACAGTATAGTTTGCGATTAAGTTCAACTTAACGTCTGAAACAGAACAGGAAATATGGCACGATTCATGTTTAATATTGAATTTTGAACTTGCACTAGAAAAAAAGATAGAGTTATAAAAAAGTGTAAAGCAGTAAGTCGAGGCAGCACATAAATTGAGAAAACTCTCACCGCAAAAAGAACCAACTTTAGTGCTTAAATCGATTTACGAAGCCCTCCAACCTCTTATTTCCTGAGGGTTTTCCTATATCAAGTATAGTCGCAATGAGGCAACAACCAGTATGCCCCTGCATCAAGATTTGAACAATTATTTAGGATTATATTTACAACCAATATCACCGTAAATACAATAAAAAAGTATAGTAGGTATAAGTGATAAGTGCCTTTACAGTTAATAATGAATGACGAAAGTAGGAAGATTAAAAAACAATCAAAACAAACAAACAACAAGTGATTGACAAGTATATTGTAAGAGCTAAGTTGTGACGTCATGTGCCAAATTCACAGTAATGTCAAATGATGCGCGAGTGAAAAGTAAAACCTTCAAACTAAAATGGAAATGATTGAGACTTTTGATATCTTCTACAGGGCATTTGCGTGAGATGCAAGTTGACATTTTTTTCTAACCAGCAAATACTATGCAATGTCATGCTTAATAATAAAAAAACAATAAATAAAGAAAACTATTCTCTAAAAGTCACATAATTATGGCTTCGTAATGGACCTTTTCTGTCGCCAAATACTGTGTGTTAACCTACATTTTAATGATCTTGTAGTGTGAATGTTTGAATGCTCAAAACGAGTAAAATATATTCATCTCACCAACCAACAAAATACATATAACTAAAACCTTACTTCCGCTTTCGTCGCCATAGTCAACAATAGCCGATAATTTCATCGGGCATTTCCGTTAAATACGGCGATTGTAAACGGTGTCGTAGGTGTTTTGCCGACCCTGTTGAAATGTAGATTTGTGCTCTTCCATGCTAGGAATTAATTATCATCTTTTTCTTTGTCAATAAGACGAAGCTGACCTTCCTCTCTTTCTAGTGGGCTTGCTTTTTCCGCAATTTTATTAACGAATTAATGGCCATGGACGAAAGTAAAGGAGGGTATAAGTAGTGTTTAAGCTCCGTATGTAACACTTAAACAAGTTTAAGGGCAAAATTACCACTGGTCGGCTAGGAACAAGGAATCTATCTATCTATCTATCTATCTATCTATCTATCTATCTATCTATCTATCTATCTATCTATCTATCTATCTATCTATCTATCTATCTATCTATCTATCTATCTATCTATCTATCTATCTATCTATCTATCTATCTATCTATCTATCTATCTATCTATCTATCTATCTATCTATCTATCTATCTATCTATCTGTCTGTCTGTCTGTCTGTCTGTCTGTCTGTCTGTCTGTCTGTCCGTCCGTCCGTCCGTCCGTCCATCCATCCATCCATCCATCCATCCATCCATCCATCCATCCATATATATATATCCCCAGTAAGGGACCCTAACTTCGACATAAGCAGTCAACAGACAAAATTTACTTTAAAAGTTTAGTATTGTTAAGCTTACATATATGTGTTTTCACAACTCTACTATTTTACCTGGGATGCATCCCCTATCCAGCCACCCCCCCCCCCCCCCAACAGCTGGATTCATCCCTTGACTAGTCGTGATATCAAACTAGATGCTCGAAGAATATTGTTCACAATAAAGTCAACCATATATCTGCTGTAAGTGAACACCGTCACCTGATAACTATCAATTGGATTATAATCCTGGCAGAAATAATTATTTTTACATACGTCCTCTTTTATCTATGAAAATACCTCAAAACAATGCTATTTTCACTGATTCACCTTGAAGATAAAAACTGTGGGATAAACATTTATCTTGAAGTTCACGGACCAAAAGGTGCAGTTTTAAGAGATAAGCAATCGCGTAGGTGCCGAACTCCTATATACGTCAGGCATTAAAAGTTCCGTTATTGCAAAACCTCTAGTGTTCCTTCATTTTAGAACGTCTAGTAGTTTCGCATTTACGCCCTGGACTTTTGAACGGTAAGTGTATGGAACTTACATCTTTCATATCTTTCTAATTAGTGCCATACTATCTGTGTTTTAATTTCTTTATTTCTTCTTCGTTTAGTATCTATTATAAAAAGGAATATGGCTACAACATCAGTGGACATACACGTACTTTAGTAATGCCTGTAAACCTTTTTTATTGATTGAAAGAGAAGCAAATTAAGTTGGAAGCCACACGTTGTATTATTTTTGTCTGACCTGCACAGACCCAATATCTTAGTCATGCTCTTTACAAAATACCATCGTCTGGAACCTTAATATTCATTTTGTTAGAACTGCAGAAGCCGAAAAAAAAACAAAAACAAATTCTGACAAAAACTTCGTCGAAAACCACATACGAAAATATTTTTGACATATCTGCAGCTAATATTGAGATCTTGGCGGGCGAATAGATTCATTCATGAAAAATAATCTTACTTTTATCTCACCTTTCAGTTAGTTTTTAAGTAAATTGTACAAGATTAATAAATGCTAAGCAATAAAATCCACCTATCTCTCAACTCTAGTCAGCAATACTTGCAGGTATATTTAAACGTTGCCCGTGGTGAGAAAGAGGTTCTTCGCAGATATTTGTAGCATTTTCACTGTTCCATAAATCCGCGGAATTTCCCTCTAAAACACTCATTTTTGAATACAATTGCACAAAATTTCGCGCACATTCTCTTTGACATGTATTTAGATGAATGTAAATAGTATGAATGTTTGTTATACTTAATCGCGAATTTAGCGGTATGTATAGCAACCAATATATAAACACTTGAAGCACGCCGAGTTTTTCAAACTTTAGAACATAATGTTAATGCCGTAAAATAGTCAAAACGGTGACAAGGTATGAACGTTATTTCCTATCCGTTTAAAGAGGTTGTGTTGAACGGTTGCCTCCCAGCAGCGTTTTATCACTATGACTTCAGAAAAACGTTTGACGTCAAATGATGAAATTGAATTACGTTCCGTCGTGAATCTCGTACATCTGAACGTCCCAATTATGACAGTTACTGGAAAGATGTATACTCGGAAACAAATAACCAAAACGTTTACATGTAAGGGTGACCTTGCTGATAACGACTGTTGAACGTTTGCTTTAATATCCAAACTATATAAATATATAAATGTAAATATAAATCTCGATTAGTCACTTTTACAAGAGAAAATATCCCTGAACACTTTGTCAGAGGTATGTTTTAGTTAATTTACATGAAAGATAAAGCAGCCTTTGCTAAATAGCGTACGACACAATAATGTATTTTGGCACAACATTCATAAGGTCCTTAATTTAAGAACAAAGTACTCTGTTTTTGATATATTGACATGTCCAATGTTTACCGCTGCAATGAACTATTATAAAATTACTTTCATTACTCGATGAACTACAGTGATTAGTTAAATGGGAAGAGCTTATTTTACTACGGACTTTTGTTACGAATGAACGTAAACTAAACATCAAAATTAGGTCATACAGCATGTTTGTAAAACATCTTTACAGCGTCAACATGGCGGAATATGGAATGTTTGAATGTTAGAATTATACTTTGCATTCGAAGATGACGCTAAACGAAAGGAGGCATGTGTGTCTTTCTTCTTGCTTTAAGCAGCGCCGATTCATTAGCCAGTTAAACGATGGAGTAAGAACTGAAGTAGGCACGGAATTGCAGATCTCTTTCTCAAATAGACATTAACTTGAATAATATTATCTCTTGGCTTGTCCAGCTGATATCAATGACGTAATGTTATGTTATATTTATGTGTTCTTTGTTTTTTTTTCATTTGTTTACAAATACATTACATATAATTGTGGTTTCAGACACTCTATACTCTATCTTTGTAAAAATATGTCAAAGTGAAATAAAAATTATAAATGAGGAACTATTTTCTTCTTGTTTTTATTTATTTTCTTTGTGGACGTGGCGTAAATGCGATTTTTATCACGTGCAGATAGGGATCTAAACTCTTTAAGAAATCGCATGGGTTTGTTTTATAAAGATAAAATAAAAGAGGTTGTAATGATCTATTTTTAAATGAATTAACTCTAACTGAATCGAAATGTAAATTATATATTAAGAATGGATCGTTGATTTTTGACGTTTCTTGGTTGATGAACCCTGTTGGGCCGTTTTAAGTATACAGTGAAGCCATTCGGATTCCACGATTTCATGTATAAACAGTCCAGCACGGTTCATTAAGCAATGAACGTCAACAATTAAACATTCATTCCTTAAATATATATTTGTATATTCATATGGTCTTTTTTAATTATATATACATCAATATACACAGTATGTTTCTGACAGATGATTTATATAAGGTCACGATATTTTTACATTTCTGGCCATAATTTAAAGTTTGTGTAATTTATTGACACATTTCAGGTATATTCGACTGTTTCTCGTGCCGACGAGTGACGCCACGTACAGCTAACATGGCTAGTATAGCCTTTCTTTTATGTTTGCTGCCGACATTGGGCTATGCGTATTATGGAAATGATATGTAAGCATATAATTGTTATCTTCAAATAAGTTATAATTATATAACTGACATATATTAATTTCAGAAAATTGTGAGCTATACGTTTCAAAAAGTTTGAATCTAATAAAGATTGGAACATAAACATCACAGTCAAGCTCTGCACACAATTTTGCACACAATATTTATCTTATATATACATATAAATATAAATATTATTGGCCGAAGTAGGTTAGCACCAATAACAATTGCTGGATCATTCTGTCATTTTGTCATTTTGCGCATCTATTTCTCTGTATTTGGTATTGAAAATTTAACACAAAATTACAAAAAATATCCTTACAAAGGAAAACACAATACACCAAAAGAGCTGTCTAAACACGGATATAACTTTTAAATCAGACGTTACTCTCATATAAACGCTGCGCGAGGTTTACGACAATGAATACCACGATTCCCGATGAAACAGAGATAAAATGGTTTCTGTAATTTCCTGTTTATTATACACTTTCCTAAAATTCTTTTGTTTTGTTAAGAACAGTTTTCTTTGATGAATGAGCATCAACTATGGATTTTTTTTCTGTCCTTTTCTTTTTGAATAAGTAGGCGAAGATAAGCAATAATAATAAAACAATATTTTAAACATACGCGTAGATTCTAAAATACAATGAATCATTAACTGAGATAATTTGATTAAATATAACTCATTTGTCTACTTTGTATTAACATTTCACAAGCATAGTGTTGCACGTTATGGAAACTTGTATTTTTTTTAAATTCCTTACCGACGTTTTACCTTAATCACGTGGTCTAAAATATCCTAAACTTGTGAGGGCGCTCTTGTCGTTATGTACACTCATTTAATATTTGTTTTATATGCAATTTCAGTTTGTGATTCGATGTGTCTTTCATGACACGTTTACTTGTAAACTTAATTCGTAAATTAATAGACGCTTCAATTTTTATTTTCTAATTCAAAGTGAGAACACACATTGGTTGGTGCTGCCAGCAAAAGTTTCTGTCAAGGATACGCAACTTCCGGTCAGCATTATGTTTCCCAACGTCACTGATGACGTCACAGTAAAGTTTGATCTTGTTCGAAACTCAACGGACATTGTTGATAGTGTTACTAAAACGTTTCCACGAGGTAAATATCACACATACAAATGTATATATTAGCTAATAATATATTTATATTATTTTCTTCTTTTTTATTTTTAAAGGTAATTTTATTCATAACGTGTTTCCGCGTCTTTTCATTGTTTGCGGCTACAAATTATTAACAAATATTTTAAATGGGGTTACTGTTTTAAGCCATCCAATTAAAAGTTGTCCAGAAAAAGAGTCCATGTATGTAACAAAATATAAACAACAGTGTTTTTAAAAAAAATATTGATAGCATTAATCATGAATTTCTGAATTGATATTGGTTTCAGGTTCGTCAGGCATGATCACTTTAAAGGTAGCTTACTATTTGTATACAAATAAATACTTCTTTCTCCATTTTTTATTCCATTCTTTACCTTAGTAAGATAATAATTATTATAATGACGTGTGAGACGATTATGAGAATGTCGTAAAAGATAAGATAGATGAAGAAAGTGAAGGTGTTTTTAACAAAGACAGCGATGATGTCGATAATGATATTATTGATAAAAATGATTATTTTTCAAATGATTATAGAGTGTTTGCTGTTGAAACGTCGGTTAGTGATTAAAAGAAGAAATGAAAGTGAAAGAATTCAGATGATCAGGATAACAATATTGACCATGTCGATGGCGGTATGAATAATGAAATTGATAATGATTATGATGATTATGAAGAAGAAGAAGAGGAAGAACAAGAACAAGAAGCAGCAGCAGATGATGATGATGATGATGATGATGATGATGATGATGATGATGATGATGATGAAAAAGAAAGAAAGAAAGAAAGAAGAAGAAGAAGAAGAAGAAGAAGAAGAAGATGATGATGATGATGATGATGATGATGATGATGATGGGATGAAAATGAAATTTATTAATATAATAACAATTAAGTTGCCAGACCACCAGCCAGTGAATGTTACAGTCCATGAGTACGAGTTGCTAGTGCATGGACTGAAGGGCGTCTATTTCGGGGACTACGCCCTTATCAAGCTCGTTCCGGAGCCAGAAGACCAGCGGTTCGCAATATTCGTACAGACGGACAGGGCAATCTACCGACCGGGTCAGACTGGTAAGCAAACGTATTGCTGTTCAATCGGAAACTGCTTGTTAATTTTCGTCCTCGGTAGCTGTTATGCAGACATCGCCGCGGAGGTCTGATTTCATTGCAGTAGTTGCAATTGAAACTCCTCGGGTACTTTCGTTCTCTTGTCGATCGCCTGATTCGGAAGAACCTATTGGGACTCCTCGGGTTATTCCGTCCTCGGGACAGTCGTCCCTCGGATGTATCTGGTGCAATGATACTTACATAAATCACGATAGTTTCGTTCACTGGAAGTCGGAAGAATAAGCCTAAAATGTAGTTCGCACATAGCATAAACAGTGGCGTCGTTTGACAGGCGTGTGTTTGCTGCTCTGGGTAAAGTAAACATGGATGATTTAAATTTGAAGCAGCCACAAATTGAAATTTTACTGGCATCGTACTGTAGTGAGCTGTCACCCGAGCTTTCATCTTTGTTTTGACGTGTGTCTCGAAAGAAGTTTCATTTAGAGAAATGGTCGAGGTGATCCGACCACCTACATTCATCCGAGAGATTATTCGGGAATTATCCGAGGTGTTCCGATTGCGGTAGAACTTACCCGCTGGTCCCCTTGGTTTTGTCCGTATTTCTTGATCGCTAGAACACCGGTTCGCTGGGTAACTAGAACTAATGTCAAATATTAACATTTAATAAGTTTTATCGTAATAACCGTTCCTTAAATATGTTGAACATATGGATTCGACCGTCAAATTCAAATATACTATAACAGTTCTTTTTGTATTATCATATTGCCATTACATTTTTAATTGACAGTTTAGTTTCCTCCGATTGTTACTGAAAACACCACCCAGGGTTTCATATTGGACTAAGTCTTATGATGCTAATGTAGAAAATCGTTAAGCTGTCATTTTCATCAATAATTTTATTGTCGTATTTCAGTCAACTTCCGTGTGTTTGGACTTCACAGTAACTTTACAACCTACAAAGGAAATATGACCATATCGATAAATGTAAGTTGTTTATACATTCAACTTTATGTTCAACAAATTGTTCCAGTTGCTATGTTATGATTTCTCATTCGTTAAATAAGAAAGTTTAAATTTTCAACAATTGATTCCTTGTATGCCTTATGTATAGCGCCCCTTTAGCCTGGCAGCTGTGCCGTGTGCTCTGTATGGTTGTCTGCAATAACCTTATCTCTCACACATAACCGGTTCAAATTCACCTTGTTGTCTGCAATAACCTTATCACTCACACATAATCGGTTCAAATCCACCTTGTTGTCTGCAATAACCTTATCTCTCACACATAACCGGTTTAAATCCACCTTGATATCTGCAATAACCTTATCTCTCCCACATAACCGGTTCAAATCTACCTTGATGTCTGCTATAACCCTATCTCTCACACATGACCGGTTCAAATCTACCTTGTTGTCTGCAATAACCTTATATCTCACACTAAACCGGTTCAAATCTACCTTGATGTCTGCTATAACCATATCTCTCACACATAACCGGTTCAAATCTACCTTGATGTCTGCAATAACCTTATCTCGAAAAATTACCGGTTCAAACCAACCTTGATGTCTGCAATAACCTTATCTTTAAAGAATAACCGGTTCAAATCTACCTTGATGTCTGCAATAACCTTATCTCTCACACATAACCGGTTCAAATCTACCTTGTTGTCTGCAATAACCTTATCTCTAAAAATAACCGGTTCAAATCAACCTTGATGTCTGCAATAATCTTATCTCTCGCACATTCTCATGTAAGCTGTTTTCCATTATGCTTAAAACCTGCTAAAATAATATCAAATACTCTCAATAAAGGATGGATCCGGGGGAGGGGGGTCTAATGTAGGGGGACGCCCGCCAACCGAGTAAAAGAGTAGAGTTGTGGAAACGCATACATTTAAGCTTAAAAATTCTATGTTTTAAAGGTAAATTGTGTCTGTATTCTGAAGTTAGGGTCCCTAACTGTGCATACATTTAGTATTTGCTGTGATGAAGTTGAATGGATCTTGATTCATACCCCGAACTAACATTTTCTGGCTCTTGTGTTTGTTTTTCCAATTTTTTTTATTTTTTAGTTTAATGAAACACATTTAACATGATTACTTCAATATGTATAAATCAAACCAGCATCGCAGCCCGTACCACCAGCAAAAACAAACATTGGAAAATGACAAATAATCATGAGTATTAAACTTCTAAACTACTAAACTTAGAAAGACAAATAAAATCATCAATTGTACGCGGCAATATTATGTTTAAAACGCCCAATGGCAGAAGCGAAGCGACATTTTAAGCACGCTTAACAAGGTTTTTTTACTCCCTATTCAATACTTGACAACCATGAGTTACAATGTCACTACGGTACAGGATCCCAAGGGCAACTTGATGCTACAAATGGCTGACGTCAATGATACACAGTATGGTGTCATAGAGAGCGAGCTTCCTATGGATGACGATCCCAACCTCGGAGATTGGACAATACATGTTTCAACACCAATAAAGGTACGGAGTTAGTGCATTTACTCGAGATAAATGTTGATGGTTAAGTGGAACAAGAAATGTATTTAAAAAGACAAACGGCGTCGGATTAAAAAAAAGGAAAAACAAGAAATTTCTTTTAAAATGCTATGCGGCGTTTGTGAAGCATTAACTTACACATTTTTATCGTGTTTATGTTTCTATTGAATATAAATTTGTGAGAAGAATGGCATGAAAATGGTGTACATTTTTAAACTAGTCGCTCGCTCAATCTGCGCCTCAAAATTCTCACGTAATAGGCACTTAAAGTTACGAAGTAGTTAGATCGTGCCGGAAGTGAACGGTCTGCTTTGCGGCATATGACAGAGATGATGTTTAAACAATGTTGAATCAAGTGACATTTTATACACTATATACAATAATACTGTAGGAATTGGGGTACATTGGTAAACTGGAAATTATCTCCCTTGTTTGTTAATATCCGAGGTATTCCAAAGAGTAGGTAGGTCCTTTATAGTCGGAATTCTTGGACTTTATCGCCCGTTCTTTTGTAGATTATGCAGTTACAAACGGTGAAATTTCTTTTGCACAAATATAAGCTTAAAATCCATTTAAATACTTATAGAGATTTGTTATTTAAAAAAGAAAATGGAAGTGTTTGTTGATGATGGTTAACTTAAAAGTCAAAGAAGTCAACATACACTCCAAAAGAAAAGCATAAAAACCGAGTAAAACAAATGAAAGGACCTACTTGCATTTAGGGGTTATTCAGGGGAGACTATTCATTAATGTCACTCATTGATATAGACTTGTTTATGACCTAAATACCTGTATAAATAACTATATATCGCCACCCCGAGGACGTTTATTAGAAACACTACGGTATATGATGCTATTAGGAATTTCTACCAATGGGAATCGCTCTGATATTCATTCAGGCTAGCCTTGAGTCAGCATTTGTAAGTAGGTCAAAAGTGAGGCTAGACAGCTACGCCGAAAAAGTTGAATATCTGTCTACAGGTTATACTCGGGTGCGGGTTATACACTGGGAAATTCGATAACGTTGTTCACTTTTCCGCAGACCTTAGAATACGATGTTAATGTATAATATCTCCTAAAGATAATAGATGGTTATTTTCTTACTTAAACATTTTGTTTTCATTAACATGCAAATGTATTTCAACGTTGGATGCCCAGGGCTGATCTATTTTGATGCCACGAAGTTAAACAAAACACGTCATTTGTGAAGTCTACCACAATGATTAACTTTAAAGTTAGCTTTTTCCTATTGATTGAAAATCTAAGTTGATTGAAATGTCAAGTTACTTGCCAAACTTAAAACAAAACTTCTCGTAATAAATTAACGCTTAGCTATACATATTTGAGATGGTTTTATTTGAAACATTAAAATGTTTATCAACTTTCGCCAAACACAAACATTACATCATCATCATCATCATCATCATCAACAACACCACCATCATCATCATCATCATCATCATCATCATCATCATCATCATGTATTGATACATATGCATTGTCTGCCTTATAATTAACATCATTATCATTATCGTCACACCAACCGTCAGCATTATCTTACAATACACAGTTTAACCTTAGTGATGGGCGCCAGTGGTAGTAGAGTCGTCGCTTTGTAACTCCACTGACTGCTTAGCCTCTCAGCGCGTGGGTTCAGGTCCCGTTCATGGCGAAGGACTTAATGTGAGAAGGTCTTCCAACTGGCTTGCGGTGCGCCGGTGGTTTTAACCAGACATGTGTCTGGGGTCTTCCTCAACCAAAAGCTGGACGTTGCTATAATGATCATAAATGGTAGCTGCAATGTATTTAAAATAATAATAATAACAATAATAATAATAATAATAATAATAATAATAATAATAATAATAATAATAATAATAATAATAATAATAATAATAATAATAATAATAATAATAATAATAATAATAATAATAATAATAATAATAATAATAATAATAATAAATTTAAAACAACAACCTAAGTGTACACTATGATTGTGGCTGCAACGAAGATTTTCATGAAACAAGATGTTCCTTATGAATATTTTGCATGTAAAAACTGTATTCTGTCTCTCAGTAAATCACTTATTGTATACATGTAGTCACATCATTATAATGAACAAAGCACTGCCACCTCGGTTGACATGCATGATACATGTATACATAAAAGTGTTATTTGATCATGTTATGTTATATATTAACTTATACATGTATTCAGGGTTTAAAAGTTTCCTTTATGAAATCTCTTCACTGTTTTTACAATTAGACATGAACATCAACTTTAAATGATTCTTGGTGAAACACTTAATACATCACTTTTATTTCCGTTACAGAGTTATTCAAAGCCATTCAAGGTTGATAAATATGGTAAGTTCAGTCACTAAAAACTGATTCTCCAACACTTTCGCGATATGTGTTTCTTTAATATTTTATTTTTTGCCCAATTAACTTTAAAAAAACTAGAATAAAACAAATAAAAACAATTGAAAGGGTTTTCTTAAACAGAATAAACTAAACATATACTTTTTGTATGTAAAACACTTCGATGCCGGAACGAACATACATTTCATTCGGAGATCAATTCATTTACATGCATTCAAATACAAATATGGAAACGTATGTATATATATATATATATATGTACATACGTTTCCATATTTGTACATTTTTCGTTAATGGACCCCACCGTTTGTAAACGGTTTTAAACGAAAGTAAACAATTTAACACTTTACATCAAAAATCATCATTTTTCCATAGGGAAAAATCTGTAAGCGACTGCAATGTTTAAGCGAAAAAACCATAAAAACATACAAGTATAAACGTATGCGTGTTTCTTCGACTGTTCCTCCATTTGCAGCTAGTTCACATACCTTTGAACACACCACGTATCACACGATATTTTCTAAAAAAACCTTATAAAATGATTGTAAAGAAAATGAAATTCGCAATATTCTTATACTCGCATACTTATAATAGTTTTGATGCGATTTTGCAAGTAATTTAAGATCCGTATTAACGCGAAGATACGCAGCGGAGGGATATCTTTCCTGTCGCCATAAATCTTACTGAAAACATGCTACTTTCAAAATTAAATGACAGTATTAAAATTTTGATATCTTTTTCTATCTCGTTCTTTATATGCTTTCATTTTTCTAAATTTAATTCACAGTTGTCAGCTTACAATATAAATTATAGGTAACAAAACGTTTTGATAATGGCTTTGAAGCAGGGGCGGATCCAGAAAAGTTTGGTGGGAAAGTGGGTATGATTCAAGATCCATTCAACTTTGTCGCAGTAAATAGTAGATACATATGTAAATAAAGGACCCTAATTTCGACCTTAGCAGTCAACCGACAAAATTTACTTTAAAAGCTTAGTATTATTTAAGATTGCATGTATGTGCTTTCACAATTCTACTCTTTTACCTGGGTGGTGGGGGTGCATCCCCATCTTCCCCCCCCCCCCCCTGGATTCATCCCTGTTTTGCAGCATATAACGTGGGTCATGATCAGCCAAATATCAGTGAAATCTGGCTTGTCTGTATCCACAGTCTTTGGCTAACGCTTAATCAAACCAGGCCCTGCATGTAAATAGTGAACGTTGACTATTTATAACTACTTACATGTCTCCAGTTCTGCCGAAGTTTGACGTGAAGGTTACCTTACCATCCTATGTGGTCACAACAGATAAACAGATCTCAGGGACTGTTTCGGCGAGGTAATGTTGATTGTTGTCATCATAAATTTGAATACTGCTCATTGTATGTATAATGAACAGCACATTTTACGAGTCAAGCCGCCCGACCGTCCACTAGTTCCAAAGGGTATTCACTTTTTTTACATGTTGCTTTGAAATTGAAAGTCTTTAAATATATATTTTACTATATGTTTAGAATATACATGTAGAGAATATAGACATTATCTGTGTAAGGCCCGCTTAAAATAAAAATATATTTTATCCTGGATTTACAAGATTAATAACTGATTGAATAAACAATTACAAAAAAGTAAGACTTACTAAATGTCTTGGATACTACAAGGTACAAGTATATTAAATTTAACAAAAACAAACAAACAAACAAAAAACAACAACATATGAACGCCTCTTGCATCAGCTTACATTTCCAATTACTTGTCATGGCAAGGAAATGTTGATTTACCATACATACGATCTGGACATAATATTGCTGAATAACATAATAAAGAACCTGTATCGACTGACAACTGATAAAAATTTATACTACTCCATAAACAAATATCAAAATGCATAAGAACATAAGAAATTGTCTACGCTCTTGTTAAACTTACATATGGTTTGGACTTTAATTATTAAATATGATACAAATGACGTTTGTCCATAGTTTAACAATATTTTAAAATGAGTCAACAAAAAATCATAATTTTATAAATCATTTAGCACTGGGTAGTCATAAAAGATTTTAAATTACTTCGGTCGAATCCCGAAATGTTCCGATCAGTTACGTAAGCGTTCGTATTATCCCGTGATCAGCATTTATTTTCGCCTGTGACCCTTAATTAGTAAATTACAATGGCGGACAAAGCCCGATTCCGAAGAGAGGAAGTCTTTGTCTTTTGCGGTAACTCGTACGTAGCATGTAACAACACAAATCTAGATTTCAACTCGGGTCGGAAAATCACCGACGACACCGTTTACTTTTTTTTGTTTGGTTGTTTGTTTAACGGAAAAGCCCGATGAAATAATCGGCTATGATCGACAATGGCGACGAAAGCGAAAATAAGGTTTTACTTTTATGTATTTTGTTTGTAGTGAGAAGAATATAGAATAAAGGGAGATCTATTAGGCTAACACAGAGTAAACATCGAAGCAAATTGACGGCGTTGAACGTATGATTGAAAGATCGGCTTGCAAATATTATATTTCAGCATTTTAATTTACCATTGATACTTCATAATTTACAACCCAGTCACTCGTTTATCCATCCTCCTTACCAGTTACACATACGGCAAACCAGTACTGGGGACGGTGTTGGTGAGGGCTGATATTAATTATCCTCAGGCTCCTTGGAAGGCCCACGGAGACGAGGTCATGCTTGAAGTACATCTCGACGTAAGTTTTTCATTGAATCAAACACATTGCTATCTAGATTGTCCTTGCAGTTTTCAATATTTAATATTCCTATTCCAAGTCAATTAGAACACTAATGTAAGATACCCTATATTTGTAGACAGATTCTTCCAAAGTTCTAGAGCCAAATAGTCTAAGATTGATAATAGTCCTTACTATTTAATAGATAGTCCAGAAACCGTTTACTTACGTAAGATAATTATTAATAATAGCTCAATATGTGCTTTGACAAAGTAAACATAGGTAAAGACGGATGTGTTTTGGAAAATGAAAGTCTCCGTATTTGTGAGCAAGTTGGAAAAACAGTTAAACGTTTAAGGAAAACAAAAATAGACTATATCTTTCAATAATTAAGTAGTTACATGACTGAAGATAAAATGACCCACTTAATTAGAATTTAAACTTTAGGCTTATTGGCAACAATGAGCATGTACTTGTCTACGAATATATAAATGTCAATGCAAAGACAGTATGCTCACTATTCCATTGAAAAAGAACAACCAAATAAAAGAAGACAGATATATTATACCGACTTAATAGCCAGGAATGTACTTTACTTCATGGCCTGGAATGTTACTTTATTTCATGATCTGGAATGTACTTCATGGCCTGGAATGTACTTTACTTCATAGCATGGAATGTACTTTACTTCATGGTCTAGACTGTACTTTACTTCATAGCATGGAATGTACTTGACTTCATGGCCTGGAATATACTTTACTTCATGGTATGGAATGTACTTCATGGCCTGGAATGTACTTTACTTCATGGTCTGGGATGTACTTTACTTCATGGTCTGGAATGTACTTTACTTCATGGTCTCCAAGGTACTTTACTTCGTGGCCTGGAATGAATTTTACTTCATAGCATGGAATGTACTTTACTTCGTAACCAGGAATGTACTTTACTTCATGGTCTGGAATGTACTTTACTTCATAGCATGGAATGTACTTTACTTCGTGGCCTGGAATGTACTTTACTTCATAGCATGGAATGTACTTTACTTCATAGCATGGAATGTACTTTACTTTGTGGTCTGGAATGAACTTTACTTCATAGCATGGAATGTACTTCATAGCATGGAATGTACTTTACTGCATGGTCTGGAATGTACTTTACTTCATGGTCTGGAATGTTCTTTACTTCATGGTCTGAAATGTACTTTATTTCATGGTCTGGATTGTACTTTACTTCATAGCATGGAATGTACTTTACTTCATGGCATGGAATATACTTCATGGTCTGGAATGTACTTTACTTCATAGTCTCCAATATACTTTACTTCGTGGCCTGGAATGTACTTTACTTCATAGCATGGAATGTACTTTACTTCGTGGCCTGGAATGTACTTTACCTCATGGTCTGGAATGTACTTTACTTCATAGCATGGAATTACTTTACTTCATAGCACGGAATGTACTTTACTTCATAGCATGGAATGTACTTTACTTCATGGTCTGGAATGTACTTTACTTCATGGCCTGGAATGTACTTTACTTCATGGCCTGGAATGTACTTACTTCATGGCCTGGAATGTACTTTACGTCATGGTCTGGAATGTACTTTACTTCATGGCCTGGAATGTACTTTACTTCATGGTCTGGAAAGTACTTTTACGGAAAGTATATTAACATTATTTAAGTGTCATAGTTTCCGGTTTGTTAGCAGTGTCTTTTATGATAAAACTCATGGTCGTGATAGCTTAAAATTCCAGACGTAAAGCCAAGACCAGGATCAAGCTTAACTCTGCATGCAACTAGATATTTCTGCATTAATATTCCATGATAACTTTCTACGTATAAGATCTTAATTGCAGTTCAAAGAACTACTGGTAAATAAATTGCATTAACTATAATTTTTTTGACCATCAGTTGAACGGAACCGGTAAGTTCGACATCCCTCTGTCCAGTATCGCAGAGGAGATCGATCCCTACACCTACATACCTTTGGTCCAGAAACTGGACGGTTACAGCCTTATTGTCACCGCCAGTGTGACCGAGAGCCTCAACAACATCACCAGGAACGCCACCACATCCGTATGTTGTTGTAATGTTGTTCTCGACAGTCCCATGTTTTGTAGATACATGCTTGTTTGTATGTTTATTGGGTTTATTTCCCGACCAACAGTATTTCAGTTTTTCATCTGGAGACGGTGTCATCTCGAAACAGATACAGTGTTGCCTTCACTGTGTATAGCATTGTAATACTATTCAGTCAAATTATCCTGACACCGGACCAACCTAGTTGTGGAACCACCCTTATATTTGAATGAGCGTTAGCAAGGAAGCCTATACCACTACAATACTTAACGTCTTTGGTATGTCTCGGTCCGGGTTCGAACCAGGGGCTTTCCCTTTCTGGAGCCGACGCTCTACCGATTGTGCTGCTAGGTCCGGTCCGTAGCTACATGTACTCTAGTACTATTATATACAGTGTTAGCAGATAGTACTAAAATATTTTTATGTTTGTTTCAAGTATCATTAGAAACATCGCCACAAAGCGACTATCTATGATTTAGTTGTGTCATTTTTGTTCTTCTTTTGCTGTTTTGTTATGGGTGATGGTTGATAGTAGTGGTAGGTTTATTTTATGTTCGGTTTTGGCGACGTCCAGCTAATAAGTGGTGAAGGAAGACTACCCAAGACATATGTCCGGGTAGAGCCACCGGCTCGCCACAGGTAAGCTGGAAAAAATCCCTTTATGAAAGTTCTTGCCCCGATCAGAACTCAAATCCACGCGGCGATGGGCTGAGAAGCTACAAGTCGGCTACTCTAACTGCTTAGCCGTAGGCGCCCGTCTTATGTTTGGGAAATGGGTTCACAATATAAAAATCATGAATTAAACAATGTCAGAGAGTATATCGATGTCATTAGCTTGGAATTTTGTTTGTTTGTTATGTGATGTTGTAGTTGCCGTTATCTGTTTTTCAGCGGAAGCATTGAAATCAAATTGCTTGGTATTTTCTGACCTAGACAGCTAAAATCGCAATTAATGTATATGCGTATATCGTGAATTCAAATAAACAATCAGCAATTAAGCCAACTTTCACCAGTTTGCGAAGGTGTACACTTTTTAGTTGATGCTACAGACAGTTAGTCAACCTTTACAAACATTTTGAAGATTTAAAACCAATTTTTATCGTTAGCAGGATAAGATAACAATAGTGTTGAATCCTTTGTACCATTTTGCAGACAAGATTCTACAAAGAGCCATACGTTGTGGATTTCGTCGACAACACCAGTCCAACGTACTTCAAGCCCGGTTTGCCCTACACCGCCCATGTAAGCAGACGCGCCCTCTCGTTGGCGTAGCTAATTCACCGACTTACCCCAATTTTAAGCTACATGTAGAAACTGCATTGTATGGCAGAAACAAAAAGACTAAGTGCACACCACGGCCATATAAAATTCCTATAAATGCTCGTAAGCATTGCACATGTACAGTCAATCGGAACACCTCGGATAATTCACGAATCTTCTCTTGAATGTATGGCAGGAAAAACCTCGTGAAAATACACATGTCGGTGCCTATGCTGCCCTCAAAACAATAAAGATAAATGTTCGGTTATTTCTACTGAAATGCAGTAACCATGGTTTATCTAGTGAGTTGTGAACAGTTGATAAATGAAATTTTATTGGACGAAATAATCCTATATACTACACCAATCGCTTTTTAAAAGAACTTTTTATGGCGTTTCCGGCGAACAAAAGATTAGTGATTCTGTAAGTATCATTGCACCAGATTCATCCGAGGGATGATTGTCCCGAGGACGGAATTACCCGAGTAGTTCCGACTGATGTAAAGACAAACCTCTGCATAAGGCACCTCTGAGCAACAACAACCTCATACTAACCACACTTTGAGTTTTCTTATGTACATCGTAACCTCTAATTTGCAGCACCCCCTCTGAGTAAAGTTCAAGGGCCATACATATGTGTCCCACGAATCTGTGAAAGCCTCTGTTGAACCCCACCTGGGGGCGACTTCAGTAGTACGCTGATAAGGAATCATGGTTGACTGAAGTGATTCTAAAAATAAGTGGTCACGTGTTGTTTTTTTAATTTAAGAAAGAGCTAACTATGCAGGGTGGACAAGACAGGGAAATCATTTTATAATGACAAGTGTGGTGTTATGCTTTACTGTTCTCTTGAATATAGGACACCAATGAACAGCATTTAAGCGGTATCTTTTCAGGCAATACTATTGTGTTGTTTTTTGTGTGTTTTTTTTTTTTTTTTTTTTTTTGTTTTTTTTTTGGGGGGGGGGGGGGGGCTGGTGGGGAGGGGGGGGGGTGTTAGTGAGTGGAAAAATACATTTCAAACTGTCGGATATCACCTCTTAAACACCAATCAAGAAATGTTCAAATAAAATAATGTTACGGTAGGGTATTTTAACTGGGCATCAGTCCTGCACAACAACACCTCTCACCAGCAACACTTTTCTAAGCCGCTGCGAAATGTTACTGCTGAAGAGTTTTCAGTATTTAATGAAAACGCAAAGTTTGCTATTTGTAAGTTTTTGGTTTAAGTGTCTCTTAGCTCTGAAATATACTAATATATCACACATGACTATTTATATTTCACGAATTTCATTTAAATCTGCATGTAACCGATATTTCATGTATGCAGCTGTTGTATACATGTAGCACGTCGTCTTTGGTAGTTATAAAATTGTATAATTTTTATTAGACGTTTTTTTTATATATTTCTATCTTTTTCTTTACAGATTAAAATAGTGCAAGCGGATGGCCGCCCTATAACGTCAAGTTCAAGTGCCTGTAAAACTTAATCTCTTACTACAAGTTCTATGACACGACGGTAAACAAGATTCGTGCGCATGCGCTACCGGAACAGACGTTTAGTCCTCCACCCACCGGTATCCTGGAGATCTCTCTAGATCCACCCTCTGTTGCCACCTCTCTGCACTTTGAGGTAAATCCACGGAGCGCTCCTCCGAGTCGTCCTGCCCCAATCCAGTTCTCCAGCGCCCTCTTACGCGTAAATTTCTTATAGTAATTTTTATTGAAGCGCGGAGTCTAATGTGATAACGTTTGTTGATTGCCACTGGAGAAGTCATATGACCAGGATGTTTACCGATAGGATCTTAGCGGTAATCAGAAATACGGTTCATCATCAAGCAATAATCTAAGAAATATCTTCAAAATCCAATGCCACATCAAAGACTGTCGTGATTGTCCTAATAAAAAACTGTCGTCAGATAATGATAAGTCAAAATATGTTTAATTTCGACCTATTTTTTATTATATTGTTTTTTCATTTGATTCGTCAAGCATGGGTAATTACTGTGATGTTCTTTTTTCTTTGTATTTTTGCTATATTTCTTTTACTGGTACACTACATACTTTTGCGTTGTCTTTGATGCTTTGCATCAATGTTTTTCTTGCTATACACCTAATGATTCGATCCAATTCTAATAAAGATAATGGGTGTGCTAACTTTATTTGAAGGCAATAACAAAAATCTAACTTATATTCGTATGGTGTATTTCATAAAATCTTTTACCAAATGTATTTTAAAAATTGCTAAAACATTAGATATTAACACCTTGTTAATTATGTCTCGTTTTTTTTTTTAATTTTTCCCGTCATAAGCGCGCTATCCAGTAGCAGAGCCTGTCATAAGTTAATCATTAATGACAATACTTTGCTGTAGATTCACTTTGAGAGTTACGTGACCATATTGAACGCCAACCTTCCTAGCTGGTATCAGGCCCATGGTTCGATCCAGGTTGCACAGAACACAAAAGAACCTCAGGTAACCTATACTAATCGGAACACTTCGGATAATTCACAAATCATCGCTCGGGTGTATGTAGGTAGTCAGATCACCTCGGCCATTTCTCTAAATGGGACTACTTTTGTGATAGATGTCAAAACAAAGTCGGCAGCTCGGATGACAGCTCACAACAGTACGATGCCAGTAAAACTTCAATTTGTGGCGGCTTCAAATTTAAATCACCCAGTTTTAATTTATCCAGTGCAGCAGACACGCAGCTGTCAAACGATGGCATTGTTTATGTTTTGTGCGAACTACATTTTAAGGCATATTCTTCTTCCGACTTCCGGCGATACAAAACGATCGTGATTCAGTAAGTATCATTACAGCCAGATTCATCCGAGGGATGATTGTCCCAAGGAAGGAATTACCCGAGGAGTTCCGATTGAATCCATACGTGTACCTAGCTCACATCAGTGATCATTCCAAATACGTAGGTTGGACATAGTATAGCGAATACAAGTAATGATCAATAAATTGCATAAAACATTTTCAAAATGAAGCTAAATGATTAAAGTGCAAATGAAAACTTCCGAACTTAACAAACAACAACAATACCTAACCGTATTTTATGCTGAATTATATTTATTATAGGAAGTCGTCAGATTTTATACAAAGAGTAACGTTGAGCAATTGCCTACTTATAAATAGTTTAAGTAATCAAGAAAACGTCCGTATTTCGGATAACCGTATGCTTACAACCCATTTTAATTTTAATTCTTCATTAAGTCTGATTTTAATATACCTGACATGTTGGATTTTTGGCACATGACATTAAGACCTAATCGTTCCACTGACGTTTAAATGGTCAAAGCATCTAGTTCCTTCTGTAAAACATGGTATATGACAGTTTGTACCAAATATTTTTTTCATGATTCCAAAAATATCATTATTATCTGAAAAAGGCTCTTCAAAATGCGGTTCATTGATGCCCAAAATTAGTGTGAAGAGTGACGCATAAATCCGCACTGGTCATTGAAATCAGGTATTTCCTATCCGAGCCACTTTGCTAAGATAGTTATTTTTAAAATTAAGAAAACCACGTGTCAACTTACTTTTTGAAATTGCACTACATCGTCATACGGGTAGTCCGTTCTGACGTCAATATAAATCTTTAGCAGAAATCACTATCATGCTTATTTATAGATTTAGAAAGACTAAACATTTTGAGTGAATCTTTCGCATTACGTACTGTCTGATAATGTAGGTAGCGTTCAACAATGTCAATCTTGAACCAGAGTATGAGCTTATGAAGAAATAATGCCTAGTTTCGCCCAAACAGAGGACAAAAGTATTGTTACATGCATTTGATATAGGTATAGGCAAACTGTCTGATACCACCCTTAATTATAAAAAAACATTCATGTGTCCTGTCGTATATTCTCACTAGTCTTGCAGCTCTATTTGATGCATTCAAATAGATCGGTTTTCTTATAATTGCTTGCACTTGAGAAATCACGCAGGAAGTGCGAGGTAATAGCTCTGTAAAACCGGTTTAAGCATCCCAGTCGGTCCCATTTGCCGACTGACTGTTCCAAGGCGGTAACTGTTGGGTTTGCCCTTTTTGTGGCATCACAGATCTTTTTCTTACTTTTGCATTTGGCTTCCATTTGACTCCCTATGTTCTTGCCTTTTTCAGTTTTGGTATGCGTTGCAATGCCAATAGAACATTGTCATATATTTTTATTGAGTATAATTTTGTTTTTGTAATTAGGTAGGACAAGAGGCAACATTCACTCTGTTGTCTGCAGCTGTCATGGAAGATGTTTTCTTTTCCGTAAGTAATGTTACACACATTTATACTTTTTTGTTTATTTATTAATCGTTTCTGCTCCAGAACCAAGTCAAAAGTCTAAGCCCCACGGAAACATAAGATTAAAATAAAACGCTTGTAAAATAGTCCTTTAGTATTTGACATGCTTATATTTTCCGATTTTAAACAATTCAGTTTTTGCTACCAATAAAAGATTTCCCAGATCTAGTGAACATTGATAATATTGTAAGGTTACTCACGTAATTATCGATATTGACAGATTTCAATAGCTTCACTAGAACCGTAAACATGTTTTCTACAGTAACAACTGCACTACGTCTAAGAAAATCTACGTCTTCTGTCTTACTTCTCTCTATATATACCACCCTACCTTGTTATGCGGTAGGTTATATCAAACGGCCACATCGTGCACAGCGACCAACTGGTAGGTATCGGCAGCCAGTCAGCGACCATTCGGTTCCCAGTAACAGAGAAGATGTGGCCGTATGGACGTCTGGTCGCATACTACTTTAACGGACTCAGTTGGGATGCAGACTCCCTCTATTTCAACGTTAAGAGCAACAAAACGGAGATGAAAAACAAGGTAAATCTTTAATGCTACAAGAAAACGTTAATTCAGTATAAAAGTACATGTAAATAATATAATATGGACACCATTGCTTAACCTCAGGTCAGCTAGCGTAAAAATTAATGTATAAAGGCTGGCAATAGAGAGATAGTGTCGCTAAGTGGGTGGCAAGTAAAGATAACTAGTGCACATGGGTCTTTCTTGAACAAACTTCTGTAAACAATCAACAGATGCGTATAACTCAGCTTGAAGTAATTGCTATTTCTTTCCACAGAACTTGTGTAAGAGCATGGTTACTTGAACATAAAATACCGATATAAACATAATTCTAAATGTGTTAATAAGATATCCATGAGCGTAATGTAAGACGAGCTATTTTTTTATCTGAATGAAAGCCAATTGTTTGACTTAATTGACGAATCAATAGAGTCAGTATAACCATGACACTTTGAGAAGAGCTGTCAACAACAAACACTGAATAGTAAAATGCTTAGAAACTGCCACAATAACGTGAAGTTTTGCCGATGTTGCAGTGTCTTGTTATGATGTAAGTATACAGCAATTAAAAAGCAAAAACAATATCCTTACATATCATGAAATGAACTTGGTAATGCTATTTTTTAAAATTGATGGAATGCTCATTAATCTTCTGTTTGTTTGTTTATTTATTGGGTTTAAATTTCCACCAACAGTATTTCAGCTATCCGGAGACGGTGTCCACTTGAAGCAGATAAAGTGCTGCCTTCACTGTTTATAGCATGCCGTGAACACCTGGCATGATACCACACCCATTCGCAATATCCTGACACTGGGTCAACCAGTCGTGGAACTACTCTTATTTTTGCTTGAGCGTTAGCAAGGGAGCTATACCACTACTACTTTTAACGACTTTGGTATGTCGCGGACCGGGATCGATCCCGGGGCCTACCGTAGCTGGAGCCGACGCTGTGATGGCGCTACCAGGTCCGGTCAATCTATCTTCTTTTGACCTGCAGAGCAAGCAGATTTTTGACGAAATCTTTGCACAATTTTCGCCAAAGGTTTCATAAACATTTAAAAACACAACTGTCAAGCATAAATACCTTCAATTCAAGTAATGCGATTGGGGAAACATCGCTCTTATACTATTTCTCCATACGTTAGTGCTGGCAAGTCTAAACAAGTAACCATGTGCAGAAAACATGCGATTTTGATTGGTCGCATCCGAGAAATTATGTGGTAGAGACGTGATCGTTGATTGGTAGATAACATTGTCTATCCAGTGATGTTTAAGTTAATATTAATTATCATATAAAAGACCATTTGGATCAGAACCTTGTTTGTAGACTGTAAACTTGAATATTTTCTATTAACTTGTTTTATAAGAAAACATATATAAAAGGACATAATGTTTTCTACATTTACATTTCTACTGCTAACAGTTTTTCAAGGATCAAAGGCAAGAACTGCTAGTTTGAATGTAAATAATTAGCTAAAATACATACAATTAAACTCATAGAAAATGCATACAATTAAACATGTAAGGAATATACAAAAACATGTAGTAAATATCTTAAGATGTAATTATCATACACATACTAACATAAATTCTGATATCTCAAAGTCAAAGTATTTTGCCAGGTCCCAGCGACTTTGAGATAACGAAGTTCAACTGTAATTTGAAGACTTTTAGGTGTGTGTTTTCTTTCGAAGTAGCTGTTAAACTCACTTTTGACCTCTTTGACAAACCCAACCTAAATGAAAATCTTAGCATTAATAGAAATACCAGGTAACACAATGTATGGAAATTGTTCCAATTAAACGTCCAGGTGAGTCGGGTAGCGAACATTTTTAAATGGATGTAAATTGCATTAATAAAAGACTCACAGCATGTCTGTTTTCAAGATATTTCTGGTCTTAAGAAATTATCTTTAATTTTAAGAAATATGAAGAACATTCTTACATTGACAGGCTTTATCAGTAAAACTGAAGAAACTTCCTTATATCTTAGAACCTGTTTCAAAACAAATTTCTTACTTCATGTGAGAAAAGATTACTAAGAATCTTCTTGGAATCTAAAGTGTTTTCATGCTGAACATTCTGACGAATGCCTAACAAATGTGTGTTATCATTTCACACTTGCCCTTTCTCTTTGCCTAGGTCTCTGTCTCCTTCGACGCTACCCAGGTAGAACCAGGGGACCCGATCCAGCTAGACGTCACAACCGACCCGAACTCCATGGTGAAGATCCTGGCAATAGACCAAAGTGTCCTTCTTTTGAAAACCGGAAATGACATTACTAAAAATGACGTAAGATATGTACATAATATTCAGTTGCTTGTCGTATGTTGAGATATCCTGAGATTCCCATTGTTAGAGACACATTAATTACCCTCGGACTTTGTTCTCGCTATCGTCAATACGATAACTCGATCCTGAAAAATCGACATTTTCTTTTCTTTAAACAATATTGGCACTGTATGAACAATGCCATATTGTTGTTTTTTTCATCTGACTCCACCCGTCATTAGCGTAAATAAGACAGCACAACCGTGCATATATTTTAAATTATACATTATTTGTATTATTACATCTTCATAGTTCATTTACTCGTACTAAAATAATGATTTTCATATTTATATTTACAAAAGCGCGGAGACAACATTTCACCTTTAAAGTGACATATTTTATCCTCTCCTTCTGTATCTACTTATCTACTTAAACTTCCGTTTTCAAGCATATAGTTTAAACCTATTAATTTTTGGTTGATAGGGAAACAAATTATTTCAACTCATATTAATCCATCTCAACGGCTCTCTGCTTTGATAGAACCAGTACTCAGGTACTGATTACCTGGATCAATGTGCAGTGAATTAATCTAGCTCAATGACTAACATGAAGTGGCCAACCAGGGACACTCCGATCCGAAGTCAAACGCCTTAACCACTAGATCAAGACCGTCCACTTTTTTCCCATATGTTTTCTGTGTCTTTTTAAACGGAACGGAACAAAAACGTGAAGGTATATGTTTCGCGATCTAGAAAATCGCCTGTAAAAACCAAATCCTTTACATGCCGACTTTTTTTTCAGGTGATCACGTCTTTGAAGCCAGATGATCCGCCATATTCTATCTACTCGAGCGAGCTGCATGATCCAAAACGCGTTGTCAAGGTACAAAGCAAAAACATTTACACCAGATTTATAGCATTAAGCGTACTTCATCTTTAACGACGGCCGTAGAAAAAAAGGTTAACACGCGTACCATATGTTCACAAGCATTTATGAATTTACCAATGACTATAAAACGGGTAAACGCGCTTAGCTAATGTTTACAGTGCGCATGCTGTCGTTAATGTCCTTATAAGTGTATCGACGACCGTAATAGAAGGTACACACACCAACTGCATGTTTTGAGTGTGAGACGTTACGGCTCTATAGGGAGGTGATTGGGATTTGCCAGCATTTTGCCGATACCGTGCAGCGACATTTCTACCATTATAGCACAGGGGCACTAATGAGGTGCCCAGGGACTGAACGCGACCGGTCCATTATACTGACACCGACGAGCCAGGCGTAATGCTGTCCCCTTAGCCCCGAGCCTTGCTTTTGGAGGGAAGCCACTACTACCAGCTGTAAAGTCTTTGGTTTGACCCGGCCGGGGTGTGAACCCGCGACCTCCCGATCCGCAAGCCGACTCTCTTGAGCTATTGCGGCCGGTCCCTCTATACAGGATCTGACACGAGCTGTCATTTAATAAAAGCATTTATAAAACGAATTCAGGAAAAATAATAGTAAACGTGCTCATTGCGAGCTTTTTTATCATTTTACTTGGACGAGTTTTTATAAATGTTTGTATCAAATGGCATCGAGTGCCAGATTTCTTATTATTTTTAATCACACGATCTTAGTCGCCAATATACGATTTTACGAAATTTTAAGAACAAAACTTGGTGAAATAGTGGTATGAGACGATTTGCATTATGATGACGTCGACAACGTCATCAATCAAAAAGGTATATTAAACTAGTGTAAATATGTAATGGGTGCATTTAGTGGAAAACGAGGGGAATCATGTAAAAATAAAATGTGTTTCTGGACGCCTTTAAAAAGGGGTACACATGCTTACCATATGTTTTCAGTATGCACGCAGACGTTTAAGCTGTATTACAATTATCCACGGCTAGTTCCTATGAACTTCCTATCCCACTTGCAGAAATATTTTTAGTTGATATTTGCTCAATATAAATTTGACTCCAGGAATATGCCTTAGAGGTAATATAGCTCCACTGATAATAAGATATGAGTGGATTGTCTCCCCTGAGTACTTCCAAAAAAAATGCAGGTTTTCTTTTCATTTTTATTACTTGGTTTTAATGCTTGCGCTCTTTGGTCTTTATATTGACATTTATGCTTACTTTGTGACATTTAGATCAACCGTTATCAACAAACATGTCATTTTTCTTGTGTAAATAACAATCGATGTCTGTGTAAGTATTTTAATCGATTTAAAACTCATATTTATGTGAAAGTTAAGAAAGAAAGATACTGTCTATTATGGCACCCTTTCCAAAAGATCAGCCAATAAAGTCCATTGATTCCAACTAATAGGACCTGCATGTACCTACTATTTGGACTACCTCGGGTAGAAATGTACAAAATTGCAATGACGGAACGCGCTTGAAATGCTTATTCCATAAATATCATCAATATTTTATTTATTAAAGCAATATATAATAAACTTCCGTGTCAATTATTTAAATGTAACATTTTGGAAAATGCTTATATTTGTCATCTAGGTTAAACTATTGAGCTATTGAACTAACTATTGAACAAACTATTACTGAATTATTTAACTAAATATTGAGCTAAATATTGAACTAGCCATTGAACTTAATAATGTTACTATTGAGCTAACTTTTGAACTAACTATTGACCTTCCTATTGAAAATGCTGAACAAATATTGCATTATTAAACGAAACTATTAAACCACATATTAAAAATATTGAACTAAATATAGAACTAGCTATTGAACTAACAATCGAAACTATTGAATAAAATATTAAACTGTTGAACTAAATATTGAAGCTTTTGAAAAAGGTTGAAATTCACACATAAAGATTTTATTCAACTCTTTTATTATGATTAACAAGTCATCTTCGGCGAAAAAAATAAGCAATATAATGTATTGTTACTTAAATATTAACATGCTAAGGACAGATTGAACGGATTAGGGCACATAGTGTCTTAGATCCAGATAAGCTGATCCCTGCTTAGCACTGTTTGATCAGGATCTACACTATCTGACACACAGTCTTTTCAAAATAACATCTTGTTCTCTTTTTATGTAGTTTAGATAACTAAAAATGGTGAATGTCTTTTCAACACATGTCGCAGGATTATGGTTAAAAAAAAACTAAAAATTTTGATTGTCTTTTCAACACATGTCGCAGGATTATGGTTTAAAAAAAGTTCTCCGTATATGTTTCCCCTTTTTACCTAGGATGACGCCATACAAGTGATCACGGATGTTGTCAACTTTACATGGATCCATCCTTCCTATCATAAACGCCAACTGCCACCAGACTGTTTTGGAGGTACGTTTTAGATCTGTGTCAATAGCGGATTAGTTTAACACATGTAATATTTCAATTTTGCTTCCAGACGCTCACATAGATGTCGCAAGCAAGCAGCATTTTTGTTGTTGTAATGTTAGTATGTTAGGGAACTCGTCCAAAATAATATCCATATTGTACAGAACTTATTAATCACTATTATAAACAAAGAATATTTTATTATCTGTTGTCCAACAATATTTCTTTAATAACCACCATACTACAGTATCATTATAAAATGTCTTAAGATCGTTTCCATGTAATGACATATGCACTGATAAGACAGTTGAAGGCAGCCTTCTTTGAAGGCAGAAGCTAATGCAAGCCGAAATCTGGAAATATGTGATTTATTAAACTCACTACTGTGTTTTTATTTTTCAGTCTATTTTACTGAATTTTATATCAATTTAAACATATTTTATGATGTATTTTAAATATAAAAATTATAGTAAAAGAGTACAACCAAAAAAGATATACTGTTCATTTTGTTTAAGGATGAGCCAATAATTCTATATTTTTTCTGTGTATAAATTCTTTGTGCATTTATCAATTTTATATATAAATTATATTCTAAAAATAAGAATTTCTAGAGCTTTCCAATGGTATATAGCTTTAACGTTTTGGACACCAAATTAAGATATTCATCTAAAAATCCCTTGAAGTTACCATCGAAGATGGCTGCCAAGATAAGGGATCTTATGTGGAAACTATCTATTATGCTATAACTTTTCTATCTGCCGGATAACTAAACTTATTAAAAACAGTGAAAAATGATATTATTAACTGGATACTCGGAGACGGTTAAACATTGACACAAGTAACACCACAAACATAATAATATACATAACCTACAAAAATCATCGTTGTCACTTTTCGTCACACGTCAACACCAACACGTCTTTAAACTTAGTAATGAGAACAACAAGCCCATATTGGCTGAATTTGAAGATTGTGCTGGCACAACATTCGACTGGACATTCAGCACAAAATTCATAAAGTTCACGTTTGAAACACACACGCTGGCACAACATTCGACTGGACATTCAGCACAAAATTCATAAAGTTCACGTTTGAAACACACACGCTGGCACAACATTCGACTGGACATTCAGCACAAAATTCATAAAGTTCACGTTTGAAACACACACGCTGGCACAACATTCGACTGGACATTCAGCACAAAAATTCATAAAGTTCACGTTTGAAACACACACGCTGGCACAACATTCGACTGGACATTCAGCACAAAATTCATAAAGTTCACGTTTGAAACACACACGCTGGCACAACATTCGACTGGACATTCAGCACAAAATTCATAAGTTCACGTTTGAAACACACACGCTGGCACACATTCGACTGGACATTCAGCACAAAAATTCATAAAGTTCACGTTTGAAACACACACGCTGGCACAACATTCGACTGGACATTCAGCACAAAATTCATAAAGTTCACGTTTGAAACACACACGCTGGCACAACATTCGACTGGACATTCAGCACAAAATTTATAAAGTTCACGTTTGAAACACACACGCTGGCACAACATTCGACTGGACATTCAGCACAAAATTCATAAAGTTCACGTTTAAAACACACACGCTGGCACAACTTAGTTATCAGCAAGACGTTCAAATATTATTATTATTATTATTATTACGATTATTATTATTATAATTATTATTATTATTACTATTATTATAATTATTATTATTATTATTATTATTATTATTATTATTATTATTATCATTATTATTATTATTATTATTATCATTATTATCATTATTATTATTATCATTATTTTTACCTTTTGACGTTTTTAACATTATATGTAGACGTAAGAAAAATACTCTTGATTAAGTATTTCTAGCAAATTAATACATCAAGCACCCAGTACTAACCGTACTATATTCTTCCAACATCCAGGCGCGACTGGTGGCAACTTGTCAGGAGGCTCTAACCCACCTCTCCAGCAAGTGGAACACACCAGGGACTTTTTCCCGGAAACATGGCTCTGGGAAACGGCTTTTGCCGGGTAGGTAACTTCTTCTTCATCTTCTTCTTCTTCTTCTTCATCATCTTCTTCATCATCTTCTTCTTCTTCTTTTCTTCTTCTTCTTTTCTTCTTCTTCTTTTTCTTCTTCTACTTCTTCTTCTGCTACTACTATTTCTTCTTCTTCTTCATCATTATCTTCTTTATCATCATCTTCTTCTTCTTTTCTTCTTCTTCTTTATCATCTTCTTCTTCTTCTTTTCTTCTTCTTCTTTTCTTCTTCTTCTTCTACTACTACTATTTCTTCTTCTTCATCATCTTCTTCTCACATTCAACGAGCTGAATAATCTACCTAGTGTGAGTGCGCAATGAAGAAAATAAAAGTAAAAAGTTTACATGTATAGAGTGAGGGTAAAAACTAGATAGATGGGTGGCCTGTAGTTGGGCTTTGAAGGCCACAACATTTCAAACCGATCTGTCTTGTTCTGGTAGAAGATTCCAGTTACGGTGTTGCGGGGGCAGAAGGTCAGTTGTCTGGTGAGGGAACTTGCGTATGGAACTGCATATGAGTAGGCGTTATGAGTTGTGTTAAACTTTGTTGGTTTTAGTAGATTTTACCCTGGATTGATAAACACTTTCTGGTTGATGATTTTGTATAAGAATACTGGTCTAGTTTCTGCACTTCACACACTATGTTAGTATACTACTCATCTTTCAGTTGAAGCCCTTGTAATGAAAATCGTATTAGCTATGTTTGTTTTTACTAATAATTTATATAATACACATATTATTTACAATAACTTTTTGCATGCTATAAAAACAACAACAGAAATTACACAATATTTCTACTGTAATGAAGGCCTGCGCTCTCCAACGGTCACCCATTCCGTACACCGACCACTGTAGCCGATGCGCAACATCAGAAGCCGCTTAAACCACGTCGCTAAAGATTTAACCCAGCAGTGAGGCTGGTTTGAAGTGATTTTTTTTTTATCTCTGCGGTCATTGCATTACTGAAACTTGGCCTGGGAAGTTCCATGGGCAAGCAACTCCAGTCCAGCAGTTGACTCTATCCCACCGCTGCCACCGATGCAACACAGGCCGGCGCTCTCCAGCGGTCACCCATCCGTACACTAACCAAAGTAACCGTTGCTTAACCGCGCATGTTTGGAAGCCGATTAAAGCCACGTCGCTAAGGAGTTAAGCCACCAGCGAGACTGGTTTGAAGTACATTTGTATTTATATTGCTACCTCTGCGGTCGTTACACTACTGCACGTGAATATCATTTACCTATTCACAAGGGAGGTAAATAGAAAGCAGTTTGAATGGTAACGAGTCCCCTCATATACACAGACAGTAATAAGCATCTTGCAAGATCGCAAACAGTTTATGTCCGTATTGACGTCTTTGGCATTAAGGTATGATGTTTGCAAATGTATTTTAGTGTGGATGGACGAACCAGCGTAGCATCGACTGCACCAGACACCATTACGTCGTGGGTTGCCACAGCTTTCTCCATCAATAACGTCACGGGGCTAGGATTGACGGAATCTCCCGCCATGGTAAATAAAAATGCTTTTACTTGCTTTTCTCTATTCTAATGCCCTAGCAACAGAATTCTGTCAACCGGAGTAGGCGTTCACTTAAAGCAGATTTCATGCTGTGTTAACCCTTAGCGCCTCTTTTTACATACGCATTGAAAACACCTCTCGCCATATGGTCATGACCCCTGGCATTTACAAAAAAATAAATAATGGATTTCTTATCTTGTACCTTTCTGGTGGTATCGCGATGTATGTTGTGTAATGAAAGTTGAAAATCTGTAGCACCTTGACATTGGAAGTATTTTGTATTGCAATGTGAAAAGCAGTACAGGCAACAAACGGAAACAGGCAAATGAAAACAGTCTCCGGCTTGGACTGGAATTGTCAGCCCTAAAAGGTTCGCTTCAATAAAAAGAGAAATACTTACTTTTGTTTTTTGTATACAGAGATGCCACTGGGGTGATATCTTTAAAAGCCACACGTGATGCACGTGAGCTTACTGCGCTGCCATTGGCTCAGCAAAACACAAATCCTCACCTCTTCCCTTTATATCACTGCTGGCTGAGACTGCATGCCGGCAGTTAGAAACAATACATCCACAGGACCCTCTCCTTACCCACTATAACCTTCTGTATTTACAGTATGAAGCCAAATAATGTCATTGGCCAACTTTGGGAAGAGGGTCACCCGTAATTTATTATTCATCCTTTCATTTCAACTAGATGTCAGGCATTCATTATCTTATTTTAGAAGGAATATTTCGGCTCAAAATTAAACGACGTAATATGTGTAATGATCGAAAACTGTTGTTACTGCTGTAATTGTATTTTTGAAAGGACACAATTCTAGCCTTACAAGCGCTAACGGTTATCGCGTATCTCAAAATAGGGTTAAAATCGATGCATTTCTGTCCATAGCTGGGATCGACTGTAAATACTTTGTATTCTGTGCCACCATTTATGATGTTGAAAAATGATTGCCCGCCCGTCCTATTCTGTTTCTGTGTTTTACAATTCTGGGATTATTTCTGTATAGACAACCACATTCCGTCCATTCTTCGTGAGTTTGAACCTGCCTTACTCCATCATCCGCGGGGAGGAGGTTGTCTTGCAAGCCAACATCTTTAACTATATGGGACAGGACCAGAACGTAAGTCGTTGCTTATTGTATTATTTTTGTTTAGTTTGTTTTTGATTTTTTTGTTACATTGCATAGACACAGTTATGGTCATATTGGCAATGGTCAGCTTAATTACTGGATGGAGGTAGATCTCAGATCTATGTCTTGGTAGCTGGAAAACGTCTCCACATGATAGTTTTAACACCGACCGGGACTCGAACTCACGTGGTGAAGGGCTGAGGAATTATAAGTCTTCGACTCTATTTTGGCTCAAACATTCTTAATACGACATAGCACTTAGTTATTTTAACTCATATTATGCCCATCGAGAGCCCAAATGTACAACCAATATTCTGTGAATCTACCTACAGAAATGAGCCATAATATTGTTGCCTAAAGACAAACATATATTGGTCAGTCGAGGTTCGAACCTGGGATCTTAAGATCCGTAGACCAAGCCCGTAACCACAAGAACAGCAACGCTCAACTTATAAAGTAATCCTGGTCTAAGTACGAATTAATCAATTTTTTTAAAGGTGCACACAATTAAATAATTTTAAACTAATTTACACTCGCAACTTTGATATTATTACAACCCAAGCTTTCTATTATTATTTTATTATTATTTATTATTTTGTCCGCGCTTTGTTCCAACGTGTTTCATGCCACATAAAGACAGTAAACTTATGTATGTGTATACATGTATTTGATTCCTGTAGGTTGTTGTTACGCTGGAAAAGTCAGACGATTTCGAAATCATCAGCCGCAACGCCCATGGACAACCATCATTTGCGTCTAAGGAGGTCGTCCAAAATGTTGCGGTTAGTAGTTCGTGTATGTTCATCATAACAAAAGATTTCAGGATAGGTGCTCTAATTTGTTATAACCAATGTTTTGAACGTTTGAAGAAAAAAATTTATAGGATACATGTACATTTATTGTTTTAAAAAAGGGTGAGGGATTTTATGGGGGATTTGATAGATGCAAATGCTTTGTGTAGTCGTATACATGTACTTAATGAGCCACTTAAAATACCGTTTACAAATATGGGGTTGCTATTTTGCTTTTGTTAAATTTTATGAACAAGTGACAATAGTTTGAAACTGTTTTCCCGCGCTTTGAAATCGCTTAAATGATTTATTTCTACTAGTCATCCGCATTCTCCATTTTTTGTATACTTTCTTGGCCCCTCTTTTCTTTCTTCTCTCATTCTTTCTTTTTTCTTCATTTAATTGACTTATTCGTATATTTCACATTGGTTCAGGTGCGAGCTGGGGAGATCGGCAGTGTGTTTATACCAATAGTCCCTCGCATCATCGGCACCGCCATTATCGCCATCAAGGCCCAGACGATTCTTGCGGCAGACGGCATACGTCAGGAACTTCTGGTAGAAGCCGAAGGCTCTCCGGTGCATGTCAACATTCCGTTAATGTTGAACGGGTCCTCAGACTATGACGTCAGTTTGGGATTTCCGGCAAACCTCGTACCGGATTCGGAGAAGGTTCACGTCTTGGCTGTTGGTATGTAATATTATGTTTACGTTTATGATGTCCAAACGACATATTGGGACAGGAAGCCTCTATAAAGATCACAAGATACTACTGTAGGGGGGGGGGGGGAAGCATAAATATAAGTTACAATAACTAAGTATTATAAATGTAGTTATTATTATTTATAAACAATTCTTAAATGTTAAACGAAATTAAATATGTCGCGACTTGTAATCCTCGCTGCCTGGTTCGATCCATCGGGGAATTCCGTGTGAGTTTCCACAACTACGGTGCACTAGTGGTTCTATCCCAAAATAAGTTTGGACTTTCTGACTATATTAGCTGGACGTCGCAATGTGACTACGTGTGTCGGTGATATACAAAGCAAACAAACTACAGCATGGCCGCGCTTTTCCTATAATTGATCGTGTCCTTGTCAAGCCCCATTCGGTAACGAAGCTTTAAACATGCGGTAACGAAGTCTGTGTCTTCAAAAGGATGTCCGCCTGAGCTCTTCTTTCGTCAAGTAAAGACTAAAGTCATAATTGTACTTCTCGAACAAATAAGAAGAAGAAAACGGACAAAGAACGACAAGGGGGCATACGAATTTGCCTTAGTCTTATGAATAGATGGCATTCGATTATTTGGACTAAGATATTATTTCCTTCGAACTGCTTAATAATTTTTTACATAAGTAAATGCCATTAAATTCTGCTTATTGATTTTTTACATCTATTTCAAAATTGAAAAAGAACACCTGACTCGTAGTTACAGAAACGTAGTTCCTTTCTGAGCTACACTGCACAGATGTCTATATTTAAACAATGAAAACCACATGATCACTTAGACCACTTACTTTTAAGATCCTGATTTATCATCACCTGGGAAATTCACTCCGATACTGAGAACGCCCCATCTAGCTTATTCATAAATTTAGAAAGAATGAATAGTTAGAGCGATTTATTTCACGATTTGTACTATCTAACACTTAAGGTAGGGTTGTAAATTATTTTTAATAAGATTTAAGTATGAGTTTAAGCAGAAATGGCTCAATTCCCCCAAACAATGGGGAAATAGTGTTTCAGGCATTTGACACAAAGTGCCGGATACCACCCTTATACGTGCTCGGCAGGCTTAGAGTTTTCTTATTAACGTGCAGCTTAATTCAGATGTTTTTATTTCTTCTCCTATCCAGGCGACACCATGCTGCCGACCTTGAAGAACCTAAAGAAGCTTGTGTATATACCAACGGGCTGCGGTGAACAGACTATGATAGGACTGGCCCCGGATGTGTCGGTGTACAAGTATCTGAAGACAACAGGCCAGCTGACAAATGATCTCCGGGATATGCTCCAGGGATACATTATTAAAGGTTTGTAATGTCATCATCATCATCAGCAGCAGCAGCAGCAGCATTTTCCTCCGCCTACTCCGCCTCCTCATATAATCAGCATCATTATTCATCATGAATATCATCATTATTCTCACTTTTCGTTTTGTTGTCTCGGCGCTAGTGCCTAGAAGAAATGTTCCGCGTCATGAAAAGATGGCCGTCGGAAAATATTTAGTAAAAATGAGTTGTTTATAAATCAAAATGTGACACGGGCTTTTCTAAATATTTGTTTTCATTTGAAATTAGGTAAATTGTTGATAAGATAGCCACAATATTTCGAGCAAAATCACTAAATTTAAAAAAAAAAAAAATGCTTCATAACGTCGTATTAACTTGTCCAAATAATTTGGTCCATGAATGTATCATTTTAAATATACATGACACTGTATCCTTTTGGGAAGAAAGTACACAATAGAGAACCCATCAAAGGGTCAAAATGTCAATTATAATTTAAGAACAAAAACAAAGTAAAATATAACGGTCGCAGTTTTCTTTTACTCGATAATTAATTATTTATTTACTGTTTATCTTTGATTGATTGATTGATTATTTTATTATAAGTCAATTGCGCAGGTCGTTAAAATTTTACACTTGCAAACTGGACAGTGATGTTGTCAGTATAAATCAGCCACCGGCGTCAAATTACGATGATGACGTGGCGCTCCTTTACTGGCAATGCGTTGTTCCATAACTATATACCTATTACTTTACCAAAAAATAATTCTACGACTGTAACAGTGTCATTTTGCGCGCTCTCGATGATGTAGATAATGTGTAGGAAACTGGATATGTTGTCGTATTTAATCATACCTAACACATCTAAAATGATATTCCAACTTAATTTATATATATTCAGATCTTATGATATAAGTAACATAAACAATGCAAAAAAATAAACTAACATTGTAATCAAATCTGTGAATATGCATGTGCTCTATGAAAAAACCGTTCAGTAAATTTATCCAGGTAATGTCAAAAAGGGAATGTCTTAATCCTCGAATGCCAGATAAAGGCATGTCCTGTTTTCTTTTGAGCGTGGGTACGAGCCAAGTAGACAAAAGAATATGTTATATTGACTTTATTAAATGCTAAAACCCAACATGGTAGTACCCAGCTGTCTGAAGATTAGCCTAAAAGTACCATATTTTTGGCGTGTTTACATTACTTAAACTGTATTAAACCTTTCATATCTTTTTTGTTACAAAACCTGCGTTCCTAATACAAAATGTCGAGGGTACCTTAAGCGTCTGATCACAGAATGCATAGGTGGAATTGACTGCCTTAGCCGCCATTTTATCCCAATGCATCATTGTCCTCGATTAACTATCTTCGGATGCAGTGCCACTTCCATCCCACTGAATCTACAAACAAAGGAACCAATACGAACTAATAGTGCTGATCCTGATCAGACAACTCCTAATGGGACATAGCTGATTTTGATATTCACTTTTGCCTAAGCCTGGTCCAAAGATGAAAATACACATTATCTTCATCAATACTTATATATTGTCTGTTCTAGGCTATCAGCGAGAGCTAACCTATCAACACGCTGACGGATCTTTCAGCGCCTTTACAAGTGACTATTCCGGAAGTATTTGGTGAGACCCCCTTCTCTGCTTCATATGCTAAAGAGAGGGTTCGCATTGTTTGCATCACTCCTCCCCTACTGTTATTTTGACAATACAGTCAAACTTGTAGTAAGCAGCCACCCAAGGGACGGCTCCACATTGGCTGATTAAGACAAGTTGGCTGCTTGATACAAAATCTGACCTCAGTGATAAATTTACTTTAGGGATAGGATGGGATGGAATTGGGATTTGCTGGCATTTTTGCCGTTACTGTGCAGCGACATTTCTATCATTATATAGCACAGGGGCACTTATGAGGTGCCCAGGGACTGAACCCGGCCGGTCCATTATACTAACATCGACGAGTCAGGCGTAATGCAATCCCCTTAGCCCCGAGAGTTAGGCGGGAAGCCACTACTATCAACTTTTAAGTCTTTGGTTTGATCCGGCCGGGTTTTGAACCCAAGACCTCCCGATCCGTAAGCCGACGCTCTACCAATTGAGCTATTGCAGCCGGTCAATTTTCTTTGGATTTGGAAATTATGTAAGATGTTTGAATTGACTGTTAAATTTATTTTATTTTGGATGTTTATATTAATAGATTAGTTTATTGTACTTGTACTATGTTTGCTATGGCTTTTAACAATTGTAAATAAATGAAAACACAAGTAAGAATATAAGCTTTTCTGGATCTTGCCAACGTCAAGTTCTGACGCGACGACTTTCCATCGTCAAGCATTGTCACGGTCCTGACCCTTCCAGCGTGAGACTCTTTCGTTTGGACGTCGTATAAAGCATGCAGATAATGTCGATATGTTCTAAATATTCCATCTTATATTGCCACTTCTATGTATCTAGTTTCTTTATTTAAAAAATATCTCGGAAAGTCTCTTTTTTATGTAAACACAAACAGTCTCACAAAGAAAAAGGACAGTGCAGAACTTTGATGATGATGATGAGGAGGAGGAGGAGGATGTTGCTGTTGCTGCTGCTAATGATGATGATGATGATGATGATGATTTAGCTCATCATATTTTTTTCAGGCTGACTGCGTTTGCTATCAGGTCCTTCGCTCAAGCTAAGGACGTAGTCCCCATTTATAACCAAGTTCTGGAGCGTTCCTTCCAATGGTGTATGAACCACCAAACAAGCGAGGGTAGATTTTATGAACCTGGAAAAATCATCCATTCAAGCATGGTGGTAAAGCAACACCCTATATTTTGTGTTTTCTTTGTTATGGTATATTAGTAAGACCAGTTATGGTCAGATAAGACAACCTTCAGGCTTTTTTTCCTTTCTGAAGAAAGGTTCAGAATAAGTAGGACCACTTACCTACAGTATTTCAAAGATGTATAGACTGTACAAAGAGACGCAGAAAAAAGCTATGAACCAGTAACCACTATTTGAACAGCTAATGTCTTTTTTGAAATTTTTACATTGGATATCTTCTTTCAAAGTGCACAACAACAAAGACAATACAAGACTTATACGGACAGACAGGGAGACAGCACAGACAGACAGACAGCACAGACATACAGCACAGACAGACGGACAGACGTATCGACTGACAGATGCACAGACGATCGACTGACAGATAGACGGGCCGTGGGACGGTTGGACGTACAAAGTAAATTGACAAACATGCGGACATACTTTTACACAAACTGACAAGGCAAAGTAATATATACTCATCAAATTGAAGTACACCTCTCTCCTCTCTCTTCCTCTCTCTCTCTCTCTCTCTCTCTCTCTCTCTCTCTCTCTCTCTACATATTACAATTATTATTATTATTATTATTATTATTATTATTATTATTATTATTGTGTGTTTTTCCCAAGGGAGGATCCACGTCGACACCATCTGCTCTCCACGCTTATGTCCTACTCGCTCTTTCAGAGTATGCCAGTCGAAGAGGGGTGTGTATGTCTTTTCTTTCACTTTATGCCTGCTGGGCGATCTGGCGACGTTTGTCGCAAACTAGCAAACAAAATATCGTGGGAAAACCAATATAAATAGTACAAACAAATTCAAAACATGAAATACATGGTCCAGAAAGGTGGCCAATACAACTGTGATTGACCCCTCATACGGCCTGACTTAATTCCAAATGAGGTGATATACCTTTAAAATCATTACATATCTTAATCTAAATGTAATGTTGAAATGCGATTGTAAACAATGTTCCGATCGCATTGTTAAATAACACTACGTATAAAAGAAGCTTGTACCAAGATTCTGCGGGTACAGTCAGTAAATAACTGGACTGCCAAACCAAAGGTCCTAGGTTGGATTTTTACACAAAAAAGCATTTTTAAATGTTTGATTACATGCCTTTTCTGCGCTATTTTGTATTAACACCTCTTAAATTTATCAGCGAATTACTCGTAGATTTAAGAATGCATGTTAAAACAAAGACCATTTAAACCGTTTTGTAAAATATAAAATTAACCTGCCTTTCGGAAGAATTATAGTTTTAATACAACCATATAAATGGAATGTATGAGTCCCTAGATTACAAACATAACAATGTTACATGTATGATAACTGGCCATATTAGCGGACCTGGTACCTCGAGGTACGGGAAGCCTCAGGTTCAAACCCGTGTCGCGACATTCCACAGTTGCTGAAAATGATAGTGGTAAAGTTCCCCTGCTAACGCTGTAGCATACGTGTAAGTGCCGTAACACGACTGGTCGGCCTGGTGACAGAATGAATTGACTGAATGGGGTATCAAATCAAGTGTTCAAGGCTGCTAAACATAGTGAATGCCGCACTGTATCTGCTTCAGCACTATATCTTCTTCAGATTTATATATATAATTTGAAATTTTGTAAGTGGGACGATAAACCTAACTCACAAACTAAACTTATCGCAATAGAATTGGCTGCAAACTGTATAATTTTAACTATTTGTCTCTTCCGGTCCACAATTTGCTAGGTAGGAACACATTAAAATCCAATTATTAAAACTACCGAAACTGCTACTTGTATATCTACATCAAGATCAGGTGTGAATTTATTTATGCTGAATGTTAAATATATGTTTCATATAACTTGCCATGCACGATGTTGATCTAGAACGGAGCTGTCAGAACAGTATGTGCTTTTTTTGCAGCAACGCTCAAACAATATGGCAATTTACTTTTGCATTTTGCCTTTTTTCATAAATAAGACATGTGTATGGGAAATTACCAATTCATTCAACTTTTTAGAACAAAAACCAAGACAACATTGTAACAAGTAAAAGTCTGTAAATTATATGTAAAGCCATAGCTTTACCTATGTCGCAGTTTCTAGTTTTGTTTTAGGGGGGAAATGTACGTCACTTCCGGTTTCATTGTTAAACTAGCAGGTGCGCGCGATCGGGTGTGCGATGTTGATTTTAAAGGCCAAATACACTAAAATAAACAGCCACGCGAACTGCATCGAGATTAATTTCTATACGAAATGGACAAAAATGTTCTAATAAAGCGATCTTCTTATCAATTTAACGTTTTTAAATCCACGTCTGAAGACCTTCAACATATTTTTGGTTATAGCAAATATACCTATATGCAAATTCAATATGTAGCAATCTTACCATTTACCCTGCTATGCACTGATTGACCAGAAAACTACAATCCTGTTCAGTATGTGCATTTAACATTGCCTTCAGTTCCTAGAAAAGAAATCAAAATTTTGTCAATGTTGCTAATAAGATGATAGGCGATAAGAGTTACCGCCGCTCATTAACTAAGCCTTGTTCTCTCTGTTCGCCAACAGCACAGCGACTATTACACTCAGAAGCTTATACGTGCCCTGCAATATTTGGAGAGAGAAGCTGACAGGAGCACGTCCACCCATGAACTCGCCCTGGTTAGTTATGCCTTGGTCAGGTCAAGCCACGCCCTGAGGAACACGGACAGTCCAATAGCACCGGTCATATTCGAAAAATTGATGAAACGAGTCACGAGGAAGATAGGTAAGATACATGTAGGTCAAAATAGTATTGTTGTGTTTTAGATTTAGAATTAAAAGTGGTAAAATAATTTTCATTACGGCGACATCCGGCAGTAAATCTCATAGAAAGATTAAACGTTTGTACATAGGCCAGATGAGTAAAATCAATCATCATCATCATCATCATCATCATCATCATCATCATCATCATCATCATCATTCATGTTAACACAACATAATTCTCTCAAACATTTAAGTTGCAGATACGGAACTACTGTATTGGAGTGACTCTCAGGAAATACCCTCACCATTCACCTGGGAGAGGTATTACAGCCAGGGTACTGCCCTAAACATCGAGGTTACCGCCTACGGCCTGTTGTACATGATCGAGTCAGGCCAGACAGCCAACATCAGACCATTTGTTAAATGGCTCATCTCACAGCAGAACGCTCTTGGTGGATTCCAGTCAACACAGGTAACATGAGCTTTTTGCTGACGTCTTACGTACAAAATGCACATGTTACTTAAAGTATCGGCTGGCGTTAAAGACAGATAAACAAAGGTTACAAGAAATAACATCGTCTTACATACATGTACTTACTTCTGAACACAGGTAACTTAGGCTATCGGCTGGTGTCGTACATACTTACTTCTGAACACAGGTAACTTAGGCTATCGGCTGGTGTCGTACATACTTACTGCTTAACACAGGTAACTTAAACTATCGGCTGGTGTCGTACATACTTACTGCTTAACACAGGTAACTAAAGCTATCAGCTGAGGTCTTACGCACTTACTGTTGAACACAAACGACTTACGCTATTGGCTGGCGTCTTACTTGCTTACTGCTTAGCACAGGTAACTTAAGCTATTGGCAGGCGTCGTACATTCTTACTGTTTAACACAGGTAACCTAAGCTATCGGCTGGCGTCGTACATACTTACTGCTTAGCACAGATAACTTACGCTATTGGCTGGCGTCGTACATACTTACTGCTTAACACAGCCAACTTAAGCTATCGACAGGCGTCGTACATACTTACTGCTTTACACAGCCAACTTAAGCTATCGGCAGGCGTCGTACATACTTACTATTTAATATAGGTAACTTAAGCTATCGGCTGGCGTCGTACATACTTACTGCTTAGCACAGATAACTTACGCTATTGGCTGGCGTCGTACATACTTACTGCTTAGCACAGGTAACTAAAGCTATCGGCTGGCGTCGTACATACTTACTGCTTAGCACAGGTAACTAAAGCTATCGGCTGGCGTCGTACATACTTACTGCTTAGCACAGATAACTTAAGCTATCGGCTGGCGTCGTACATACTTACTGCTTAGCACAGGTAACTAAAGCTATCGGCTGGCGTCGTACATACTTACTGCTTAACACAGCCAACTTAAGCTATCGGCAGGCGTCGTACATACTTACTGCTTAACACAGGTAACCTTAGCTATCGGCTGGCGTCGTACATACTTACTGCTTAGCACAGATAACTTACGCTATTGGCTGGCGTCTTACTTGCTTACTGCTAAACAGTTGATATGTCTCTGCTGGCGTTAAACGAAAAGGCAGACAAACAAAATTAACAAGATCGAAGGGCGATATATTACGTAAGCATATTAACTGCTTAACACAGGTTACTTAAGCTATCAGCTGGCGTCGTACATACTTACTGCTTAACACAGGTAACGTAAGCTATCAGCTGGCGTCGTACATACTTACTGCTTAACACAGGTAACTTAAGCTATCAGCTGGCGTCGTACATACTTACTGCTTAGCACATATAACTTACGCTATTGGCTGGCGTCTTACATACTTACTATTTAACATAGGTAACTTAAGCTATCGGCTGGCGTCGTACATACTTACTGCTTAACACAGGTAATCTAAGCTATCGGCTGGTGTCGTACATACTTACTGCTTAACACAGGTAACTTAAGCTATCGGCTGGCGTCGTACATACTTACTGTTTTTAACACAGGTAACTTAGGCTATCGGCTGGTGTCGTACATACTTACTGCTTAACACAGGTAACTTAAGCTATCGGCTGGCGTCGTACATACTTACTGCTTAACACAGGTAACTTAGGCTATCGGCTGGTGTCGTACATACTTACTGCTTAACACAGGTAACTAAAGCTATCGGCTGGAGTCGTACATACTAACTGCTAAACAGTTAACAGGTCTCTTCTGGCGTTATACTACTACACTGATACACAAAGCCACATGTAGCAAGAAATATCAGCTCGCGTCCTTCGTAGATACTGCTTAACGCAGATAATAAAAAACAACTGGCCTTTTATATACATGCATATGTACATACCGCTAAACTAATGCAATTTGAGCTACATATATGTACAATGTATCTGCTAGCGTTTATGTATATACATACCGCTCTACGCATATATCAAGAGCTATCTGCTAGCGTTGTATTTATGTGTACATACCGCTCTACGCATATATCATGAGCTATCTGCTAGCGTTGTATGTATGTGTACATACCGCTCTACGCATATATCAAGAGCTATCTGCTAGCGTTGTATTTATGTGTACATACCGCTCTACGCACATATCATGAGCTATCTGCTAGCGTTGTATATGTGTTTACATGCCGCTCGATGCTTGTAAGTTGAGCTATCTACTGGCATTGCATGTACATGTACATGTCGCACTTTTTAGATTACTTCAGCTATCTGCTGACGTTATATGTAATGTATGTGTACATTGTATACCGCTCTAGGCTGGTTGGTTTATGTGACGTATGTATCTATTCGGCTCGCAACAGGTTAACAGGTTACTTTGGCCGTATGCTAGCATCTCAGGTATATATATATATATATATATATATATATATATATATATATATATATATATATATATATATATATATATATATAACATGATTTGTTACTTGTGCAGGTAACGTTGATTTGTGTTCACATCTTGCGTACAAATTGCCTAACACAGGTAACTTACACAACCAGTTGGCCTTTTGTGTACATCATTTTCCAACAACTTTTTAAACCTTTTATAACGAGTTAATAATATTTAAAATGTAATTAGTTAATACATCCGAGATTATTACAGTTTTCATTTTCTCGGAGTTTTGCTTGGTGAACGTCATGGCGTCACGATCATATTTGTATCGTAGGACACGGTGATGGCCCTGGAAGCTCTGGCGGCAAGCAGTGTGGTGGAATCTCTGAATTTGAATATCACCGTCACCTCCCGCAACTACCACAACACCATGCACATCGACGATAAAACCGCTATGGTCCTACACATGTCCAACGTAGGTAACAAGAAAAGAATTGATGCAAAACTAAAAATAGCGTCTTATGTATGTTATAATTACTACTATACGTTATCTGACTAAAGACAATGCTAATCTTTCTTAGACACTAATTAAAAATAATTGGCATCGACATATTGATCGACAATTAAGTGTATAAGTATTAAAATACTTGTAATAATAGTGCCAATACAGATAACTTTAAAAGCGACCCATTTTTATGTTGTTTCAAGCGCATGATCTTTGTGGAACCTTTGACGTCACATACATTATTTTGTACATCTTTCTGGAGGAGTTGTACGTTTATTTTAAAGACAATAGTTTAGCCGAACTGGTATTAACAAAGCGACTGATTATAACAGATTCCAGCCAAGAGCCTGGACATCCGTCTCCACAGCGGTGCCCACTTTAGCCCGGGTTCAACTCCATCCCCGGGGACATCACCGGACTACTCGACGGCTATCATCAATGTCCGCGGCGAGGGCCAGGGTACAGCCCTTGTGCATGTAAGGTTGCAATGCACTAAATTAATAAATTATACATTGAAGATATATACTTACACTATATAGATTGCTAAGTTAAAAGTTATTGTGTAAGCCACTTCTAAGTAAAGGGTAACAGATCAACATAGAATATCATTTAAGGGTCGCACTTTGTCGACATTTTGATGCGCATGTTAGATACAGTGGAGGTACAAACATCGTAATTACATTCGTGAATCGTCATCACCTGAATTCGATGGGTGCATCACACTAAATTGTCTTGATATTTTTTGCAGTTAGTTTATTGTTTGACTGTTTTTACTTTATTACCTTCTAGTCCTATTACTTTCCTGTTTCTATGTTTACTTGTTATAAAGCTTATAAAGCAACCTCTTGTTACACACAGGCATTTGTTGATAATTCTGCTCATTATAATTTGATGAAAAGCTCCTTATAAAAGTTGTATCAAACATGGCAATATCCTGTGGTACGTTTTGCAATACGCTATATCGCAATATATAATACGCTTTAAGCGTATCGTGACAGCTGTACCTGATGTAAACCATATTCTTACGAAGATTTATCAATTATGTCCTGGTGCAAACTAATAACATGTAGACTGATCAATTTATCTCAAGTGCAAACCATAAACACGTAGCTTGGCTGCAAAACAGATCCGTATATCACTATGCCATAAAGCAAGCCAAGTAAATAAATGCCATTGGCCATGTCAATAAGAACATATGACAATGTCCCGTGGCTATTTAACATTGATTAAATAACATTGATTAAAATTTGAAAAATGCAGAGGACTAAGCTGTTCACAAGCCAGTCACAACAACACTGAGACGATACATTATATAAAATTATAAAACCCAATAGTTAGAGAACTGTCAATTGGCAATAGACCGGCTGAGATACTTAATCCGGTTTTACAGAGCTCTAATTCAAGTTTATCTGTGTGTTTGGGGGGGGGGGGGGGGGCGTAGAGGGGAGTCCTCAAATGCGAACATGCTGCAAAAAGAAAACTTAAAAAAAGAAAAACGGTTAGCGTTAGTCTACAAAAAGGAAAACGATGTCATTTGAATCGGATTATTTGAATCGAACCTTCAAATATCAAGGAAATGTTCTGAAACTGCAAATTGTTTATTTTTGTGATATTTAACATACAGATTCCCCATTTTCGAAATGAATGAAATATTTTAGTTATCTCCCTTGCGGGAAGGTATTTTCATATACTTTATTTAAGAAAAATAATACATTTTATATTAAGTTTGCATTTTTAAAAAAGCAAATTCTTATCCCAATGAATACGACCCCATTTTATGCGCGTGCTTCAGTCTTAAGTGTTTTTAAATGTTTAAAAATGGGGGAAAAAATTTAAGTTGTCTGCCGTAACTATATACCAAATACCTACACAAAAGGGAGGTAAGAATGTAGTTGTTTGATAAGAGTAAAGTCTCTTTACATACGAATAGGAAATATATTTTGCTGTTATGTAAATGCAACCATAGTGCATGTACAAATGATTTCTCTAATTATTTTCTCATTCGTGGCATCTTGCCTTTCCTGAAATATACATTACACATGTGACAGACACTGTTTTCTCGTTCTTGTGGTCAAAAGTGAAGGTAAAATTTTAAACTGTAATGCAGGTGGCGGCCACTTTCAATGTCCAGACCAAGGTATCGCTGTCTGCCTTCAACCTAACTACCACCATCCTCCGGGAGTCCCTTAGCTCGCTCGTAGTTGAGACATGCGCACAGTAAGTGACAGTCCCGTGGCTGAACAAGCCCCGCCCCTAACAGGCTCGTAATTTTGACACTATTGCCGTACGTGTGTCGCTTCGATTTGTTTCCAAAAGTAGTTTAATATGAATAACGAGTTTAATATTAATAACGGAAGCACTATTTTTGTTTATTACTTTCTGTGTAAATAAATATTAAACAAATCTTTCTCTCAGTTCAAATTAGTTTATATTACATACTCGATAAAAATACATCATTGTTATTTAATAGCTTTATAAATGGCCTTTAATAACGCATTTGCTTATGCATAATATACTATGTACTATAACATATGATTTTACTGAAAGAACTCCATAGAGTAAATTTTTAACAAAATATAAACTATGCGCAAGCGACCACAAGTGATAGAGCATGCTTTACAAACGTTGGTTACGATTACGGATGACCAAAGACAACAAGACGCATTGTTTAGCTTTGCCTTTATTGGCACATGCTCTATGTGTACAAAAACCTTCTTTAGAAATGCTATACAGATAAGATTGTAGTTACCTGAACGTGTTTTAACCGGCATTAGACCTGTTCTACATCTTTAAGCTGTTGCTTTCATTTTACAATTATACATCACCCGATACAACTAGTGATGTACTGTACATTGCATGGGTTAAAGTACATGTACTATATATAACTGATGTTGCCATTATTACTTGGCAGATATACACTACAAGAAAAGCTAATATGACATCTCTCTCTTGTAAGATATGTATTTGGCGACTACGAACCAGGGCCGGATGAGCATTATTGAGATGAACGTCCCTAGTGGGTTCGTACCCGAACTGACCAGCGCGGAGACAAAACTACCAGGCGTCCAGAAGAAGGAAGTAATTCGGAAAACCGTGGTGCTATATTACGACGAGGTACGATTATAACCTTGATTGAGTGATCGATTGATCTCTGATTGATGCATCGTTTCATTGATTGTTCGAGTCCTTTCAAACCTGTTATCTACCATCTATCTTGCTATACCATATTACGTCCATATTAATAATCTCATATGACGAGCGGGATACATGCAGTTCAGTGGTAGGACGCATTTCTACTTGTCAATGTGTCCGCGATTCGAACGATCGGTCGCGTTGCAGCTATTTCCATCAAGCAAGAAATTTACCCCAATCTTGCTAGGTGTTTTAACTAATACCTGCGAGTGTTTTTTCCTGATCATTAATTGGCCTTCCCAGCAGAATTGTGTGTCGACTGCCATAGTGTAGATTTACGAACATATTAAAAAAAAAACAAGTGGTAAAACCAATCTGATTAAAATCATATCCTGAAAATCGGTCCGCTATCAGGATCTGACAATGAGCCAATAAAACCTTCCCAACCAATCAGATTGTCGCCTACAAAATCGCAAAAGTAAATGATGATCCGAAGCGTTCCGAACGTATTTAATGGCTGCTCCCATTTACAAAGAAATTTAAATTTGGACACTCCGTCCAAGACTCTGAAACAGGTTCGTTGTCGCGGTTGTTTGCGACTCTTACCGAAAGCGTTATGCATTACCCTTCTCTGATTGGCTGTTATAAACATAGTAATCTTGGAAAACCATTCTTGTTAATAGTCAGTATTTGCGGGCCGTCATCAGATCTTAGTTTAGTGAGATTGTGGTAAAACTGAACGAGCTGGAGACGTTTAAGTAGACAATCACTATTCCTTCACATATTACCATATGAACAAGTAGTATGAAAATGCAACTATCATGTACAGTTTAGTTACAATCAACATTTGCATTTCATGGACGGTCAATCATATAATAAAACCTGCTTTCCAAATTTTATAAATTCAACATCTTGAGGCAACTTACATTAAAGATATATATACACATACTTTGGGAAAAGAACAAAGCGTTTTTTAAGCATGCATATATCATATGTTAATAAATAAGTGATGTAATATAGGCCATGCTATTTGTCCAAAGGACAGCCGTATTGGCCCAAGGCCGAAATAACAGGGCCAATATCAAATCACTTACTTATTGACAATTTTATTAAATAACTACATGTACTTATAACAATTCCCATTTAATACTTAGTTAGATTTTGCATTAATCCAAGTCAGAAAATGCTTATTTGGGTTTTTTTGTGAAAACTACACGTTGTAAATTTATAACACATTCGGTAAAACACCAGCCTACCAATTCATGCTGTGAATGTTAAAAAACTGAGAATATTTTGTTTCATAAATTTCTGCAACCTGTCGGCGTTTGAAGTATTGATATTAAAGGCTGGTATCCAACAGTTTGCCTATATCAAATACATGTTACAATATCTCTTACCACAGCTTGGGGAAATTTGACATTATTTCTGCATAAACTCATACTTTATCTAAGCAAAGGCGATTTTGAACACTAACAATATGGTTTAACAGTACCGATGGCGAAACAAATCACCCAAAATCACGCTAATTCCACCTCTGTAAAAAGCGCGATAGTGGTCTCTGCTAAAAATAGCATCAGAGCGAATTACCCCAGATAACGATATAAAGTGATCTAAAAAATAAGTGGTGGTGTTCTTTTTTTTTTTTTTTTTTTTTTTTTTTTTTTTTTTTTTTTGATTGACTGAACACACAGATATAGGGCATAAACAAACAGCATTTCCCTGATAACTATTCCGTAACCTTAATTAACATAAAACACAAGATCCAAATTCAATTTCAAATATTTAATTTGGAAAATCGCTCGGAAAGCACTTGGGTATATCGAATGAATATGAACTCTATTAGTTACAACATTTGCAATGAAAGATTTCTCAATATATCATTGGCCACCTATCTCGTACAAACTTATGCATGTAATGACACTTAAAAGTCATAAATCAGTTCATGAATAACTGCATTCATTTGCTATAAGCTGCTTCTAAAAAAATAATAATAATAAAAAATCGGTGTGTATACTTCGGTAACCAAAGCTGAATGAAAATCCTCCGCTATACAGCACAAATCTCTCGTGCGAAAACTACCATCTAGCGGTTTCTTCATTACAAACAAGGGAAATTAATTTTCTTCTTATTCGTACTTCAAACTAAGAAATTTTATTTTCTAAGGCCCTTCAGGTAGCAAAGACTTTTATTTTGATATTTGAATAAAAACAATGTATTTTTGGTTCAAACTGTCGGATACCACATTAAATACCTGACCAATTGTCTCATTAGATCGGACCCTACACTCCCACGTGTGCCACCCTGGAGATGGTACGAGCCGAGATGATTGCCAAGGCCAAGCCTGCCGTCATTAAGGTGTACGATTACTACAAGCCAGGTAACTGAATTTGTTTTAAATACATTTCCAGCGGTACAGTGTCATTATAGCGATGGCCAGCTATTTTTGTCGAAGTAAGAAATGTCTCGGTAGAACCACAGGCGAACCGCAGTACAGCTAGAATATCATCGCACATACAGTTCTCAATCGGCTGGGACTCGATCCACTCAGTAGAAATTCGAAGTCAGAAAAGATACAAGTCGGCAACTGGAACGACTCTGCCGAAAGACGCTCCACTGAATTTGTATATTCTAATCTTGTGCTGGGTTCTGCCGTAACTTGATAGTAAAGATTTCTCGTATAGTAATGCTACATTATCTGTAATTTTTACAAATACACGTCATGTGTTTACTTCGGGAAATTCTGTCTCTCTGTGTCTCTCTCTGTGTCTCTCTGTGTCTCTGTCTCTCTCTCTCTCTGTCTCTCTCTCTCCCTTTCCCTCTTTCTCTCTCTCTCTCCCTCTCTCTCTCTCTCCCCATATTACAATTATTATTATTATTATTATTATTATTATTATTATTGTGTGTTTTTCCCAAGGGAGGATCCACGTCGACCCCATCTGCTCTCTCTGTATCTGTATACAGACACGTGTTAATTTCGACTGTTTCTATGTGTAAACACGAGTTACTTTCGGCAGTTTCTATATATAAACACGTCTTACTTTCGGCTCGTTCTATGCATATCACGTGTTAGTTTCGGCTGTTTCTATACATTAACACGTGTTAGTTTCAGCCGTTTCTATACATGAACACGTGTTACTTTCGGTTGTTTCTATATATAGACACGTGTTAGTTTCAGCTGTTTTTTATAAGCACGTGTTTATGTTTCTGACAAATGTGGTCTTGACTTGTGAATATTGAAAAAAAGTCCTCAAGACACGTATTTGTTTTAGCACTTTCTATACATAGACACGTGTTTGTGTCAGCCGTTTCTATGTGAGCTCATGTGTATGTTTCAGACAATCATGGTCTTGACTTCTATTCGTCATATCTGCTCGGAAACTCGTCCTTCTGCGATGTTTGTTCTACCTGCAGTTGCTAGGCATATCGACGGTCACAGTCAGGTAATATTAAAAAGACATGGACGTTTACAAGTAATCAGTGAAGATTAATTATAAATGTGTGTCGTTTCTATTTGTTTTAGTATGATTTGTAGAGTAGTGATGTTGGTCTTCCTACGATAAATATCCGCAAAAGTTTAATTTCACATATCGACCTTTGATTAATCGAATTATCGAGATTGTCCTTTTTACTCATAAACCATCTGCCAATGAAGTATAATTCAAGTGCAGAATTAATAAAAATCATTCCGTATCTTAAATAGTGTTTGAATACAGTAGACATTTGAAATATACCTTGTTTTAAGTGCATGACCTTTAATTTGCTCACCTTATATAGTAATGCATCGATATTTCTTTTATTTGCAGAAGACTTTCGACTTTCGATCGATTGTTGCAATAAATGTATTGCATATGTAGAATAGACATAAAAGAATCTTTATGATTGTTTTCGGTTTGTGATAAGGTTTTTAAAAGAAGAAACAAATAAAAAGCAACTACTATTAAGTACATGCATGTTTATATACAGAGGCATGGTACATACATTTATATGTACTTGTGTAAAGTCTTCCGGCAGGTGCTAGGATTGGGTTATTTAACCACAAATTGCCGCTTCTGTTAATAGTAAATTTACTTTGTTTTAATAAGGAAACCTTCAGAAATTGGATTTGACGACTTAGAGTTTCAGGTAGCATACATGTACACAGCATAGACAGAAAAGTAAAACAGTACAAAACTTACATTGCATGATATGCATATGTGTGATGTGCTGACAAAGTCATAAGTCCACTTAACTTGTATTGCAAATCATCATATTGGACTAAATGTCAGCCTAATGCCTGCCTTACTCCGAACACTGACGAAACTACGATCAGACTACATTTTTGAAAGATCAGGACTACAGGCAACTACTTATCCCAAGCCTTCAACCGGAAATGGTTTTGCACATGGAGGAAGCATACGTGCACATATACAATCCTAACAACAAATTACATTCGTTAAATCGGCTGATTGGATTTTGTCAGCCACAGGTGTTAAATGTAATTCCTTACTACTGTATCAAAGCTACATTGTACACAATAATTTTCTATTATAATCAGCAAATATCAATCAGAAAATTACGTGTCCTTATAGACGTTTTCTGGATAGGACAATGCGCATCTTTGTCGCGCATGCTACATTTCGCTTTTTGCATGCATTTTCGGTTTACCATTTTATGTTCATTTGATAAAAATAGTATTCGGACATTTGTTAACAAGAATATTTAGAAAGATTTAAACACCCTTAAAAATGTTTACAATAAAAAATATAGTAGTAGTAGTTGTTGTTGTAGTAGTAATAGTAGTAGTAATTGTAGTAGGAGTAGTAGTAGTAGTAGTAATAGAATAATAATGATGATAATGATAATAATCTCTCTCAAAACTGCCCGCAATCAATTATAAAATTGTGAGTTTGTTCAAGAAAAAATGTACATTCTTCCGTTAAAAGAATGAAGACATAAGGTATTGTACTTTTTCACCATGGCATTGCATCTTACAACTTCTTTTTAACGAATACCTTTATTATTTTATAGTATTTTGTACAAGTATGCTTATTTTGGCAGTTTAATAGTAATAGTGATTTAGTTAACTTTGGGGATAAATGCCAAACACCATCGACAGTAAAAAGGAGTAAGCGAACAGAATGTATTTTTAATTGTGAAAAAAAAGAAACTCTCTCAGCTACAAGTAACTGTAACACGTGTCTTTCAATGGGCGTTAATTACCATTTCCGCTATTGAATAAACGTTATAATATAGCATTGTATATAATATTACATTGTATACGCGCACCAGTTCTCTCAATACCCATAACAATAAATAAGCATGACAAAATGGTTATCGGTGTACTGTTAATAGGTCTTAAATGATAACTTACGGAGTGGCATTTGGAAACATGTGGCCTTTAAATGTCAAACCACCTGTGGAGATACATATATACAAAGTTACAAAGACGAGCAACAGCGGTTCTGGTGAATAGAGAGAAAAATTCACCCCGACCTTCCAAGTGTGGATGGAGTTGAACTCTTATCAAGTTAGGTATGACTGGATATGGCTTAGGGAAAAAAGTAGTTCTTGATCAGCCAGATCCAGCTGCAATTCTTTATTAATTTTGTGTGTGCAGTCACAAGCAGCATATGCTATTATCAGGGGCGGATCCAGAAAATTTTGATGGAGTGGGGTGGGGGTTGGGGTGGTGGGTGGAGGGTTTGACTCAAGATCTATTCAACTTTATCTAAGTAAAAACTCTTTCTCTCTCTCTCCCTCTCTCTCTCTCTCTCTCTCTCTCTCTCTCTCTCTCCTCTCCTCTCTCTCTCCCTCTCTTTCTCTCTTTCTGTCTCTCTCTGTCTATGCCTGTCTCTCTGTCTCTCTGTGTCTCTGCCTGTCTGTCTGTCTGCCTGTCTGTCTGTCTTTCTCTGTCTTTCTGTTTGTCTGTGTCTCTGTCTGTCCGTCTGTCTGTCTCTCTCTCCCTCTCTCCCCCTCTCTCTCTCTCTCTCTCTCTCTCTCTCAAAGTTTACTTTAAAAGCTTAGTATTTTTAAGCTTACATGCATTTAATATCACAAATTAATTTTTTTACGTGGTTGGTAGGGGAAGCATCCCCAACCCCCACCCCCTGGATCCATCTCTGGTTGTTATCCGTCGTGCATGTCCGTCGTCTTGTTTACTGATTTCTTTGATTGTGTCTTGTTTGTTTAATAACAGTAGCCTCGTAAGAGTGACACCGCCATTGGCCTACTTACACTTCTGTGTAACTTAGTAAACCTTCTTCAATGTGCGATATCGAACGTTTGTTTTCCGGACACTTCTAGTATCACGCACCGCTCATTCTATTCAGGCGTACCGATTGAAATCCTTTCCCTTAGAAGCCGGAACAAACAAGTCTTTAATCAACATTTTAAAGACCAGTTATATAAACATTAATGACCTTTCAAAATCATTATAAATTTTACTTTCACTGCCAAAACGCATTCAGATGGGCAGTCAGTAAGCACATACATGTACATGTGAGGGTATTGATCGTCCCACCAACATTCTTTCTTTTATCCGGAGACAGTCATATAAAATCAACCTCGGTTTTTAGATATATTATAATAACACCTAATGTTGAGGTAATCCGGCTTAGTTCTCGACAGCTTGCCTTATTTGCTGCCATCCCGCTTCGCTCGTTTCGTTCGTAACACTCACATACGCATACGTATGAAAAAGGCGCACGAATAAAACGTCCGTCTAAACAGACAAAAGTGGGTGAGCGGGGTAGGGGTGGGGTTGCGAGAGACGGGTGCGGGTCATATAATTTTGGATAATTTTTCTAGGACGCTTTCCAAAACATCTTTGACACTTTAAATTAAAAAGATCAACAAAAAACAGCATGATTGATAAACAGTTACGTTCTTTTAAAACTTTTTAACTAGTTTCAACTGTCTTATTTTGCAGGGTGTAATTAATATGTGACTAGTTAACGCAAACATGGAAGCCACATTATTTGCTAAACTCATAACCCGCGTTTAGCATTTTGCTTTAATGAAATAAAGTGAGTGCCGTAGTCCATAGCAGTCAGAACAAACGACAGGGGTTAATAAAAGGGACCAATCGGGATGTGCAGGGATCCGCCACTGTCGACACTGTCTTGTTAAACCTTTTGTATCCGGGAGTTACAACAACAATTTAAATGGTAACGAGGTGATTAACCCTCATTGCATAATGTCATCCGAGACATTGACCTTTGTCAATACATTTAGGCTGCATCCCTATTTTATTGTTAGTTTGATCTACATGTAACCGTTTAAGCAGAAAATGTGCAGTTTTTAATGCAAGATAGAATCTTCATTGTGGTATTCGACAGATTGCCTATATATGTATCAAATGCATGTAACAATATCTCTTCCCAATGCTTTTGCAAATTTCGGCATATTTTTTCAGCATAATCTCATACTTTTGTGTAAATAATGACGATTTTGACCACTACCTGCATGTTTATTGTTGAACTGAACTAATCGCGGAAAAAAACACTCTTAATGGAGTGATCTCTGATAAAAATAGATATCGATGTCAGAGAGGATTGGCCAGATGACCGATATAAAGCAATCTCACGAATAAGTGCAATCGGAACACCTCGGATAATTCACGAATCATCTCTCGGATGTATGTAGGTAGTCGGATCACCTCGGTCATTTCCCTAAATGGGACTGATTTAGTGACAGAAGGTCAAAACAAAGATGGCAGCTCGGATGACAGCTCACTATAGTGCGATGCCAGTTAAACTTCAATTTGTCGCTGCTTCAAATCTAAATCATCCACGTTTAATTTACAAAGCGCAGCAAACTAAACAGCTGTCAAACGACGCCATTGTTTATGTTTTGTACGAACTACATTTTAGGCATATTCTTTCAACTTCCGGCGAACAAAACGATCGTGATTTCTTTAAGTATCATTGCACCAGATACATCCGAAGGATGATTGTCCGGGGACGGAATTACCCGAGGAGTTCCGATTGAAGTAAAGTGGACACATTGTTTTCTAGTCTTAAAGTATCTAACTCGGCAGCGTAGCTCAGACAGGAAATACATGTTTGCAATGACGAGTGTGGATTAATGCTTTAAACACTGTTCACACAGATCTAGTGTATAAATGCGCAGCATTTTGCTGGACCTTTTCAGGTAACATTGACTTATTTTATAATTTGAGAGAAGATCTATGGTCAAAACAATCGGATAGCACCTCCAACGAATTGGTAAGTTCTCTATTGCTGATTTTTATACAAGTGTACAGTAACATGTTTTGTGGCCGAGAGCGGTAGTCTGGTCACAGTTAAGCGTATGTTTATGCTTGTACGTGACGCATATGACCACAGTATCCAGATATTCCGTTTTTTTTACCTTACATGTCGGTATCATTTAAACAAAGATGGTGACTATGGTAATTAAACGATCCAAAACTAATTTTCTACAGTATATAAAGCCCAAAACCTCACTAGATCCTTGTTAGAGTCTATTAGTGAGAATAATATTAAGATTTGGAAGCGGACCAAAAGACTGTATCATCTTTATGGTGTCTCTTTTTTATCAATTGGGATAATTTATGTCTCATTCACGGGCGCATATTTATTTTAAAAGATATTACTTGTTTTTATTACTGTCTATTCTCCTAGATGTATCATTATCTAGCTTTTGTGTCTCTTTTGCATGGTATTTTACACTCCAAACATATGTACATATACTATCATTTAAGTCATACATTTACCCTTATCTCAAATCAATGCTTAGATATAAATAAATTGCTTTCTTTGCTGGAAGGTGCACAATGTGGCTTTATCATTATAAACGTCGTTATCTTGTTTTGTTGGGTGCACACTGTTACTTTATCCTGTTATTTGCACAATTCAGACCGACGGACAAGTGCCTTATGCGTTTGAGGTTATCTGTGCTGTTGATACTAGATCGGGTGAGTAATTATACATGTGAGTTCAAGCCCACGCACGAGGACACTAGACCTATCAAGCTAGAGTTATCATTTAATTGCTAAGTTTTCGCTATTTGTTAATAAGTACATGTCAAATTAACGACGCTGCTAGAAACTGAATGATTTGGATATTCAATTTTTCATTAGCCTGTGTAACTTTAGCTTGGCATGAAAGGAAATAAACAACGTAGGGAGATCTTTACTGTGACACGAGGTGTGGATGTATTGCATTCGTATACTCAGAAGGTAAACCGTAAACCGATCTCATTTAGGATATTAATACTGTGTACGTTGGAGGTAAACACTGCTGCATGAACTTTTAAAGGTAAAGCAGGTTAGTTGAAAAAGTTTTGTATTTAGGTTTATATGACATTGATAATTTTGAAGTTGCTAGCTTGTAACTAATATGTAGCCATGTAGTTGATATGGATCAAAATATTTATTTCGTTAAAATTAGATTTATGATGTTACATTTGTATTTAAATCATCTGTTTGCTTGTTTATTTGGGTTTATCGTCCCACAAGCAGTATTTCAGTTATCTGAACACGTTGTCCACTTGAAGCAGATATATTGCTGTCCTTCACTGTGTATAGCATGCCGGGAACACCTGTCATAATACCACACCCAGTCACATTATCCTGACACCGAGGCAGCCAGTCTTAAACCTACCCTTATATTTGCTTGAACGTTAGCAAGAGAGCTATACCACTGCCATTTGTAACGACCTTGGTATGTCGCGGCCCGGGATCGAACCCGGGGCCTCCCGTACCTAGAGCCGACGCTCTACCGACTGCGCTACCAGGTCCAGTCTTTAAATCATCTGTTTGTCTTAAACAAAATGTTCAAGTATTGCTGCATGTATATGTTTAATTGTGTAATGATTTATGTTATTGTCTATTTCAAACAAAACATATTTATTGTGTTAAGTGTGTATTGTTGATGTCAACTGTTTATTATAGTCACGACATTCATTGTACATGTATGCACGCATGCTTATGTGTTTAAAATGTATGCAAATTTTACTTCCTTGTTAAATTTGACTTGAAACTTACAATAATCCTATAAATAAGTAAGCTTCCCCGTGAGTCTACTTCATAAAACAATTTGCCTTTTAATTTAGGTTAAACATATATGGGTAAATACAGATTGATATGGTTGGGAACACATGTTACAAGTTATAAAATAGGCAGAATTAGGCGAGAATCAAGTACAACATCCTATTTTTGTCTCCCTATTCACTTAATACATATATGCACACCTTACTTAATATATAAGCAAAGTTTTAAAAGAGTGATGACAGAAGAGTGCCCCTATTTGAACTGCCTCTGAGGCTAAGGCATGGTAAAAAGTAATGTGTCGGTGGGTCGGATGGGTGGTGGGGGGGGGGGGGAGGGGGGTGGTTGGGGGGGGGGGGGGCTGGGGGGGATAGCGAAGTCTTGTCGCAACGTTGCATCCAATAGATCCGCCACTGCATTTCCTGTTGCTTAGCCTTTTGTATCCGGGATGTGCAAGGACCATTATAACGAGACGGACAATGAACCACTTTGCTTAGTCACATTAAAGAGAAGAATGTTTGTGTCAAAAGACTCTGAGTTATATTGCAAACTGTGTCGATGTTCATTCTTCAGCATAAATTGTCATTAATTCGAGAATAATTTGTTTTACTTGTATGCGTTTACGCCTATATGTTCTGCATGCGTGCAGTTTCGTTTGGTTACTTAGATAAGTGAATTGGTAAATTAATGTGCTTCTGATCCTTTACATACATTTTCGTATTTTCTAAGGGTTCTGCTTTATATATTCTAATTACAGGACTGTACTAATTCGACTGCAGTGTCCTCTTCCCATTATCCCGGTTAAACACTTTTTCGCTAGGAAGATTCTTTTAGTAATCAACATCCGCAGTTTTGATCTTTTTCATAACTCTAATTATGTGTCTGTTTTAGAGTTACATTCACCAGCTTAGATTAACCGTAACGAGGCCTATGTAACTCATGGGCGGATTTAGAAAATGTTGGCTGCGGGGGTCGGGGATATGACTCAAGATCCATTGAATTGTATCGCAAGACAAACAGGCAGACAGACAAACAGGCAGGCAGGCAGACAGGCAGACAGGCAGGCAGGCAGGCAGGCAGGCAGAGACATAGGCCGACAAACTCACCTCACAGACAGACACAGTCACAGACACACACACATTCAAGCAAATATAAGGGTATTTCAACCACTGGTTGGCCCGGTGTCAGGATAATGTCACTATGTGTGGTATCAAGCCAGGTGTTCACGGCATACTATACACAGTGAATGCAGCACTATGTCTGTTTCAAGTGGACACCGTCTCCATATAACTGAAATAAAGTTGGCGGGACGATAAACACAATAAACAACTTTCCCGACTCGGTTACGAATTTGCATGGTTACGATATGGTTGGCTCTTGCCTTGCCATAAATATGGGGATAAATTAGTGATCGTTTTGTCAAATGATATAAGCTTGCATCAAAACACAATTGAATGATACACCGTGTATAAATAAGTATTGGAAGATTGAATAAATAGACACAAACCTGGATACTTTTGTTCCGTTAGTTTAAATGGGATAGACATGTACTTCAATCTCTGTTGTGTAGCACAATCTGCATTTCACAGGGTTTTTTTTTTGTTGCTGTTGCAGAAACAGTCAACAAATCGTAGGGTACATAGACAAATTATTCAAACAGAGTTGGAAGAACGCTTTTATAGGGTTGGTAGACAAATTATTCAGAGTTGGGAGCACTCTTTTAAATTATTTAAAAAATCGCCACTCAACCTTCCATGTTGGTGTCCATTAACAAAATGATCCCATACGTTTTTCCTAATTTTTTATCAGTGTATCCTTCCTTTCTGTTCTGGTGTATCGATTTGACAGTTCATATAGATATATATTTCTTTATTTCCATATAACCAATGGCGGGCGTAAGACCTCGTCGTACTTTATTCCTCGAACAATAAAAAACAATACAAAATACACTTCGAACCTTCTTTTCAGGCACTTTGTACTACAGTGCCTGCAGCGCTTTGATTTTATATTTGCTATAAATGGTCATAATTCCTTATGCTACATTTTAATAAACAATACCAAATCTAACAATGTGAAGGTAGAATTAGTTACGGTTATAGGATTGCATGCGGCTTATGGAAATAGTACAGATCCTGATCAGACTTCCTACGAGAGTTGGCTTATGTTTGTCTGGATCTACACATTTGTTTAAGCCTATTGACCTCGAGCTTGGCGGGATAAGAGTGGGTAGATTTTGACTGTGACACGTGTGGGGAATGCTATCTACAGTATAAGGCAAACCGTAAACCGAACACATTCAGGACATTATTATTGTATGTTATCAACGTAAACATTCGACATTAAGGGATATATCCGACAGATTGCCCATATCAAGAACATATAACAATATCGAACCACTGCCTATGGGCAATTTAGGGCATAATTTTTGTACAAACCTATATACTTTAGTTTTAATAAATTCGATTTGAACACTACTGAATTGTTAGACAGAATTAGGCAGAATCGGTCTATCCCCATCTGAAATATACTATATTTCGAAAAAAAAACCCACATCCTTTACAGCAATGGGGTAACATAACAACAACAGAAAATACATAATTAATAATGGTAGGCCATTAACCACCCTTAATCTACCCTTCATGTATTCAAACAACTTATAAGAATAGACAAATGTATCAATAGGACTGAGAACAACAAAATCTTTACTACCTAGTAGCACAAGTCAATATATACTAAACTTAAATCGTACCTGTGTTACCTGCAACGCTATCAATGACGATTCAAAGAATCGTTCAAAATAAGCCAATTGTTTGATTTTGTTATTTCTAACTGAAAACCTAACGCTCTGCAAGAAGAACATTTTAAATAAAAATTCATTTTTAAGAAAAATGGACATTACTTTCGTGACGCGCGCTGAATATCAAATGTACACGCTTGTTCACGTGCGCCATTCAATTTTCACGTTGATCATTCGGTTTATAACAATAAACGTCATTTTCTTTTCTGAAATATTTAGAGAAATGCAATTATAATCATAATGCCAAACATTTTTTGAGTTCCGCGTTCATGCAAACAATTATTAACTGGTTAAGTCATATAACTAGCTATAAGTTTTGCCTTTCTGTTGATTCATGGCCATTTATGACACAATGGACTTTTTCTGACACAAAACGCCCACGTAAACGGAATCAGTAAAACAAGAGAAAATCTGCAATAAATGCAACCATGAAACACCTTGTAGTAACAACCAGTCGGATCATTTTGTTCGTTTCTGACATATTTTAACTGATAGGGTTTTGTTGTTGTTGTTGTTATTGTTTTTTGTTTGTTTTTGTTTGTTTTTTTAGTTTGTTTCGTGAAGGACGAGCATACGTGTGTTACATTGGATTCGTTGAAATAAAAGCTACATTATAATAAATGGCCTAACGACCAAAACATACTAAATACGCCCAGCTCTTGGGTAAATATAACAGTTTGGAAAGGAAGTACTAAGAAATCAATTTAAGCGTATAAGAAAATAAGCCAAGTATGTTCTACAGCTGTTGTATCGCCAGCCGGATGTTACAAGTAGTAAAGTATAATACTTTTGACTATAAATTAAGTAGCCGATGTCTATAATGGAACGCAGGAGCGCGAAACCTATATATTGAATGCTCACTGAAATTTGCACATGGGGAAAGTCTGTGTCGCGGACGTAGATAAAATAAAATACGGGTCGCTTTTCGGTACATGGAGTTATATTTTCATTCTATTAACAAATCTCGTCATGGCGAATGAAACTACTTTTACAAAGCATTTAAATATTGTATTATACTCCTTTTTAAAAACTTTTTTATATATTTTATGACAAGTTCTCAAACGAGCGCATACCCAAGTTACGTCACTTTCATTATCTGTAGCCATTTGTGTTGTATCAAAACGAATACAGTGAATCGTTACAAAACGTCTCAAAAAGTTGAGTGACAGTAATTAGTTTTATTCAGTCCAGAGCATCTATTATGTGTAAATACACCAATTTTCGTCAAACCAACGAGTTTTACGTTTTTAATATTCACGCAAATGCAACGATAGACGAATAATTAGCTACAAAATGGCATCATAGAGAAACTCATTGAGACTTATAGGCAAAACGCTCATTGGAATAAAGCTATTCAGTAAACGGATCAATAAAACAGAACCATAAGAGGGCGCTGCTTTTATTGCTGACCTAGAGATTACACATGTGGCTTAGTAATGCGTAGGTTTTGGTTCGAACCCTGACCTAGGTCCGGATTTTCAGAAATGTTTCATTGTGATTCCCATCACACAACAACTGATTCAGTCCCAAGATAAAGTCTGTTGCATCCGGTTTCATGTAACTCAGACACCTACAGAAGGCGGGACAGGAGTAAAACATAGATTTTAGAAGTGCTCTGAAGCCTGCACTGTCCTATAAAAACATGAGAAACTATTATCTAAAGGAGTCGATCATATGGGTAGCGACGAAATTCAAATGCACGTTGCAGTCCAAAAGCAAATAATATACATGTTTGCTTCTTTGTTTTTTGCGCTCATTAACAAAAATAATATAATATGATTAAAACAAAATAAATATCTAGGTGGTTAGATACCAGGAGTTATCAACCATGTATCAACTTTTGTATTGGGTAATACGTATTCGCAGTCTGCGTGTTTACGTACTGCATAATATTTCCATCTGTCGTCATTCGTACTTCCAACGAGGTTAAAGCGTTACAAAACAATTATACCGGGACAAATGCAGCTTACCTGTCATCTCGTACATGTATATACGTCGGTCGGCGGACGTAGACGTTTGCGTTTTATATATTCGAATATCCGGGGTGATTACGTGGACATGCGAAACGTATGACGTGCGCACGGAATCATATTACGTGCGCAAAAGGATATTTATTACGTGCGCACACGATAGGAATTATGTGTGCACGCGATAGGTATTATTTGCACAAGCGATAGCCCAGAGTGTTAGTGAGCGGTTAGCGCAAGTGTTTTTTTTAAAGCAGCGCCCTTTATCACTCGGCCAAATAGGACACTAAATGATTTAAGGACGAAAATGAGTAGACCTTCCCGCAGGTATTTTGTTTCCATCAGCAATATAAAAACAATATCGCCATTTCCCGAGCATTGCTGCTCTCAGATCTGCTATTGATAAAGCACTTACAACGTGCATGAGTTCCTAAAAGGGTCCGGTTTATGCCATAAATATGGAAAATCGGGCCTCGTAACGAAGCGAGACGCGAGATTGCGGCGACAAACGAAGCGAGACAACATATTCTACAGTGAAATTTCGTGGTATGGGATTTCATAGTATGGGATACTGCGACATTGCAAAATCTCTTGATAGAATATCATTTCTCGCGAATTGTCTCGTCGGAATATCGGGTCTCGCGCGATTCTCGTGTCTCGCCCTCAGTATGAGAGGCACGATAAACGCTATGCCATGTGATAGTTATGGGATTCCTTATGTTTCAGTGTACACATTACGGTTTAGCCAATCAAGTTTCTTGAATTAGAGATATTGGAATTAATAGTTCCACTACAGTCTTAGGGTTTAAGATTTTCTGAAAACAACAACAAACAAACAAACAATAGCAAACCTATAAGTGATAACACTTGACGTGAGGTGAAACGGCGAACCTCAATCACAAGTTGTTTTTTTCTGCCGTTGAAAAATATGTGGCAAATGTGCTTGTATTTCATTTAAAATGACATGAGGACAAATGTGCTTTCTTATCCCTTCAAAAAGTTGTCGCACAAATGTGGTCTTTGGTTAGACATTTAAGGTCCCATTTGTCTCATGTGAGACACATCCGACCGCGTCTGTCTTTCGTGAGACAAATGTTCTCCGAGACAAATGTGCTCCTACAACGCTCTCTGTTGTGAACCTTTTGGTCAACTTTCTATAACCAGAAAGACACTGCAAGATGATGATAAAGTTTCCTAACGTGAACCCTTTGTTCACTCATTCTATATCCAGTCTGACACTGCAAAATGGTGAGGAAGCTTCCGATCGTAAACCTTTTTGTTCACACCTTCTATAACCAGAAAGACAATGCAAGATCAACAAACTTATGATCTTTATTTGAGGATTACACTGAACAAACTATATATGATAGTTTTACTTTATGCACACTACTTTCAGCAAATAAATACTTGCTCAATAATCATGCAACACGTGTCAATCCAACAGAACGCGGAGTACATGTATTAGTACTTGCAAATTTACATACGACTAAATCTAATACGTCGTTGTTATAAATTTATCTGTACGTTTTAATTAAGCTTAAATGATGTTGCCATTAGGAAGTTTGTTCAATGTATACCACGAATTTAGAGCATAAGTTTGTTTCCATTATGTCGCCTAGTTAGCTTACCTTTAATTCAATCGTCGTTTTGTAAACAACGCTGTGACGTCGCCTATTTAGTTTACCTTAAATTCAATCGTCGATTTATAAACAACGCTGTGACGTCGCCTAGTTAGTTTACCTTAAATTCAATCGTCGTTTTGTAAACAACGCTGTGACATCGCCTAGTTAGTTTACCTTTAATTCAATCGTCGTTTTGTAAACAACGCTGTGACGTCGCCTAGTTAGTTTACCTTAAATTCAATCGTCGATTTATAAACAACGCTGTGACGTCGCCTAGTTAGTTTACCTTAAATTCAATCGTCGTTTTGTAAATAACGCTGTGACGTCGCCTAGTTAGTTTACCTTTAGTTCAATCGTCGTTTTGTAAACAACGCTGTGACGTGTAACATGCATGACGATTTCAAGCTTATATATATCTGGTTAACAAACTGTTTGACGCACGCAGCCATTCTACAGCCAGAATGTTTCGATTAAAAGAAATTTTCCGATGATCATTTAAAGACTGATGAATATCGACAAGAACTGATGAATATCGCTCGTTACAGCCAATGAGAACCCGCCTGTATATGCCTTACATCAAAACATCTTTTAATTTATGCCGAGCAGCGAAATATAAGGATTTACAAATAAAATTAAAAAAAATGTATTTTCACTCTGAAAATAGGACATTTTAGGAACAACTTACACTGAACAGCACAATACAACATCCTCATATCATTCAAATTACAATTATTAATGTTTCGCATCATTTGTCAACAGTTTTAAGCAGTTGGTTAAATATGGTCAAAATCTTTATTTTTAGTTAAAAAGCAAATCGCTGTTAAACCACAATGGATAATGTAATAACATATTACCATTATAAATTTTATTTTATGCGGAATGCTTCATTCAAAGTGTCCCGTTTTCTTTCAGTTTGGAAAAGTCGAAAGGGTCCCAAAGCTTTTCAACCATTGTAGCAGTTTAAGTTTAATAAGCTAGTATACTCCGAAATGAATGAAGCTATAAACAATGCTTTGAAAAACTCTACAATGAACTAACAATTTATACATACGTTAAATACATAACACGTGATTCAACCTGTATCATCGGTAGTGGATGTCTCTTGTGAACGCTATACCTCGTTGATATGATCGTCTGTAGTTTGTAGGGCCTGATCAAAATTTATTTTGTTGGAACATTTATGAAAATATTCAGGCATCAATGTATTAAGTTCATGTTTAATATATAAATGTTTACATAAATCTGAAATAAAAAATATAATTAAAATGTATGCAGATGTCATTTTTTCTTTCGTACTCATACAGTATACTGCAATATGATTTCTATAAATGTTTTTTTTGTACCGTGATTGTAATCTTTTGACACATAAAAATTGTTTGCGAAGTCGACATCCTAGTAAAATAAGAACATATTATATAAATAAATACTAATGTTGAGGTCGATATGTAGTTTGTGGACCTGGGTAGTGTGATATCGACCGAGGACGAAGTATTTGTTATATACCCTTTGAATTGGAAGCATTCTGATGGTTTGATAATATTGACCTCTACTGAACATTTATATGTAGTATGTTACCAAAATGAAGACTTACTATTAATAACAACACAGATCTAGAAGACAAACACATTTTTAACATTTAATTTCTGTTTTGATTCAATATTTTTCTTCAAGGCTTCCGAATCCTTCGAAGACATGGTTTGAAACATTCTCGCCTGCTTGCTACGTGACGCCATGTTTGTTTACAATGCGCATGAAAATTTAACACGTCGTGAGACTAGCAAAGGTCAATACTAAATTACAATATATTTTGGTACGAACACAAATGATTAAATCCTTTGCGCAAGAGCCCCCAGTTTTGAAAATCTCGAGAAAACGGGTCAAGTCTCGTAGAGCGAGATTTAAATCGGCGCATGCGCACTGGATGTTTGAAATGGTCTATTCCCGGAGCAGTAATCACTTTTTTCGGCCTCGCGCGTGCGAAGCTCTCGACCAATCAAAATGCTTCAAATTCACAGGGTATATAATATAAACTAATAGCCTCTTTCTAAGTTATAGTTGAATTTAATAGCTTCTCACATATTTGGTCATTTACATTTAATCATAAACAACCAAGCAAACTCTACGTTTTTCTAAACAAAACCTTAATAAGAATAGTTTCATTGGGCGCTCTGGGCGTATTTCCTTGTACTTTATGGGTTTTCTTACTTTTCAGTTCAAGATGAGGATGTCACGCTTTTTACAACGTGGTCTTCCAACCCTTCTCATACTTGGTCTATTAGTGTGGATATTGGCGTTTATGTACCTATCACATACAGCTCATGCACCTAAAAAGGTAATAGTTTCCAGACAGAGGCCACGAATGAGTGTGAATATATTAATCATGTATGTGCGGTGTTATTAGATCAATTTATTAAATTATTTTTAATAATGCAATAATGCCATACATGTGTACCACCGTTTAAATTAATATTAAATCAGCTAATACATTTAATTTTTATAAACAGGTAGAAACTGTAATGAATACAGATCTCAATAATAAATACATTCAAATTTAATGAAAAAAGCTAATTGCAAAGGCGTTATTATAAGTTTTTTCATTTTCGGCGCAGTGAAATGTACATGTAAGCATGATGATATGCCATGCGGAGAACAAAATCACGTTATGTTGGGATGGTTCGATAAAGTGTTGTTTTCTGTGGCGTATACATAGATCCGTCAATTGAATCTTGTTTAACCATATATGCATATGCAATTATCTTTTATTTTAAAAAACGAATGACTGGAAATCATTTCGATTTAAATGAACAACATTATGTAAGTAACCCGTGTTGAAAACGAAAAACAATTATAATATTTAAAATATATCATCTTTTAAATAAACAGAAGTTTGTACTCACCCTGCTTTATTAATTTTCATGCCCAACAATGAAATTTGTCTTTTTCAGCCCAGAGAACTAAATTCTTTCCTCGACAGATTTACTATTCGGGATGTTGGTGAAATTAACCAATCAAATCCTATTGATTTTCACGTGTTGAAAACGAAGGTAGCAAAAGTTGCACGAGCCATGTATTTTGCTAAGAAACACGTCAGAGGAGCAAAGACATCTGACCTTTTGAAGGACGCTATTGAACTTATGGAAACCGTTTTAATAGATCTTCAAATTGATAAACAATCAATTTATGAAAGACAAACTGCTACCCCAACAAGTGTTTGTCCAGAAGAATACAAAGGTTCAACGTATGGATATCCATTTTTCTACAAAGGGTTTGAAGTCACTAACTGTAATTACGGTAAATCCGTGTCAACTTTAGTCACTGTTATTAAAATGATTCAAGACAATACAACACAAGACTATGTGGAAGGTTTTGTGCATTCTATAAAACAAACGTATGAAGGAGTAAAGGTTATATTGGGTTTCAAAGGATCTAAAGTATGGAACTTTAAAAGTGATGTTAAATCAGTGTCGATGAATGGTACTGGTATTTCAAGTGACGGCGAATTTTTAAACACAATCTTGAAATATGTTCAGACGCCGTATGTTCTTGTGGCCAGGAATGCTGAAATTCTGACCAACGACTCCAGACTGGAAAGGTTAATAAGAGAAATAGAAAGTATGCAGGTAGCCGTCGTTGCGGGGGCTTTCCGGAATACAAATGGACAATGGCGAAAAGGCTGCTTTCAGAGCTTGTACAGAAACTTTACATTAAAATACATCGAAGGCTATGACGAATCATTGCATGAATGTATATTTTGTGATTACGTCGCGGGTCCATTTCTTACTAATAAAGAAACGGTACAAAAGTACAGACTTCAAAGTATTAATGAAAACTCAGGTCTCTTTGAAGAATGGTTCCTCCAAATAAAAGCTGCTGGCCATGAAACCGTCGTATGCCCGGATTCAATGTTTCATGTACAATACACGAAAAATGTTCAAAATGATTATAGTAAATTGATGTCTATGCTCAATTTGTACAAATTGTATACTGTAGATGGGAGTATTGTGACAGGGAATTGCAAACAACTTCCAAACGTTTTTCCAAAATCTACGACATTGCATCCATGTACATTGGAAGCAAATGCAAATATCGTACAGACGATCATGAAACTGTGCGAAAAAACTAAGATTATTTGTGAACTGCAGGAAGGAACGTCTTTAGGAGCTGTGAAGTTGGGAAAGGTTTTGCCATGGGAAAGAGATGGCGATCTTACATTTCTCTCCGCCAATTACTCGGTTCTGCAAAGTCTGAAAGGTTTTTTTGAGTCTAACGGTTTTGACTTTTCTGATTTAGGTAGCCAGTGGTGTTGCGCAGATAACAGAACTGCAGGAGGTAAGTTTCTCATTCATAAAGGTCAGTGGAACATAGAGTTGTATGGCCAGCATATGATGGACTCAGAACTTCTCATGGCAAGTGGAATCCAGCCAACGAAGGTTCTCTTTCACGGACAATGGACTAATGTGCCTAGAAACCCTGGTTTGTTTGTGAGAAATCGTTACGGGAGAGAGATTTATCAACATGCCCTTCACTGGATGACCACTGGGGGTAAGACAGGCTGGCAGACGTACAAGACCAACACATTCATGGCATGTGACACCCCGAACAGCAACGACTGCCTTGACAAATTTAATGCGGATGGAGACTTACCCTTTGGAGATTTCATGCCGTAGTGAAAAATATATCCATGTTTCGTATTTATTGTTCAAGGGTGCTTGAAAATATAACTATTGATTCTTTGTGTAAAGTATTTTGTAATGAAAATATTTTGCTAAGTCATAGAATAAATTAAAGTATTCTGTCATTTACATGCATGGCTATGTTATTCTTACCACTTAAAGTTCGTTGGACGTTGTGACAATACATGATGCATTAGCAAAATAACTAGCAACAAACTTTACAGAAAAAATCCATTTTTTAAGAAGCAGTTTCCAGTTACAATACATGCAGAGTCAGCAAACATAATAATAATATAACTATATAAAATAGAAAGATAAATTTGATCCAAAAGTCCACGTAAAAATTCCATCTGTCTAAATAATTGTCGAGAAAAATTTGCTCAGGCCCTTGACAATTTTTCAAAGAATGTATTCCGATTCATTTATTTACTACAAAGTATGTATTTTACCTTACCTGAAACCAAGCAAAATCTACCCGGGGATGTTTCCCTGTAACTTTACACAGCAAATAGCTGGAACTGTATTGTTACATGTAGGTCTATATAAAAAAGCAGAATGTGTGACCAATTCCTACGCAAAATAATCTACGATCTACATGTATTTTTGAACTCTTTTACACTGTAAATGGTACTTTTATATATAGGTATTACCTATCAAAGACCAATTTTGCGTGTGGTATACTCAGTCAAAACTGTAAAAATAATGGGGTTCATTTGATAAAATTTATTTGTTTCGCTCACCTGTTTTACTCATCTTACATGTTCTATTAGTGCATTGCAGTTTGTATAGATGTATACATGTTTAATTTTACTTACAATTCATAAAGCCAAGAACAACTCACAGAAAAAAATACAGTGTAACGAAATATCATAATCAACTAATTATCTGACTATTTCTATTATTGTTTTACTTTTATTTTACCACAACAGGGTTGACAGTTATTTTATTCCATTGTCACAAATATTTGTATGTTCTCCCTTTTTTGGTCCTTAATGTATGGAACTACTTATATGTCTATTATTATGCATCATTTAATTAAAGGCTTATGATAAGATGAGCAGCTGATGTTTATTGCACCATGATAGCAGCAATCAGTTAGTATTGGAGAGATCAATCAAAACGCCTCGGATAATTCACCAATCATCTCTCAGGTGTATGACAGGAAAACCCCGATAAAGTGTGTTTTTTTATCTCTATTTTTATCTCTACTGAAAATGCAGTAACATTTGTATTCCTGAGGAGATGTGAACAGTTAAATTGATAAATGAAAGTTTATTGGACCAAATAATTCACACAACACAGCTCGCTTTTTTTAAGAACTTTTTATGGCGTATTTTCCTTCCGGCAAACAAAACGATCGTGATTCTGTAAGTTTCGTTGAACCAGTTACATCCGAAATATGATTCCCGAGGACGGATTTACCAGAGGAGGTCCGATTGTTGGAGAGATGTGTGGTTCGAATCTTATCTAAGACTCAACCTGTAAACTCCTGTTACGTTAATTATTGGTTTGGCTTATCAAAACCAGAGAAAGATTCAGGGTGAATCTTATTGCGTAAGGTTGCAGTTTAACTGGTTGTATTTCCACACGGGGTCAAAGCTCAGTTGGAAAGGCGCATAGCTAGTGCATATTGTTCATAAGGTCCGAATCCTGCTGTACGCTCCTCTTATTTGTCATAAACCTGTAATAACTCAACTGATTATTGTTGTGGTTTACCAGAATAATCAGCAAAACTGAATGCCGATAGGCGCTGAACCTGTGGAGTGGATACTTTAAGCTTAATTTGTGGCAAAAGATCTCAAATGTCTCCGATATGATACTAATCCTTAATAATCCTACGATGGTCGCAGACAACATGCGACTAATCGTACGCTTATCGCAAATTAGCCGCCAATAGTCCGGACGGGCAATGTATAAGTATAATGGTCATATCATCCTTCGAAGTTTTAATCGATCGTGCAAGGACATTCGATTGATAGTGACCTGCCAACAACTATTCGGACGATGGTTGGAAAAGAGCATCTGTGTGAGACTGCAACACATTTTTAAAGTTAGGCCAAGGGAAATTTTTATTCATGCTAACATGTGATGCCATCGACTGACTGCTGTTTGACAACAATCTACAAAATGTTCGGACGCTACATTATTAATTTAAAAAACACGAAATGCCTGCACTGATAAATGGACAATTCAGCAATAGAAGGATAAACTGTTTGAGAAGTGTTAGAATGATGCAAAAGGCAAAGGGATGACTACAAAATTGAAACATTAAAATATTAGTACTTATTTCATTGAATACAGTGCTATATAAACGGTGTATCCAAAGTAAGGAAGTGATCATACATGAAAACGATTACCGATAATTTATTTATAATATTTGGTGGAGAGACTTTAAATACATTTTGTAACATCAAAACATGTTATAAAATAAGATATAATGGAACACATTTACAAATGTGACGACCTCTTAACTTAACTTAACTTTAACAGTATAATTGAAAGAGAAACGGGCTTAATTTTGGAATCGATGGGCAAAAGGTTCCATGAAGACGTCTAGCATAACTTAAATGCAAATTTTATAGTTATACGCGAAGTCAAACGTCAGAACCTGAACATAAATGTGTACCCCATAAGCTGTGTTATAAAACTATCATAACTACTAACCAGCTTGTTAATAAACTTCCATTGTCTTACAAGTCAAATATGGGATGGGATGGGATTTGCCGGCATTTTTGCTGATACTGTGCAGCGCAGGTGCACTTATGAGGTGCCCAGGACTGAACCCGGCCGGTCCATTATATTGACACCGACGAGTCAGGCGTAATGCTGTCCCTTTAGCCCCGAGTGTTAGAAGGGAAGCAACTACTGCCAAATTTAAAGTCGTTGGTTTGACCCGGTCGGGATTTGAACCCGCGACCTCCCGTTCCGGAAGCCGAGGCTCTACCACCTGACAAGTCAAATATACCGTTTATTGTAAAAAATCAACGACCATAATTTGGAATAAATTTAAGATGATTCTGTTATTCTTTTCCCGAATAACAAAAATCGTCTCAGCGTTCTATTATGAACCAATAATTATCAACACATAATATAGAACAGAGTTTGTAATGCAGCGTTACATGTAGACATCATCACAATATCTTTCTTTTCACATTAAACGCATAACAACTATTTGACTGTCCTGTCCGGCAGGTGTCCATTGTAAAGAAATAACATTAAGTTCAGTAAAACTTTACAAATGATGTCCCGTGGGTTTTTTCTTTCATGACTATACATTCACAGTAACAAACACAGTTAAAAATAACTTAGTGGGCGTTCTTTTTAAAACCTGCTGAGGTTTGCCGATTAACTTTAAACAAACTTTATTTAGAAACAATGATATAAAAAATGTATATGTTATGTCGCATGTTTTATTTTTATAAGGGACGATTTTGTCTTAAACTGCTGTTCTGTTTATTTTAACTAAAAGCGATCGTATTGTCAGAGAGTGAAAGCTGAGAATAAATCATAAATTTATCATTATTTCAGGTTCTTGACTTGTATATTTTGAAAAACAAGTTTTTGGGGATCGTAAAACCTGTTGTTTATTGCCTTGAACAACTACCCCGTTACAGAAACTTAACGAAAGATGTCAAGAGCGTATTTTCCTTTTATAATTTAACATAAATATAATTTAAAACTTAAAAGTAGCTTATTGGAGGTTCCCTTCAAACCAAACAGAGGTTTGCCGAATGGCTAAAGTTAAACAATCTTTATTTAGAAAAAGTAAAATCTAAATATCATGCGTAAGGTCGCTGGGTCAAACTTCGTTTTGATTTTTGTAAAGGTCAATTTTGTTTTGAACAGTTGTTCTATTTGTATAACAAAAAGCGATTGTCTAGTTGGTGAATATTGATAACGAAAACATAAATTTATACACACCAGTGGACAGGACCTTTATTAATCTCGCATTTTACATGCATTGAAAGCATAGTCAAAGACATAAACTTTATACATGGTCATAACAAGTGCCACAGGAAATCACACGGATTATTTCCCAAAGGTCTGGCATCATATATTGCTAATATAAACATTAATATTATATAATAAAAAAGACCTTTCACTTAAAAGTGATACTTATGACAAAATTAAAAACAATTATAAGAATATATATGACAAAGTGCTACTAGCATTGAAACATGTACAAAAAATTTGAAAAGGCACAGAACAAAGGTATTCACATGGAAGCCAAATGTAAATGTAAGAACAAATCTGTAATGAGTCATTTAACAAAAAGAGGAAACCCGACAGTAACCACATTGGAACGGTCAGTCGGCAATATGGACCGACTGGGGTGCTTAAACTGGTTTATAGAGCTCTAACCTCGCACTATCAGCAAACAATAAGCATTTATAGCTTTATTACAAATGACTATTTTGTTGACAAATAACAACTATTTTACATATTTTATATTTCAAAAATTAAGTGTTTAAGCATTGTTTCTGAAGGTAAAATAAAAAATATTCTTAAAAACAAACCGTTTTATAGCATAAATGTATGTGGCACAACAAACAAAAGGCATGAATCTGTCCGACAAGCAAACGAACGGTTTGTCAATGTTCTGTGCGTTTGTTTTGCTTTGAATTGCAATACTCATTATAATAACCAAAATGCATGGCTGTCATTCCAAAAAGTCAAACAATATACATAATAAGGAACAAAATATGTAAGGAATTCAAAATGCTTATTTAAAGAAAATATTTAGATATTCTGGTAGAGGTATATATAAGCAAAACGTATTAGGTCATCTGCATAATTGATATATACGTACATGTGATAAGAATATAACGTTTTAGAAAAACACGGTCGTCATTGCTTTATACAATATATCGTCTTAAGAAATACATAAGTTATCCTTCACGTTGACAAATAGAGTTCGAAATATTTAAACAACAACTGGTTTTCTTTAAGTCAGGAGTGAAATTCTTCAACTAAACAAAAGTACAAAACGAGAAAATTTTATGATAACGAAGTAAAGTTAACGATTGGCATAAATTTAAATTAACATTATTTCAAACATATAAATGGGCCAAGCGTTTTTGTTAAAACACAAATTGCAGGGAAATAAACAAGTTTTCTTCATTGCCAATAGGCGAACGTTCCTCTACATGGGCTTACTTCTGTGTTGCGATTCCTTGAGCCACGCCTTTGGCCAGGACCTGTCCGTTCTGATGAAGTCTTAACGCCGGCCATACAATGAACTCGATTTTCTCGCCCCTCCGTGTATACTCTTTATAAAGCTTATTGTCGAGCGGCGTCCCTGGTTTGGCGTCATCTAGCCACAATGGAGGAGATTGTGCCACTGCCATCCAAGAAAAGAACAGACAGCGCTTGATGAAAGCTTTTATCTGTGGTGGAACACCGTCCATTGTCAGCAAAGTTTTGAAATACGCCTAGAAGTATAAAACATGTATATACATGAAACAACTGTTGTTTTTTTAACATTTATCAAAGGACTCGTAGAACAGTTGGAAAGTGAATACACAACTAACGACAAAGATGTGTACATCAACGCAGAAAACGTAATGAGCATAAAAAATCAATGGATTGAGGAAAAAGAAAGCAAGCAATGTAGTCAGTTTCTTAAAATCCTCACCAAACTATTCATATAGATCACGCTTGCAGGCGATCAACTAGATGCAGATGAAGCAATACAACATTCGCTCTTACTGCATAGAGCAGAAAGGTACTATACTGGAATCTTATGTAACATTTAATTTAATGGCGGATAATCATTTTGTCCAACCAGACATTGGAATGCAATTATTGTAAATAATTATATTGAGAAATTAAACTTAACAAAAACGCTAATTGAAGAAAGGCTTGACAGATAGTTAAGGCGATGTAAGCACCCCGTCGGTCCATATTGCCGACTGACCGTTCGGTAAGTGTCGGGTTTCCTCTTTTTTTAAATGACTCAATACAGATGTGTTCTTACATCTATATTTGGCTTGCATGTGAATACCTTTGTCCAGTGCCTTTTCAAATATGTGTACATGTTGCAATGCTCATAGGATTTTGTCATATATATTCTTATTGAAATGTTACTGTATATTTGTTAACGACTGAGTCTGCTTCAAATAACATAAAGCTGTCACAAACCTTACTCAAGTGGTTATGCTTAGTTAGATGTGTACATGTATATGTATAAATACAGGCGTCAAACGGCTAAAGGACATGTTTGATAAAACAATCCCTCCAATGTGCGGGTTGTCAGGCCCAGGCCTCATAAGGGTCTGACAGTAGTATATGCTTGGAAAAACAATATCTCCAACGTGTGGATCTTCAGGTCCAAGTCTCCCGTCATAATGGTCGGACAGGAGTATGTATATGCTTTGAAAAATAATTCCTCCAATGTGTGGGTCGTCAGGTCCAAGTCTCCCGTCATAATGGTCTGACAGGAGTACATGCTTTGAAAAATAATTCTTCCAGTGTGTGGGTCGTCAGGTCCAAGTCTCCCGTCATAATGATCTGACAGGAGTACATGCTTTGAAAAATAATTCCTCCAGTGTGTGGGTCGTCAGGTCCAAGTCTCCCGTCATAATGGTCTTACAGGAGTACATGCTTTGAAAAATAATTCCTCCAGTGTGTGGGTCGTCAGGTCCAAGTCTCCAGTCATAATGGTCTGACAGGAGTACATGCTTTGACAAATAATTCCTCCAGTGTGTGGGTCGTCAGGTCCAAGTCTCCAGTCATAATGGTCTGACAGGAGTACATGTACATGCTTTGAAAAATAATTCCTCCAGTGTGTGGGTCGTCACGTCCAGGTCTCCCGTCATAATGGTCTGACAGGAGTACATACTTTGAAAAATAATTCCTCCAGTGTGTGGGTCGTCACGTCCAGGTCTCCCGTCATAATGGTCTGACAGGAGTACATGCTTTGACAAATAATTCCTCCAGTGTGTGGGTCGTCAGGTCCAAGTCTCCAGTCATAATGGTCTGACAGGAGTACATGTACATGCTTTGAAAAATAATTCCTCCAGTGTGTGTGTCGTCAGGTCCAGGTCTCCCGTCATAAGGGTCGGACTGGAGAACATGTTTGGTAAAACAGTTCCTCCAATGTGTGGGTCGTCAGTGCAGAATCTCCCGTGATAAGGGTCTGACATGAGTACATGTTTGGTAAAACAGTTCCTCCAATGTGTGGGTCGTCAGGCCAGGGTCTCCAGTCATAATGGTCTGATAGGAAGTGTCGTGAAAAAAATTGCAAACTAAAAACACGTATTTTGTCCAGATGGTCATTTTGTATTCTGTATTCTGGTCATATGATTCATTGTACATACAAAATACCGAGTTCAAGCTACCTCTGTAAGCAAAAGAGACCTGATCTGTGATATGTGAATGGCGACAGCTTTGAGTGTAGCTTTGTAGGAATGTCGGGTCATAAAACACGCAAGCAATGTCAACACATTTAGACATATTTAAACAGTATAATATATTTATAAAACACAAGATTAACGTCCTTTATTTAAACGTTAACATTCGCTCATTTAAGTAATACATTTTCTAAAACTAGAAAACAATTATAAACTACAATATACAAGTACTTCATTTTTTCTACATTTTCATTTGTTGTGCTGGCATAACAGAATAGATTTTCTTATTAAAAGGTAAATTGGCCGGATAGTATTTTTTGTACCTTTTCGGTTGTCATGCCAGAATAACAGAACAGTTTTTTCTTATTCAATAGAAAATTTGTGTAACAGTATTTGTTTGTACATTTGCATTTTTACGCTAGCATGACTGTCAGAATAGATTTTCGTATTGAACAGTAAACTGACCTGACAGTATTTTCTGTACATTATCACTTGTTATGCTGGCATAACTGAACAGTTCTTTCTTATCCAATAGTATGTTGGCCTAAGAGTTTTTTCTACATTTTCATTTGTTATGTTGCCATAACAGAATAGTTTCTTCTCACTGGATAGTATGTTAGCCTAACAGTTTCATTCCATTTCAATGGTTAGGCCAGCATAATAAAATCACAATATATATTGATTAGTCTTGATGCATTTTATATAAGTTATAATATCCATCCTTTGCGTTTGCATATATTAAACTGTAGCATGGTGTTCCTTATTTATGTTGTCCTTTTGTCTACTATTGGTCAGAATGCTTGATTCTGCTCATGTAATTGTATGGCTAAAATGGCCCTTTAAAACGAAATATTTTGGGAAGTGTAAATTCAACCCACATATTTGAGTATCATTTTATCCAAAATGATGCTTCCCGATTAGGAATGATTAAACATTCCCTTTTAAAATAAAATGTGTTATGAGTAAATGTCAATAAATATAGATTGAAAAGCGTTGGAAAGCAGCACTCAACGCAGTTGTTATTGTGCATTCCGTTTGCTGGCTAATCTATTTGATTATAAATTGAATCAATTGATTTGATCTGAGTTTTTTGTAGGTCTTATACAATGACAATTAAAGAACAAATTGCTCAAGACAATATAAAATAACTTATACAGTCAGTCATGGATACCTTTTATACACACGACTACAAACGAACTTTGATGTGGTAATTTCAAAGTTCAAAAGAACGTGTTGTCTTACGTTTTGCACAAACAGTACAAGCTTGTTAGCAATAATCTTCCTCTCCTCTTCCTGTACAAGCTTGAATCCAACTGATGAAATTTGTAAGCTCTGCAAAGTCACAATGATTATTATAACATAGATTTCATTTGAACAAATTGTCTTACTTTTGAATAATATGGCCATTTTCAACAACGATATCGAATATATGCATTCAGACAACTTAGCTATTTTGAAGTCATAGTTTATTGAAAATTTATTACTTTTCATAGAATATAATATGTACTTAAATTGGAACAGGCTATAAAGGCTCAAAAGAAGTGATATAAATAGTGAGTACTGAAATTTTGTTACCAATATTTTGGACGAGAAAACATAATTAATGTGTGAAAACAAGAAGACATCGTCATAAAATACCTCTTTTGCTTCATGGCTAGCCACCTGTTGCGCACCGGTTTTGGGTATCCAACGTCTTTGAAGATGTTCTCTTGTGTAATTGACATCTTTTCCTTTGTATGAATCCTGTAATAATTGCAATAAAAACAAAGTTTCAAAATTTATGTACTTACTTTTTTGCAATTATTGATTTGCTTCACTAAAGATAAAATGAGTTTATTACGCAAACATATACATTCGCTACTTTTTCAATCACTTTTCGCGATTTAGGCATCTATGCCTGTATTTTTGATGATTTGATACTCTGCCTTCTTCAACCCTAAGGCTAATTTATTACAGGGCATGCGCGGAGGTTGGGGAACAAAATAACACATATCAAAATATTCATCTACACAGAAAAATATTTCATCCTAATATAAAGTTGATCAGTGAAAACTGTTTAATAATGTTAGTTTTCACATTTAAAGAAAGATAAGGAAATGTAAACAGTTAATTGAAGCATACAAGTTGCATTAAAGGCTTTATTCGTTTTCTAACTGAATATATTTGATAGATAAAATACAAGAAAAGGTCTTAAGCAGACAAGTTGTATTTTCAGAAATTCCTTTAACATACCTTTCGTATCATAGTTGACGAACTGCGTTTCTGAAAGTAAATAAAATGTTGCATGATTTAACGTTACAAAGCAAACATATGTGACAAACAATGTATAAAAAGATAGCTTTATATGGCATATTTGTAATCTTCAAATGCTGGAAAGACAATAGCCTTCAATATAGTAAGAAAGGTATGAGTAAAGGTCGTGTTTGTATTAAAACATGTGTGAAAGTGTTCCATTAATTTATAAATCGCTGAAATATATTAAAATATGTTCTTTAAATTAAGATCCGAATAATGAAAAATGTTCTAAAGAGTTTAGATCGAAAATGTTTCAATATCAAAAGACACAGTTATAAAACATTTATATAAACGTTGGCAATTTAACGTAGATACGCTGGATCAAATGAGCAAACTATATTTTGAATATATTCATTTCAATAGCGCTTTCAGTAATTAATTTAAATAGCATAAACATTTGTGGTAATTGAAGGAATCAATGGTATCCTCAGTTGAGAGATCCGATCTTTGAGGTTTTTTGTCCTTTATGCACAATACACCCTCCTGGACGTTGGTCCGCCATGGTGATCAGCATACTTGTAGTCGGAAGATAGCCTCTGGATCCTCGTCCTTTTTCTTAACCAAAGGCACCGGAAAGTAACTTCAACTGCATTTCGTAGCTTGCTCATAGCTGTTTTCTTTCACATACAGTCATACCAAGTAGATGGAACCTTCTTTAATGTATGTACATTGAGATGATTAGATCTTCCATTTTGCCCTAGCTGTTTTCAAATGTGTTAAGTAAAACCCTACCTCTAAGCCTTTAACAGATTATGGAGCTATCTCATACAGCTTAAAGGATCAAATTTTCAAATAATCTAAATTTTCTCGAATTTCAAGGAAGTCCTGTGGGATCATTCACTTTGAAACCATAAATTAGCTGACTCTTCAGTGTCTTCCCCAACCTGGTGTGTAGGGTTGAACTATTTGTCAACCCTTGACAAGAACATCCAAAATTGATGGTATGTCTTCAGCTTGCGCAAAGAGATTGATTTTCATTAACATTTTTAACAAGCTCTAGCCTTCCAGGGTTTTAATCCCAGAATAATGACCACCTTTTTATAGAAAAGAAAGCATCCATCTTGCATGTACATGGGTCCTCGTTTGATGTTGAGGACATTAACGATACATCTTTTGGAAGGCAGTTACACGTTGGGGTATCTGCATTTCTTCTTTCGTTTTTTTTTGCCGAATTGTAATCAGGCGGTTTCACTCGTGTACTTAAGTTAACTGTATCTTGGTCTTGTTTTTTTCTAATTTTAAAGTTTATATTTCTGCCTCAAATTGTTAGAAATCACATTGATCAGTCATGTTTTAAACGTAAGTGATTAAGCATTTGGTCAAAAGAAGCGTATTTATATGGCCATGATAACATGTTACTTGTACTTTCTGTTCAGCCTCGCTGCCTAGTTTCATCATATCCAAGATGACTTCATCTAGTTTGCTAACGATTCCTGTAAATGTCCTCTGGCTGAACTCCCAGCAGTCCTGTATAACAAAATTTAAAATGACGTATTTTCATTAAATCAATGTTGCAAAACGCCCTGTCATTCATATAATTATACTAATGTACGTTATATATTTTACTGTTGGACTGTTTAAAGAGGTCGTTTTCCTTTCGAATTTATGAAAATATTATATCCGATGTGACATAGACATTGCTAAACAATCAATTCTAGGGCTCAGTATATTGAAACGTCTGTAGAGTTATTTTCTAATATTAATACACCGTGTGTTCTTTCTTAAATTCTGTGGAAGACTTTTTAAGAGCAGACGTAATATATTCTGCCTTGGCTCGATCGTTTGACCGCTAGCTTTGAAAGAGCAGACATAAGGCTATCCAGGCATAAAGACTACCGCTAGCTTTAAAAAGCAGACATAAGGATACCCAGACATAAAGACTACCGCTAGCTTTAAAAGAGCAGACATAAGGATACCCAGACATAAAGACTAGCCGTATCTTTGAAAGAGCAGACATAAGGCTATCCAGACATAAAGACTACCTGTATCTTTGAAAGAGCAGACATAAGGATACCCAGATATAAAGTCTACCTGTATCTTTGAAAGAGCAGACATAAGGTTACCCAGACATAAAGTATACCTGTATCTTTGAAAGAGCAGACATAAGGATACCCAGATATAAAGTCTACCTGTATCTTTGAAAGAGCAGACATAGGGCTACTCAGACATAAAGTCTACCTGCATCTTTAAAAGAGCAGACATAAGGATACCCAGACATAAAGTCTACCTGTATTTTTAAAAGAGCAGACATAAGGCTACCCAGACATAAAGTCTTCCTGTATCTTTAAAAGAGAAGACATAAGGCTACCCAGACATATAAACTACCGCTAGCTTTGAAAAAGCAGACATAAGTATACACAGACATAAAGTCTACCTGTATCTTTAAAAGAGCGGACATAAGGCTACCCAGACATAAAGTCTACCTGTATCTTTGAAAGAGCAGACATAAGGCTACCCAGACATAAAGTCTACCTGTTTCTTTGAAAGAGCAGACATAAGGCTACCCAGACATAAAGTCTACCTGTTTCTTTGAAAGAGCAGTCATAAGGCTACCCAGACATAAAGTCTACCTGTTTCTTTGAAAGAGCAGACATAAGGCTACCCAGACATAAAGTCTACCTGTTTCTTTGAAAGAGCAGTCATAAGGCTACCCAGACATAAAGACTAGCCGTATCTTTGAAAGAGCAGTCATAAGGCTACCCAGACATAAAGTCTACCTGTATCTTTGAAAGAGCAGACATAAGGCTACCCAGACATAAAGACAACCTGTATCTTTGAAAGAGCAGTCATAAGGCTACCCAGACATAAAGACAACCTGTATCTTTGAAAGAGCAGAAATAAGGCTACCCAGACATAAAGCCTACCTGTATCTTTGAACGAGCAGACATAAGGCTACCCAGACATAAAGTCTACCTGTATCTTTGAAAGAGCAGACATAAGGCTACCCAGATATAAAGTCTACCTGTATCTTTGAAAGAGCAGACATAAGGCTACCCAGACATAAAGTCTACCTGTATCTTTGAAAGAGCAGACATAAGGCTACCCAGACATAAAGTCTACCTGTATCTTTGAAAGAGCAGACATAAGGCTACCCAGACATAAAGACAACCTGTATCTTTGAAAGAGCAGACATAAGGATATCCAGACATAAAGTCTACCTGTATCTTTGAAAGAGCAGACATAAGGCTACCCAGACATAAAGTCTACCTGTATCTTTGAAAGAGCAGACATAAGGCTACCCAGACATAAAGACAACCTGTATCTTTGAAAGAGCAGACATAAGGCTACCCAGACATAAAGTCTACCTGTATCTTTGAAAGAGCAGACATAAGGCTACCCAGACATAAAGACAACCTGTATCTTTGAAAGAGCAGACATAAGGCTACCCAGACATAAAGTCTACCTGTATATTTGAAAGAGCAGACATAAGGCTACCCAGACATAAAGTCTACCTGTTTCTTTGAAAGAGCAGACATGAGGCTAACCAGACATAAAGTCTACCTGTATCTTTAAAAGAACAGACATAAGGCTACCCAGACATAAAGACAATCTGTATCTTTGAAAGAGCAGACATAAAGATATCCAGACATAAAGTCTACCTGTACCTTTAAAAGAGCAGACATAAGGCTACCCAGACATAAAGTCTACCTGTTTCTTTGAAAGAGCAGACATAAGGCTACCCAGACATAAAGTCTACCTGTATCTTTGAAAGAGCAGACATAAGGCTACCCAGACATAAGGACTACCGCTAGCTTTAAAAGAGCAGACGTACGGATACCCAGACATAAAGTCTACCTGTATCTTTGAAAGAGCAGACATAAGGCTACCCAGACATAAAGACTACAGCTAGCTTTAAATAAGCAGACATAAGGCTACCCAGACATAAAGTCTACCTGTATCTTTGAAAGAGCAGACATAAGGCTACCCAGACATAAAGTCTACCTGTATCTTTGAAAGAGCAGACATAAGGCTATCCAGACATAAAGTCTACCTGTATCTTTAAAAGAGCAGACATAAGGCTACCCAGACAAAAAAAGTCTACATGTATCTTTAAAAAAACAGACATAAGGCTACCCAGACATAAAGACTACAGCTAGCTTTAAATAAGCAGACATAAGGCTACCCAGACATAAAGTCTACCTGTATCTTTAAATGAGCAGACATAAGGCTAACCAGACATAAAGACTACCTGTATCTTTGAAAGAGCAGACATAAGGCTACCCAGACATGAAGACTACCGCTAGCTTTTAAAGAGCAGACATAATGATACCCAGACATAAAGTCTACCTGTATCTTTGAAAGAGCAGACATAAGGCTACGCAGGCATAACGACTACCACTAGCTTTAAAAGAGCAGACATAAGGCTACGCAGGCATAAAGACTACCGCTAGTTTTAAAAAGCAGACATAAGGCTAACCAGACATAAAGGATACCGCTAGCTTTAAAAGAGCAGACATAAGGCTACGAAGGCATAAAGACTACCGCTAGTCTACATAGACATAAAGACTACCTGTATCTTTAAAAGAGCAGACATAAGGCTACCCAGACATAAAGTCTACATGTATCTTAAAGACTACCGCTAGCTTTAAAAGACCAGACATACAATTTGTCGCTAGCATTAACAGAGAACCAAACGTAGGCCTACCCACTTATTTGGCTAGTGATGGCATAACGGCGTATCGTGTGAAACGAGCTAAAATAAGCCACACGCTAGCATTGCTTTACCGAACATAACCTGTTACTCGATTTAAAAGAAAGGGCTTTATGAATACACAAGTTTATCTTTAGGTATACATTCGCCTCTCTCTCTCTTTCTCTCTCTCTCTCTCTCTCTCTCTCTCTCTCTCTCACACACACACACACACACACACACACACACACACACACACACACACACACACACACGCACGCACGCACGCACACACACACACACACACACATATACACACACTCTCTTCTTTCTCTCTCTCAATCTCTCTCTCTCTCTCTCTCTCTCTCTGACAAAACGTCAAATAAAACTGATGAACAAGACATATCAAACTTATAAACAAAATGAAACGCTTTTCACCAACAAAGTAAGCTCCAGTGTTTCAATTGCATGTTGTTCATCGTATCCAGACTGAGTCAGAGCTTCGTATGCATTTGTCCACTCGTTATCGTACAGTTCCGTGTAGATTTCGGCAAGCTTCGTAGGTCGACACGGGTCACTGAGGTCAACAATGTCTGGATTGTTCTCTCGTATCTTTTTGCCAATGATTTTACTCAACCTCGAAGTACAAAACAACCAAGAAGCACATTTGTTATTGTTATCATATTATCATATTAATTGTGTGCGATATTCAAACATAAAAAATAATATTTCATATGTAGCTGTGTTAATGTTTAAAATCGCGCTGATAAAAGTCTTAATTACTCGTATTAAATGTTCATTGTTAACTTAAAAACTTGATAAAATTACGATGGTACTATAGTACGATTTATATTCAGAACATTGTTTTGTCCGAATTGTTTGTATATCCAGTTACAAAGACGTTTAAAATTGTTAAGCATTGAATTATTGTTTTAAAACAATAATCATTAAAATCGGTTATACTGTACATAGAAATGTTACATAAAATCTGACGGAAAAAATTACGGATTTCACTATGAAAGTACAAAACGTTGTTATTTGCTAAATTGCCATTGCCAAATGAATTTAATTGTCGACAAGTAATTGTACATGAATCTTTCAGATAATCTGCAGTGTGCCGTTGGTTCTGCCGAGACATTTGTCTTGGGTCTTCCTCTACGTTCTGATATAATGATTATTGTGTCGCTGTGTTGTACATAAAAACCCAAAGCAAACAAAATGCATTGCCGTGTATGCCTCGTACTTGTCAACTACAGAAAACGATATCAAGGACCCTAAGAGTTATTTATTACACCAACTGAACAAGCAATTTGGTAAAGCTAAGCATACAATGTATGTCTGTTAAATGTAAACGTAACAAAACACTGCGACATGACATTTCACACAAACAGAAAACCTCCAACTTTAACTGAATTGGAATGGCCAGTCGGCTATTAAAATCGGTTCACAGACCCTGAACTTCGCACTTCCTAGAGAGCTTTGTCAAAGACTAACAATGAACTGAAAACATGTCAATTTCAAGGACTCCAGTCTAAGTTTAGAAGCATTCATGAAGTCCAAAGTAAAAGAAGTGATGATGTTATTTGAAACAATGGCTACTTTGAATTTGCGTTTCTGAGGTTGTATTACTTTAATCAGAAATTTAAAGTAAAGAATACTTCTGTATATTATTGTTTTACTTTAATTAGAGATTAAAACCCAAATAAAAAGTGTGATAGTCTTTCATAGCCTATTTAAAGATACATGCAGGTGGAAGTGAAGTACTTATGTCCAATGTACGTCAAAAATATAAGCAACAATCCTGCTAGGATGAATTAAATGACATGTTTAAATATAGATGACATGCACAGAGGGTTTAAAAAAATAAATAATAATAATAATAACAATACCTTTCCGACAATTCATCTCTTTCGTGTTTGGCTGTTTTCAATTGATGTCCCAAAGAGTCCTTTTCTTGCTGCAGACTATGAACCTTTGTCCTAAAATATATGCGACACATACCTAAAAGTGGTCCGAAACTTTACTACCACCGAAATACCTCAACCATTTCGAACGTAAGCTTAATGTTTCTGTCAGTATTTCAGAGCAAGCGAACATGTATTTAAATTAATGTTTATGCCAAAATTGAACTTTTATTTACCAATGTTGAATACTATAACACCATGTAGAAAATGTGGGGATTCCAAGTTAAGAAAGATGCGATCATGTTTAAACTTGGGACCGGATGTGCTCGGTGGAATTAATACAGTTTGGTTCCTATGTTCGGGCATGAGAAAGAGCGACCAAAGTCGGACAGAAAGCAAACCCATTGTTGGCAACATTCTGTTTCATAATGCCAAAGAATATACGTTGGAGAGTCTAAATGGACAAAGAAAATTATTATTCACATGTAAGACCGCCATAACTTTATGGCAGCACATGATGTCAGTAGTTGACATTAGGACTGATTGTCCATGTCAGGGCAATATTGTTTATATGAATTTTTATAATATTTTTTTTCCAGTGATGATATTCACTTATCTTAAAGAACAGCAAGAAATGCTCTAGAACTAAGGGTTTCTTTAAGTGGTACGTCTCCTGTGTGAGAATGGTAAGCATACGTGTACTGCGTTTATTAGAAAGTGCGAAATTACTAAATAACTCGCCCCGCGTGAATCCGTTATGGACAATCGACAATTCAGTTCTTCAATAATTAACGTACTCTGCTTAAAAACAAGCTGTGTTTTTAAATTAGCTGGAATATCCTCCTTACATCAGTCGCACTATAAATATAAATATTAGTGGAATATTGAAATGGTTAAACAGTGTTTGACGTCGTCCCACAACTAGCGACAAGGTTTGTCTTACAAATGAAATCGATTAAGGAACAAATTTAGCCACACATGTTACATATAACAGCAATATTTAATGTGGACAGGACCATTGCGTAGACAAATGCGTGGACAACAGTGTAAAAACGATGATAAAATTTAGACAACTAAGATACCTCACCACAGAGTTATTTGCAGTCTGGCTACTAACTTGATTGTACAGATAATCAGTCTAAAATCAAGTGCGTTTATTGGTAAGGTTTTATCTGTCCACTTATTTAGAAAGTTATAAAGTTTAATCTATAATTTAAATTATATATATATGTTGAGCTATTTATGATAAAAAAGCCAATCGATGTTTGTTTTTTCAAAACTGTAAACAAAAAGCAACAATTTGCCTTTATTTACCATCAGCTCAGGCATGTACACGTACAACAGTTTCAAAAAATATAAAAAAGCACCAGAGATTTTGATCTAAAGACAGATGCTCTCTTTGCTGAACTGGGCAGAAAATAGAACAAACTGAAGTATATATTAACATGCAAAGTGAGTAGTGCTTTTACAACCTGAGGTCGGACAAGTCTTTCTCTACTTCAAGTGAAGCTATCTGTTTATACAAATTGGTCATCTTCTGATCACATTCAAGTTTCTCTTCTGACAGACGCTTGATCGTCTGCTCTTTTATTGTACGGGGGCTTCTGCCATCAGCTCCTTGCTCAGGTGCATCTTGTACTTGTCGTCCCTGTAAAATGAATGCCAAATCTACATGATGTCCTACATTTAAAATATGTATATCAGCACAAAGTGACAGTCAAAGTGAACAATAAAATACCAGGCCAACAAAGTGCAGGTTCCGTCTTTAACATTTATATTTATAATTTCCTTAAGAAATTGCACAAATTGCACTTGCAAAGCAATACATAATTATATTAAAACACAAACATGAACGTACATAGAATAGCATGCAAAAGTATAAAATAACTTTTAATCTTCCTAGAAAGTTTACAACCATCTAGATTAGAGCCGTTCAAATATATTACCAAATACACCTCGGTAGTCGGTAAAATGAAATAACAGTGTTTCCACCTCTTAGCAAGACACAATTGACAAATTGAAATAAAAGTATCTTGGAAGATAAAATACAAAGGAATCTATTACCTTTATTAATTTTATATTATTGGTTATTATCTGATCTTGTTTGTTACCTTGGGCTGTGGTGCAGATTCTGAAGGGACAGCTTTTCGTATTTTATCTGCAGTTTCTAAGAGAAGAGATCCAACGTATTTCCGCTTTTCTTCTGTTGGCATGTTTTGTTGTCTAATGTTTGATATTGTATCGAGCCAGTGTGTGCATTCAGTCCTCTGTTGCTTTTAAGAATCTCTCAAACTCATTTTCCTCGGATCTGCTGGGATGCTGATCATGGTGAGCACCAACTTTATTCCCCATTCTTTATGGACAGGTAAATAAAAGAATAGTTTTACTTCGTTTGTTTTGATGTATAGGTCGACACAGTTATGACAGTTAGTAGTGCGGGGTACAAAGACGTCAAATATATTTTTATCACATGATTCCCCTTGTTTTCCATTCAAATACACCCATTACATATTTTGTTACACTACCCTAGAGTAATACAGCTTTTTTGTTTGATGACGTCATCCTAATGCAGGTGGTCTCATACCATATTTTCACCAAGTATTATTGTATAAATTTCGTTAATCGTATATCGGCGACTAAAATAATGTGGATAAAAAGAATCTGACATTTGTTGTTATTTAATATAAACATATATTAAGCTCGTGTCAGATCATCCACATTGGAACAACCGACTAATTGCAGGTAATCCTAAATACCTTCGTACACGTTACTTATTGAGACATGCACATACCCGGTATGGGCGTGTTCATTACATAAAATTACATGTAAATTTGTGACACAACTGATAAGCAGTTTACCAATGCTTACCAGCAATGCGCTAATACTCATACAACTCCCATGTGTCCGTAAACGGTTTACGGAAACAAAAAAGCATCGGTCTTCTTGTTAATATAGTTAATACAATTCGTATGAAACGCCACCTCCGAAGCAGCATCCATGTGTCTTTCAGACGACAGTGCCCTTTGTCAGCACAAACAAAATACGACTGACTCTCCATGCGAGCCGTGACAGATATAAAACAAGAAGAACATTGATGCAAAGCATCAAAGACGATGCAAAAGTATGTATTGTACCAGTAAGAGAAATATGGCAAAAAGAAAAAGAAAAAAAACACAATATTCTCATCACAGTAATCTCCCTTGTTTGACAAATCAAATTAAAAAGATAATACAATATAAAAATAATAATAATAATAAGATAATCGAAATTAAACATATTTTTGACTATCATGATCTGACGACAGTTTTATTGTGACAATCGCGACATTTTTTGATGTGACATTGGATTTTTGTTAGATTATTGTTTGATTATGAACCGTACTGCTGATTACCGCTTTGATCCTATCGGTAAACATCCTGGTCACATGACTCTCCAGTGGCAATCAACAAACGTGATCACAGTAGACTCCGCGATGCAACGCGTCGTCAATAAGAAGGTTTAACAACGACGGCTCGAGTCATTTGGCTACCAACCAATGGCAAGTTAATGTAATAATGCTAAATAAAAGGGAATGACAATAAAATTATTATAATCTGTGGTACAACGGGGTTGTATTTCAATGTTAAATTTATATTAATTTAATATCTCTGGGTGTGTTGTATAGAAATCACACGTAACAACAAAATGTGTCACGTCTGTACTTATATTTATTTTATTTTTATCAATGTTTTTACGAATGTCAAGTTAAATATTCTGAAGAAGGTGATAATGTATCAATGACGTGCACAATCGTGCGTTCGTGCACATGAACGTACATGCATGAGTACCAGCTAGTGATTATAATGATGGATGGGGCAGATATTGAAGTTTATATGTATAATCTTGCCGTATATACTTGCTATAGTATGTAAGCCAATATGTTGTTTTATGTTTATTCAAGTGACTTGTTTTTGCGTTTGTTTCAAAATACATCGCAACACATTTCTAGCCATTATAGAGACACTCAGCTATACTGTTTATGTTAATGTAGAACCAATGGAGCCCCGCAGCTCAGTTGGACGACTTTCTACGTGGCAATATCTGCTCCAAAGAATGACTTGAACCCACGCCGAGAAGAAGAATAGTCTGGGTAGTTACTGTACCAAGCGGTTTCCCTGAAGCACAAATTTGTGCGTTGTGGCGCATATTTTGGACAACTGACCCGTTAAAGTAACTAACAATGCGACAGATTGGACGCACAGATATATAATCAAAATGAATTGATCCACGGCCGTGTTTTATGTTTCTTCCGTGAAATATACATGTCTTCCATTGTCAAATTGTTAGTTATAGATTTTACTGAGTGAACGCTTCACAATTGGCTTTAGTAAGACGAATATTCCTTTGTAGACATACGTCTGCATTATTGGTTGCACACTGGTTCCCGTTCTACCGTCAAATACTAGTAGTAGCGCTAGTTAATTGGGAACCAGGAACTCTGTGGGGCGATACTATTTCCTGGTCTCTAAACTGTAATATATTATGGTCTTACTGGATTCATAGTGCAGGTTTCATAACGATATTCTTGTATATAGGGGTTATAATAATGATGATGATAATCGGGAGGATGAGAGGAAAGGCGAAGGACATACACTGGTAGGCAGAGGGGAGCAGTTGCATGATATCAGTAGTAACGAATGTTAATGCAGCTGATTTTATCCGTAAATAATACATATTTTTGTAAATCGAATTGAGTACTGACTGAAAAACATCATCCAGTATTGAAACCATATTTTGATCAAGTTCATTTAAGTTAGAATACACAAAGCTATAAAATGTATACACATGAAATCGAAAGTGAAAGTACAAAGAAATATAAATTTCTTAAACAATAAATTTTAAACAACCATTCAATGTAAAATGTACTAAACATGGAAAATAAAATCGGCGAGTTTAACTCACATTTTTGTACGGTCGTTTATCAATTACAGCCAAAGAAAGAAAATACTTCCTGGTTCGACAGGTAAGGCAGCTTCGAATGCCGGCCGAAGACTAAATGTACTTGTAAATTACGCTGATCTATTTATAGCGATATTCTCAGTACAAGTGTGTAAACAAACGCATGATTACAAGATAATGACATACTCAGGGGCGGATTTAGATGCCGTAGGAAACGCACAAATCACTTATAATGTCAGAATCATACTAAATTAAACACAACACATATTTTATATAAACCAGCTAAAATATAATACAGTATATTTGCATAAAATGATATAAGGAGTTGAAATGCAAATTCTATCAAGTTTCATACTGTGAAATCGTTTAACATATTCCTTCCGGATATTTTATATTGGAACCAAACATTGACTTCGTCTAGATATGTGCTAGATCCAACTTTGTTATCACTGTAATTAGTTGTGCGTGTGTGTGTGTGTGTGTGTGTGCGTGCGTGCGTGCGTGCGTGCGTGTGTGTGTGTGTGTGTGTGTATAACACGTTAGCAAATGTGATAGCAAAATAGCAAATAGCAAATGTGAAAAAATAAGCAATGTTTTCACAGTTATTTATTACACTTGCAAAGGTAAATTAAGTTTGTTTGATCTTAGAGATTTTGTTATTAAATAGTAAATATGACTTCTAAATAACCAAATTTCAACGAAGCGTTTAATTCCATTCACATGAGATTTTGTGATATGTGATCGACCTAACTGCACTAGACTGCTAGGTGTCAGCGGTCTTTCATCAGTCGCACGGCTAGTCTACTGGGATTCGTTCGTGGCCGTTGCTTGCAGACAATCATTAATATTGTATGTATGACGATTTCAAACGCATGAAGGTTTTAGTCAGATAAAATCTCAATACGACTAAACATACAAATTCTTCTTCAGTAACCATGCAAAATCATTAGTACCATATGAAGCCCGTACGATCCAATCTGCAAAAGTAAATGATGAACCGAAGCGTTCCGATCGTATTTTAATGGATGCGCCCATTTAAAAAGAAATGTAAACATGGACACTCCGCGCAAGACTTATGTCACTGAAGACAGGTGGGTTGTATACGGTATGCTAACTGTTTCAACATCAATAACATCTTCAGGTCGAAAGGTAACTAAGGAGCGAATTCCTAATTTTGTCAAACACTTTCTTTATCATCAATAGCGGCCATTTTGCGACTCTTACCGAAAGCGTTATGCATGACGCTCTCTGATTGGCTGTTATAAAATGGTAATCGGGGAAAACCATCCCTGTTTGTATATGGTATTTGCGGGCGGTCATTAGCATTCGCCGACAATCCATTTTATTCCCCGACAAGATACTGATCATTGGCGACGCGCTGGAGCCCGACGCCCATATATGGAATGCTCACTAAAAATCTGCACATGGGGGGAGAGGGGGAGTCTGTTTTGCGGCGCTGGAATGCGACGCCTATATATGAACTGCTCACTGAAATCTGCACATGGGGGAAAGTGTGTTTTGCGGATAAAATACGGTTCATAATTTTGTACACGAAGCTCTATTATTTTGTGTTATTTATTTGTAACATGTATTTGAATAAAGAAAATCATCTCTAATTAAGTTTAAAGAAATGTCACAATTTCTGTTAAATTTGTTTTAATCGTTTGCGTCGCCTTTGATGCTTCGTATCAACAGATTTCTTGTAAATAATCGCACCATGGTATCTTGACACCATGTGTCTGTACATACGCGTCTGTATATAAGCTGCCCATAGTCTTGATAGTTAGACAAAGGCCATTCTACAATTATACAGATAAATGCGCAAACAGCCATGTGACTCTTTGACAGCTAGGCGTACAATAATAAGCAACGGGTCTATACACACATTTTTGAATTATGTCCCAGACAGCCGGAGATAATTGCCAACTTCTTTGATCGTAGATGATCTTTTGTCGTGCAAACTTAGTGTGACTAGGCCTTTACGAAAACCAACAAGCACGCTTTCCTTATATTGCACCTATAATGGCTTATAATGGTAGTGAACAAATTAGAACGCGAGAATCGATAATGCATACATTTATCCTATAATATTATGTAGTTTATAAAATAATCAGCATATACACTTAAGAATGAAGCAAAATGAATCGACATACAATTACTTGAAACAATCATAACAATATCATACTTACAATATAAAATCATTAAATCAAGGCCCTACAGGCACGATCTTCATGCAATAGTAATTACAACCTATATCTTTTCTTCGAATCTGAATAATACATCCCTATCAAGTGACTGTTTATTATCATTAGAACAACGCATTGGAAATTGGAAGGCAGGCATGTTTTCAACTGCAAATAAACACTAAAGTAAAGATTTGCATTCTATAATAGTTATACCAGAGTCACTAACAATAAATGAAATTGAGTGACCTTTTACGATATTGCATTTTAATGTTAGATCTAAAATAAATGCGCATACATGCTACCGGACTCGCCCAAAATAAAATGAGTTTGTAATTAATTACTGTCTATAATACCCATGTGATCTGAATCTAAAACTCACGAGAGCGCCTCTTCGAACGCGTGCAGCAGCTTTAGACTGAAATGCTGTGATGATACGAACCGCCTCAGTTATTACATAACCTGGTATAGAGCCGCAGTGGACAGTGAGGACCCCGCGCCTGATAAAGCCGTTATCTCAGCATAGCTACTGTGTAGACCCTTTCTTCTCGGGTCAAAAACTTCAAATTTAAACCGATAACAATATTAATGTTAGCATTTGAAGCATGCCTGGACACATTGTATGCGTCTGGCCTTCTTAGACACACATATTTGTTCTGTAAACGAACTACTTCCTCCAAGGCATGAATAAATTACCGCGCGTAGTCAATGTCATGCAGCGTCAAGTCTGCGTGTTTCCGAAATTCAGCTTTCATATAACTGCGACACCATCCATCAATAACAACAAAACAATCAATTCTGCAATACACTGTCTAATGTATCGACATTGTTGTATATTAAATGGTACTTTCTATCTCAGGAATAATGTTCGCAGGTTGAAAGGAAGTGAAATCGATCAAATATTATTCATTTTATTGATTTGTTGAAAATATATATAATGTGATCAACATAAGGTCAGAATCAAGCGATTGTTGAAGCATACAACAATAATATTGAATTATTTGACAAAAAGATAAGATAAATTGCAACATTTAACATGTGTACGCATTCCTCATGCAACATATAATAAATTGTACCTATTTATTAGTACATGGAATGTATTGTTGAATCACTTCACCGAAACCGACATATATGTATAACGAACCAGGCCTTACAACAGGGGCCGTCCTCGTGACTAGGACAAACTCAACAAATGAGACAAATCCGAACTATGACAAGCTTGCCCAAACACATCTCTACAACTCATTTCTAATAGCTCAGGTGGTAGAGCGTCGGCTTGCGGATCGGGAGGTCGTGGGTTCGAACCCCGGCCGGGTCTAACCAAAGACTTTAAAGTTGGTAGTACTGGCTTCCCTCCTAACGCTCGGGGCTAAGGGGACAGCATTACGCCTGACTCGTCGGTGTCAGTATAATGGACCGGCCGGGTTCAGTCCCTGGGCACCTCATAAGTGCCCCTGTGCTATAATGACAGAAATGTCGCTGCGCAGTATCGGCAAAAATGCCGGCTAATCCCTAATCCCATTTCTAATAAAAAGTATCAATGAAGGGTTACCAAATCTTGCCACAAATTGTGCTCATGTTCTTTTTCTACGTTATAAAATATTATAATGCAATTTATATAATATTACTGGCGTGTAACCGTCAATATAAATGGTGTTGAACAGATGAATTAAAACATAACTTGTTTATTTTCTTCTTCACTTTTTACTACTCAGTACCGAACTCAGGTTCCTTCATGTATGATAAAGTATTGTGAGAATTGTGCATCATGGCTATCACTATCCTACAATTGTAATTGCAGTAGTAAAAAATTGCATTGAATTAAAGCAAAATCGTATGTAATAACTGTATAGCCAAACACTGTGGTTGGCTATAAGAAAATGATTTTTATGCGAATGATCTGATATCGCATTCTTAAATGCGACTGCAAATGAGCTTATTTCGGCAAAGGTCATTAATAAACATATGGTCAGCTTAACCTACACTCTCTCATTACGTTTTTGAAAGTGGATTCAGAGTTTTTGACAATTAATCTCTAGCCTGCTGCTGTACTCAAATGGTCAAATTTATTAATTTAATAATTAAGGTTTCTTTAACACAAAAATCCTGCATTATATTTTAGCTTTAACTTTTGTCAGCTTTTTTGCTTCGAATATTTGAAAGTAAATACTGGCCGTGCGGCAATGAACATCATTCCACAAAGTCACGATTTAACAATAATGTTTACGTTAAAAAGCATGACAATGGTATCAAAATAAACTGTAGGAATCGGTATTGACGAATTTTGTCATGAAAACAATTCGAAATGAACAGAACTGTAGCTGAATGTCTTTGAAAGCTGTTTCTGTTGTTGCTGTTAACCTTAAACAACACCCTTACAGTTATGCTCTTTAAAACAGTGCTTGGACGTTTTGGGAAAAGTCACTAGTAGTTGATTGCATTCCTAATTTTCGAAATACAAGAAACATTTTAGTTGTTTCCCTTGTGGAAAGTTTTTTTATATACTTATTATAGGATGTACAATACATTTTATTTTAATTTGTTTTTAACGCTTAATCTTTTTAATAAATTGCTATTCCGATCAAAGTTCCATTGTATGCGCATTGCTTCAGTCTTAATTGTTTCCCAAAAGCTTACAAAGTGAAAAAATCTTAAGTTTTGTGCAGTAACTATATACCAAATAACTACCCACAAGAGGAGTAAGAATGTAGTTTTTAATAGTTGTTTAAGTCTCTTTACATACGAAATAGGGAATTTGGTTGAAGATAAAAGCACAATATCTGACTATGGATTCATTAGGTATGAATCTATAGAAACAGTGTATACCACAATTGAGTCATTTAACAAAAAGAGCAAAACCACCCGTTACCGCTATTAGAACGGTCAGTCGGCATAGAGGACCAAATGGACTGCTTAAACCAGTTTTACTGAGCTTCATTGACACGAATAATACAATTTCAACGTAAATAAGACTTCCAGTCTTTCTTTGTTATTTTCGACAACCGTATGCTAAAAGACTATGGGATTTGACATTAAATAAAATAAATAAACTACATGTGAAATGGAAGCGCTTTATGAAGTACAAACTTGTCTGCTTATCCAACGTGGAGCTAAAAATAGATAGCAGTTAAAATACAGGACGGCGGAACATAAATGAGTAATACGATAGCATACAACCGCTTGTTATTATCTCGCTGAAAGGATCCTACATTATTACCAGTATGCATAAGACTTTGGGCTGTCCAGCAAGTATATAAACTTGTTAAGTTGTTCTTCTGATTCTAAAAGAAATATCGCATAAAGACGGACACTTGATCTACATGGCAGGTAAATACTTGATCTTGAAGTTTCATTATTGACTATTGGGCTAAGTGTAAGATATGAGTTGTATATGTACATTATACTTATTGATTAGGTAGACCATTAACTATATTTTAATACAGGTACTTTGTAATGTTTCTGTTTAGTTTGAAAAGTATACTTGTTTGCTAAAATTTACCAATGTTTCTCATGCTTTGATGTTCCATATCTTCTAACATGTCTATTTCTTACATCACAAAGTAACTGAAAAACATAAAGGAAATCTGCGCTAAATGTCTCTCTTTTATATTTATGTAACGAGTAACCCATAGTGAATAAAATCTTGTTGAAAACCATCAATACAAAATCGGCTCATGAATAAAAATATGCAATTCGATAAAGCTGACAGAAATTTAACAAGAATGTCAAAACATTATTGATACCACTTTGAATAATGTTAAGCAAGTCATGCAGCTGTAATGTAATATTACCATATTAATTTATTTTCAGTTAAATAATAATTTGGTTATAAATAGTTAGTTATGGACATCGTTCCGTTAAATTAAACTAAGTTCAAGTTAACTTAAAGCAGGACAATGAATGGCATTAATAGTAACCCAAATAATACAATATACAATTTTGTGTACTGGGGAACTAGTTAAATAGCAATAAAGAGGGACGATTCAGGACCGTGATTGATAAATACGTCAAAATATAGGCGGGAAGCGTGTGTTGTGCACTGCAGATATGACACGATCGTCAAAACAATATGCGAGCTTAGTTCGGATGAGCAATTAGTTTTAGACTATATATGTTAGGAGTGCAGAATGGAAAGAAGAAGGAATTGAGATGAGCTAGCGAGCGAAGTTCGGTTTCGGTCGCGTTAGAGAGGGGTATTTCACGCCTCACTGTTGTTAGAATGTAAACTGTAATTTTCATTAATAAAATTGTAATAATGGGATGATGTTGCGTTCTACTATGGAGCCCCGTTACGCCACAGCAGCATAATGATAACAATAAGAGTCTGCTTGTAGATTTTATATTTACAGTGAACATTTCATTTATCAGCTGTTTCTAAGATAAATACTCTCTTACGTTGATCCCAAGTTCTAATTTTGTTAGAGAATTATCATTGATAAGCTTTTAATTGAATAGTTTCAATTGATAAGTACGTGGTTATAACTCGGTCTAGTCAATTTTTAATGTTCATATGTGTTGTTTTTTTAAATGACAGGCCGCCGAGGGATTCGGTTTCTTCAATAACATTTATATAAATTTTTAACTCATAAGAAATTTCTGTTTTTTATTTTTGTATCATATATTTTCATACATAATGGTTTACTTGCAACTTTATTCTCGTTTTCATGGTGTTTTTTTATTAAATGCAATGTCCAAACTGCTTATTTTATTTACTTTAAAGCGTTATTAACACTTCCGCTGTAACGATATGTACTATACAATTCCAAACAATAAAATATATGGCATAGAAGACAGACCAAAACAAAATCACTTTATTTAGTCTTGGGCCCGACTTTAATCCAATTTGAATGATAAGCGCACTGTAAAACTCATAATTATCATGACATAGTTTTGTCTTTTCACTGACTAGCATATTATTAGCTTCAAAAATCTATTGACAAGCTACTTTTCTGGTATTACTTTTTAATCACAAACCATATTAAAACGTTACGAAGACGGATAAACAATATGTCTTCTACGGCTTGTGTGGTTTTAGCCGGAAACTATATTGTATAGATATATTTGCTGCATGGGAATACGAGTTTGAGTGATAAAATGATTTTTTGTAGTCCTATATTAAAACTATTAAAAAATTCTGATTTTCAAAAAATACTTAAAGTATTCTTTGTTGATTTTCAGATTGTTTCGTGAGAGAAAATCGTAGAAACATGATTGGTATGGTCAATGTCATTTTGATCGCACTGCTAGCAGTTGCCCAAATAGATGCCACCAAGCCACGGCACATCGTCATGGTGGTAGCAGACGATCTTGGCTGGAATGACGTCGGCTTCAACAACCCGAGCATGATTACTCCAAACATTGACCGATTAGCGGCCGAAGGTGTGATCTTGAACAACTCCTACGTTCAACCGGTTGGCAGCCCATCCAGGCATTCATTCATGACTGGCATCTACCCATTTAAAGGCAGGTCTTTCCCATTTAGTAATAGCGGCTACACAAGCTGTCTGCTCACCACTGAATATGGAATTTTTTCCCCAAAAATTAAAGACAATTGGCTATTCTACACACGCCATTGGAAAGTGGCATCTTGGATTCTGTAACTGGAATTGCACTCCAACGTATCGTGGATTTGATTCTTTCTTTGGTTATTACAATGGAAAGGAAGATTATTATAGTAAAAAAGCAGGGAACGGGACAGACTTTCCGTGATCAAAAGATTCCCATCCTACCGACAGCATACTCTTCGTATTTGTACGCAGAAAAGGCTGAACATATCATACAAACACACGATCAAGCAACACCTCTGTTCTTGTATGCCGCATTCCAGTCAGTTCATAACCCAATCCAAGTGCCAAAGAAATACGAAGACTTATATCCCAATATTAAAACTGAAGGTCGTAGACAGTATTGTGGTATGGTAACAGCATTAGATGACGCTGTCGGTAGAATTGTTGATACTTTAAGAAACGTTGGCATGTTTGATGACACACTTATCATATTTACCACTGACAACGGCGGATGGCCTAATTTTTATGGAAACAACTGGCCTCTTCGTGGAGGGAAAACAACCGTATTTGAAGGCGGTACTAGAGGCGTGGCGTTTATTCATGGTTCTGGTGTTCAAAAGAAGGGTTATAGATATCCAGGCTTGCTACACGCGGTTGATTGGCACCCGACTATTCTGGCAGCTGCCGGTGGGCCTCAATCTGTTGACGGCATTGACGGCATCAACATGTGGAACGCTATTAGCCAAGACCTTCCATCCAACCGTTCAGAGGTTGTCTATAATATCGATGACTCTATCCTTGCCCCGACAGGTCACGCTGCTATCCGTGTTGGTGACTATAAGCTGATCGATGGGTTTCCAGGCCCCTTGCCTAATTGGTATCCTCCGGACCAAATGGATGAGACCCTCGCTATCCAGGCTGGAGACATTCACAATAATGATGAAAATGGCATTTATGAGAAAATGACGAAGGATTCGTACAGGGTAAACAAATTTTTCGGAGAAGGGTTGTACAATCTGAGAGATGACCCAACGGAGCATCATGACATAAGTGAGCAGCATCCAGACATTGTAAAGGCGCTAAGAGCTCGTCTAGAAGAACATAGAAAAGATTATGTCAAGCCAAATTTCCCTTTGCCAAGTCCGGAATCCAACCCTGACCATTTTGGTGGTTATTGGTCCCCGGGCTGGTGTTAACAATAGATTACCTTTTTTATAAGACTTTTGTGTCATTTTAAACACATTTATTGTGAACGCTTAATAATATATAGCTAACAACATAAATGATACAAGGGATAATGCATTAGAGTTAAAAGTAATACGTTTCCTGTCGCCATTAAAATTGTTTACTAAAATGTACAATATTATATACATTTGGGCCTTGTTTCTGCATTTATGCAAGGAAGAAAAATCCATAGATTAAGCTGAAGATTATAAACAGAAACATGGGATGAGGTCAAGGATCTGTATATTGGGATTACGGGCATAGAGCAGCACATATTAGTATAGGGTCTTTATAACAATAATGGGTGCGCAAAAGAATATTTACTGAAATGTAAATCTTTTTTTAGTATATAATAGGACTAACAAATATACAGCATAGCATCAAACATATACAGATACTGTCGCATGTGTCAAATAACAAAGGGGGAAACGTTATCATTTTGGAAGCGATATTTATATTGAAAATACATATCTTTGATTACAGCGTTTTATTTATGAAAACATTGAATTTAATCGTTGGTTTTGTTGTCTTGTCTCTTCAAAATCATTGACTATATGAATATTTGTTAATAATAAACAGAAAAACCTTATTTAGCCTTGGCTTTTATTTATTTGATTTAGAACCAACGCAGATTGTTTAAATGTAAAAAATTTGCAAACAATATTGATAACAATTAACTAAAAGATCAACTAAAATGTCAATATAATAAATATAAAATAAAAACAAAAATAGAAACAATATGTTGAAATGGCATTCAAGTGGTCTGAATAAACTCTATGTGCGGATTCATTACAATTGTTTTTATTGTTTACATGTTGTCAAATCTTAGTATCCGAGATGTTGAGATAACTGTCAAAAACCGGCTTTGTGGACAATATACACTATTACACATTCTTGATTATCAAACAATATCATAACAACTAGGCGTACAATAATAAGCATCGGGTCTCTATACACATTTTCAAAAGTCCCAGACAGCCGGAGATAATTGCCAACTTCTTTGATCGTAGGTGATCTTTTGTCGTGCAAACTCTAGTGTGACTAGGCCTTTTCGAAAGCAAACAAGCACGTTTTACATTATGTACTTGTAATGGCCTGTAATGGTAGTGAACAAATTAGAATGCGAGAATCGATAAAACATACATTTATCCTAAAATAGTATTTTTTTTTATAAAATAATCAGCATATACACATGTTAAGAATAAAGCAAAATGAGTCGACACACAATTACCAGAAACAACCATAACAATATCATACTTACAATAATAAATAATCTTTGAAACAAAGCTCTGCAGACACGATCTTCATGCAATAATAATTACAACCAATATGTTATCTTCGAATCTGTATGGCACATCCCTATCACGTGACCGTTTATTATTCCTCGACGAAACGGATTTAGTAAACGAAATAGCTATTGATTTTTTGGCTAATTACTTGTTCTCGAGCTTCGAGATGAATGCCAAGGTCAGATTAAAGAATAATTAAATGAAGTTAAATTACATATGTGACACAATCACAATTTGACCACAAAGGAGGGAAGCAGCATTCTCTCACATAGTACTCTTCACTAAGATGTCGCGCAGTTTAAACCTGTCCATTTGCATAATCCCATCCAAAAACCGATATAGCGATGAAGCAGCATATTCACAAAGGCGAATGCCATCATTTTAAGCAAACGAAAAACTTGAAAACATGTTTTCACCAAATAATGCGGTTTATCGATTCTAAATTGTATAAAACATGACAGATAAACTGGCATTAACCCGCCCCTCCACGCACTGATATCAAATGCACCGACAAGAAGTTCGTATAATTATTTCTTAGAAATGCTTAGTAAATAAAAAACAACGTTGTTAATTATATGTTTGGATGTTTATGCAGGATGTTTATGTTAGATCTAAAGTAAATGCTTATACATGCTACCGGACTCGCCCAAAATAAAATGAGTTTGAAATTAACTACTGTCTATTTTACCCATGTGATCTGAATCTAAAACTCCCGAGTGTGTCATTCCTCTTCGAACGCGTGTAGCAGCTTTAGACTGAAATGCTGAGGTTATATGAACCGCCTCTGTCATTACATAACCTGGTATAGAGCCGCAGTGGACAGTGATCCCGAGCGTGATATTGCAGTTATCTCCGCATAGTAGATTATGCGTAGTCAGTGGAACACTTGCTCTAATAACAGTTCGCTCCCTTGTTTCGATCCTTCCTCTCGGGTCGAAAACTTCAAAATTAAACTGATAACAATGTTGATGTTAATATTTGAAGCATGCCTGGGCACTATGTATGTGTCTTGTCTTTTTAGACATATATATTTGTTCTGTACACGCACTACTTCCTGCCAGGCATGAGTAAGTGACCGCGAGTAGTCAATGTCATGCAGCGTCAATCCTGCGTGTTTCCGAAATTCAGCTTTCATATAACTTCTGCGACACCGCCCATCAATAACAACAAAACAATCAATTCTGCAATACATTGTCTAATGTATCGAGATTGGTGTCTATTCAATGGTACTTTCTATCTCACCGATAATGTTCGCAGATAGAAAGCAAGTGAAATCGATCGAATCTTATTCACTTTATTGATATTGTTGATAAATATATATTGTGATCAAAATAACGTCATAATCAAGCGACTGTTGATGTATACAACAACTGATATTGAATTGACACAAAATTAGATAAACTGCAATATTTAACATGTGTACGTATTCCTCATCCAACACATGATAAAGTGTCCCTATTTATTGATAAATGGAATGTATTGTTGAATTATGAGACATCACTTCACTGAAACAGACATAATTATATGTATATGTAGGCCTTACAACAAGGGCTGTTCTCGTAACTAGGACAAACTCGACAAATGGGACAAATCCGAACTATGACAAGCTTGCACATCTCTAACACTCCTGCATGTCTAATAAAAAGTATAAAAGGTTACCGAACCTTGTCCACAAATGATGCTCATGTTGTTTTCTCTACGTTATTGAATATTATAATGCAATTTATATAATATTACTGGCGTGTAATCGTCAATATAAATGGTTGTGAATGGATGAATAAAACATAACTTGTTTAATACCTTCTTCACTTTTAACTTCTCAGTAGCGAAGTTAGGTTACTTTAGGTATGCTAACGATTTGTGGAAGTCGAGTTGTCCATCATAGGCTAACACTATCCTACAATTGTAATTGCAGTAGTGATAAAATTCGCCTTGACTAAAAGCAAAACCCTATGTATTAACTGAATAGCCAAATACAGTTGTTGGCTATAAAAAACATTGCGAATGGTCTAAAACCGCCTTCTTGATTGCAACTGCAAATGAGCTTTAACTACCGAGCTTTCAGCTTATTTTCAGAAAAGGTCATAATAAACATAGGGTCAGCCTATAGCGACCCATACTCTCACATTAAGTTTTTGAAAGTGGGTTCAGAGTTTTTGACAATAAATCCTTAACATGCTGCTTTACTAGAATAATCAAATTTATTAATTTAATAATAAAGGTTTCTTTAACACAAAAATCATGAATTGTATTTTGTCTCCAACTTTTGTCAGCATTTTGCTTCGAATATATTAAAGTAAATACTGGCCGTGCGGCAATGAACATCATTCCAAAAAGTCACGACGTTTAATGGAATGGCAATGGTATCAGAATAACCTGCGGTAATCGGGTATTGACGAGTTTTGTCATGAAAACAAATCGAAATGAACAGAACTATAGATGATGGTATTTGAAAACTGTTTCTGGTGTTGCGGTTAACCTTAAACAACACCCTTACAGTTATGCACTTTAAGACAGTGCTTGGGCGTTTTTGGAAAAGTCACTAGTTTGTTTGTTGCAATCCCAGTTTTCGAAATGCAAGAACTATCTTTGTTATCTCCCTTGTGGAAAGTTTTTTTTATATACTTAATATAAGATGTATAATACATTTTACTTTTAATTTACATTGTACCTTTTTAAAGCGCTTAACCGTTTCAATAAATTCTTATCCCGATCAAAATTCCATTTTATGCTCATGCTTCAGTCTTAATTGTTATCCATAAGTTTACAAAGTGAAAAAATCTTAAGTTTTCTGCAATAATTATACACTAAATAACTGCCCACAAGAGGAGTAAGAATGCAGTTCTTTAATAGTTGTTAGTCTAAAGTCTCTTTACATTAGAATAGAGGGAATTTGGTTAAAGATTAAAGCACACAATCTGACTATGGATGCATTAGGTTTGAATCTATTGAAACAGTGTATACCACAATTTTATCCAAACACTTTGGTTATATAGGACTACACCAATAATAAGAAAATATGACAAAGTCCTGTGACCATTGCAACATATACCAGAGCCTGATAAGGCACAGGACAAAGGTATTCACATGCAAGCCAAATGTAAAAGTAAGAACAAATCTGTGATGAGTCATTTAACATAAAGAGCAAACCCACCAGTTACCGCATTGGAACGGTCAGTCGGCATAAAGGACCAAATGGACTGCTTAAACCAGTTTTACAAAGCTTCATTGACACGAATTATAAAATATCAACGTAAATAAGAATTTCTGTATTACTTTGTTATTTTCGACAATTGTATGCTAAAAACGAAAATATGTGATTTTACATTAAATAAAATAAATAAACTTCATGTATATTTCAGAAATGAGTGCTTCATGTAGTACAAAATTGTCTGCTGACCCAACGTGGAGCTAATATTAGATAGCAGTTAAAATACAGGACGGCGGTACATACATTAGTAGTACGATAACATACAACCTTTGCTTACTACGTAACACAACACTTATCTCGCTGAAAGGATCCTATATTATTACCTGTATGCATGAGACCTTAGGCTGTCCAGCTGATAACTATATAAACATGTTATGCTTTTCTTCTGATTTTGAGAGAAATACCGCATAAAGACGGACACTTGATCTACATGGCAGGTAAATACTTGATCTTGAAGTTTCATTATTGACTATTGGGCTAAGTGTAAGATGTAAGTTGTATATGGACACTATAATTATTGATTAGATAGACTATTAACTACATTTTAATACAAGCAAAGTTTTAAAGTATACTAGTTTGCTTTTATTTACCAATGTTTCTCATGCTTTGATGCTCCATATCTTCTTACATGTCTATTTCTTACATCACAACCTAACTTAAAAACCAAAAGGAAGTCGGCGCTAAATTTCTTATTTGATGTTTATGTAACGGAAATCCATAGTGAATAAATAAGAGAATAATTTACAATTAGTGTTGTATTATAGCAGACTTTCTTACTAACATAATACAAAATCGGCTCATGAATCAATATGGAAATAAGCGGTACGATAAAGCTGACTGAACTTTAACCTGAATGTCAAAACATTAATCATACCACCTTGAATAATGTTAAACAAGTCATGCAGTATGATGATAACAATAACAGTTTGCTTGTAGATTTTTTATTTACAGTCAACGTTTCATTTATCACCTGTTACTATGATAAATACTCCCTTACGTTGATCCCAAGTTTTCAATTTGTAAGAGACTCATCATGGATAAGCTTTTCATTCAATAGTTTCATTCAACAGTTATGGTTATAACTCGGTCTCTTCAATTTTAATGTCCATAAGTGTTTTTTTTAAAAATGACAAGCCGCCGAGTGATTCGGTTTCTTCAATAACATTTTTATACATTTTTAAGACCCACGAATTCCTGTTTCTTCTTTGTGTATAATACTTTTTCATAATGGTTTACTTGCAACTTTTATCTCGTGTTCATGTTGTTTTTATTTAATGCAAAGTCCATACAGCTTATTTAATTAATTTTGAAGCATTATTAACTCCTCCTTTGAAACGATATGTACTATACAAATCAATTCCAAACAATAAAGTATATGGCACAGAAGACTGGCCAAAACAAGATCATTTTATTTAATCTTGGGCCCGACTTTAATTAAATTTGAATGATAACCGCACTGTAAAACTCGTAATTATCTTGACTTAGTTTTGTCTTTCATTTTCACTGGCTAGCATATTATTAGCTTCAAACATCTATTGACAAGCTACGTTTCCCGTATTATTTTTCAATCACAAACCATTTTAAAATGGTATGATGACGGTTAAACAATACTTCTACGGCTTTTATGGTTTTAGCCGGAAACTATATTGTATAGATATATGTGCTGCATGGAAATACGAGTTTGAGTGATAAAATTATTTTAGCTCCATCTTAAAACCATTTTACAAATTTCTGATTTCAAACAGTATTTATCTTATTCTTTTTTGTTTTTCAGATTGTTTCGTTAAAGAAAATCGTAGAAATATGATTGGTATGGTCAATGTCATTTTGATCGCACTGCTAGCAGTTGCCCAAATAGATGCCACCAAGCCACGGCACATCGTCATGGTGGTAGCAGACGATCTTGGCTGGAATGACGTCGGCTTCAACAACCCGAGCATGATTACTCCAAACATTGACCGATTAGCGGCCGAAGGTGTGATCTTGAACAACTCCTACGTTCAACCGGTTTGCACCCCATCCAGGCATTCATTCATGACTGGCATCTACCCATTTAAAGCAGGTCTTTCCCGTTTAGTAATAGCGGCAACACAAGCTGTCTGCTCACCACTGAATATGGAATTTCTTCCCCAAAAATTAAAGACAATTGGCTATTCTACACACGCCATTGGAAAATGGCATCTTGGTTTCTGTAACTGGAATTGCACACCAACTTATCGTGGATTCGACTCTTTCTTTGGTTATTACAATGGAATGGAAGATTATTATAGTAAAAAAGCAGGGAACGGGACAGACTTCCGTGATCAAGAGATTCCCATCCTACCGACAGCATACTCTTCGTATTTGTACGCAGAAAAGGCTGAGCATATCATACAAACACACGATCAAGCAACACCTCTGTTCTTGTATGCCGCATTCCAGTCAGTTCATAGCCCAATCCAAGTGCCAAAGAAATACGAAGACTTATATCCCAATATTAAAACTGAAGGTCGTAGACAGTATTGTGGTATGGTTACAGCATTAGATGACGCTGTCGGTAGAATTGTTGATACTTTAAAAAACATTGGCATGTTTGATGACACACTTATCATATTTACCACTGACAACGGAGGATCGCCTCATTTTTATGGAAACAACTGGCCTCTTCGTGGAGGGAAAACAACCGTATTTGAAGGCGGTACTAGAGGCGTGGCGTTTATTCATGGTTCTGGTGTTCAAAAGAAGGGTTACAGATATCCAGGCTTGCTACACGCGGTTGATTGGCACCCGACTATTCTGGCAGCTGCCGGTGGGCCTCAGTCTGTTGAAGGCATTGACGGAATCAACATGTGGAACGCTATTAGCCAAGACCTTCTATCCAACCGTTCGGAGATTGTCTATAATATCGATGACGCCATCCTTGCCCCGACAGGTCACGCTGCTATTCGTGTTGGTGACTATAAGCTGATCGATGGGTTTCCAGGTCCCTTGCCTAATTGGTATCCTCCGGACCAAATGGACGAGACCATCGCTATCAAGGCTGGAGACATTCACAATAATGATGAAAATGACATTCATGAGAAAATGACGAAGGATTCGTACAGGGTAAACAATTTTTCGGAGAAGGGTTGTACAATCTGAAAAATGACCCGACGGAGCATCATGACATAAGTAAGCAGCATCCAGACATTGTAAAGGCGCTCAGAGCTCGTCTAGATGAACATAGGAAACATTATGTCAAGCCAAATTTCCCTTTGCCAAGTCCGGATTCCAACCCTGACTATTATGGTGGTTATTGGTCCCCGGGCTGGTGTTAACGAGAGATTACTTTTTTATTAGACTTTTGTGTCACTTTAAACACAATTTGTTGCGAACGTTCAATAATATAATAACATTACCGATACAAGGGATAATGCACTTGGAGTTAAAGCTAATACGTTTCCTGTCGCCATTGAAAATTGTTTACCTAAAATTTACAATGTAATATACATTTAGACCTTGTTTCTGCATTTATGTGTTGTCTCTTACAATATTGGCGCATACCGCTTTAATAATGCACTTCTTTAGGAAAGAACTGACATCAAAACCATTGACTATATGAATATTTGTTAATAATAAATAGAGAAACCTTCTTAGGCCTCGGCTTTTATTTGTTTCGAATTAAAAACAACGCTGTTTAAATGTAAAATTTGGCAAAAAATATTTATAACAATAAACTAAAAGATCAACTAAAGTTTAAATATAATAAATATAAAATAAATACGAAAATAAAAACAATATGTTGAAATGGCATTCAAGTGGTCTGAATAAACTCTATGTGTGGATTCATTACAATTGTTTTTATTATAAACATTTTGTCAAATCTTAGTATCCGAGATGTTGAGATAACTTTGAAAAACATTACACATTCTTGACTATCCTCAGTTTATATTTTCCAACTTATAAACAACGCAAATTATCCTTATGTTAAACGTAGAAATATATATTATATATCTAATAATAAAGTTAAATTAAATGTAGCTATAAATAAGTTAATACATAACATACTTTTAAATATCATTCAGACTGGTCTGAATAAACCCTAGGTAAGGATTTATTTACTGCTTTATTTACTGTTTTCATTGTATTCCTGTTTTCTTGCCTAAGTGTCTGCGATATCGAGTAAACTGTCCCTAAAAAGTTATGCAACGATATATGAACGATATATTATACTACATGTACATAAACCCGATCAGGACGTTTCGGTAGATACATTGATTTCCCAGGTTATTACAATGTATTGTAGATAAACCACGCTTGGTTGATTTATACAATTTTTAACAATCAAAATGACTGAAAAAATAGACAGGTTTCACCTTAAGCATAGTTTCACATAACTCTTATTTCAATTGTCATTGTGATAGATTGCATTTATTTCTATGTTGAATGCTCACAAACTGTATTGTAAGCAAAAACACATATGTGTCTTATGTTTGCAAACCGGTCACTTTCAAGGTTTCTTTCATGAGGAAAATGATATGGTTAACACTATATTTAAGTTCTGTTTTATTAAACTGTTTCGTTTTATTTTAACCTCTTACGACATATGCATTCGTTTTATGCACCGGAATATATGTCATTCTGACCATAAGTCTATCAGCAGTCAATAACGGTAAATGAATAAAATCCATTGGATTTCACGTTTTTTCTTTCCTACGAAGATTTCTAATTATATAAAAGCCCACGTTCATAGTTCGAAATCAATATACAAAACCGAAATATATTCCCGTATAAAAGTGTTAATCGTGGTGCAGAACATCGAAGAAACTTATAAAGAAAAAAAATATCGAATAAATAATTGATAAATATTTTTCCGTGTTCTAAAAATAATGTTCTATCAATACATGTTAGTTGTTTATGCGATTCGCTAAATATAACTAACTATTATTATAACATTTCCTACCCAAGTTGCAATAGGATCGCTGACAAGGTAAACATTATTGATGATGTTTATACTATAAAGCACATTCTGAAAGGCTGACCTACTTAACACGAACATGAAAACTGTGACAAGGCCGTATATAAATGTCTACATACGTTTTAAAAATCTTAAGAAAAAAAGTATTTACATTCCATTTAAATATTATAATTAAAATAAGAAAAAAACTAAAACGATACATAACCTTTAAAAAGAAAACTTAACAGTTACCGCCTTCGAACAGTCAGTCGGCACAACTAAGTGCTAATGCGAATTCGTCTGTGGGAACTAAATCAAAGCATAAATACCTACATTTATGATTAATACAATGTATCACCCAATGAAAAGATGTTCTAACATGAGTCGTGCTATGAGTTTAACATGTCGTTCACAGTTTATTCCCAACTATCTCTATATGTACGTTTTCTTAGACAAAATTATCACACCAAGGTTGTTTGAATATCTTATTTAGATCTTTCTAATCAGGACGATTTATATAAAACATAGTACCGAGTATTGCGTCATAGGAGATATCACTTTGTAACCACATACAGGGTGGTTATTTTATTGTGACATATTAACCACGTGCATTGAATATTCAAATCATTTTTTCCTAACATCACAGAGAGGTACGGACTGCCTAGAGAAGAAAGTGGGTTGACATACGTTATTTTGTCTTAAGCTGCAAATACGCACATCACGAGAATACCAGGTCAGTTCTTATATTGACTAATTTAAAAAACGCTGAATAAAAACAATGGACAAAACCACAAATCACACACACACACACACACACACACACACACACACACACACACACACACGCATACACAAACACACATACACACACACATACACACACACAAACATACACGTAGGGACGCACGCGCTCAAACAAACATATACACAGATACATAAATGTAAAGAAAAGGCTAATACTAAGTGTAGGCTAGGGATTTCTTAAGTGAGAGAGAGAAAAAGAGAGAGAGATTGAGAGATGGAGAGAAAAAGAGACACATCATTATTTAATCACTTAGTCATAAAGTCGTCGTCTCGAATACATGATTTAGTCGGTATTTCATCACCCGAACTGATATTGCCTATCCAAATTAGTCAATCAGGGTGGCAGCTTAAGCAAGTTCTCTCTGGCAAAATCTGTTACTTTATAGACTTACTGGAGTATGTAGTCTACCTTTTACACAAAAACGAGACAAGAGGGCAGGCAGTCTTCTTTTCATCTTCCGGTAAATCTTTAACATATCTGGCACGCTCTGTGAGTCCACCTGTATAAATGTTTACTCTTTGTTTTGTACTTGTTTTCTTTATTTAAAACAACAATTTACAGCTTCAATAAAGTATCAAACAACACAATTTTATCAAGACTTTATATTTTAGATACTCCGATTCAGGCGTGTGGCTGCTGATTTGTAAGACACCCCATGTCAAAGTATAATCGCTACTTGAAAAAAAATCTACAAATTATGTTAAACAAAGGCATTCGGTTAGACAAGATACGTTGTTATGAAGCACGGTATCCGTACATGAACGGACTTAATATGTACTAATGGCCTTTTTTCGAGTAGTTGTTTTTGTGTAAAACAAAGAAGGTCATTGTCATAAAATACCTTCTTTGCTTCATGACTTCCCACATGCTTGTTAGGGTGTTTAAGGTATCCAATGATTTTGAAGATTTTCTCGCTTCAAAACCGAATCTGTTACTTTGTATTCATGCAGGTCCTCTGGTGGTCATAATAAATGTTTCAATTATTTTAGTGGCTTTCCACATGTACCTATAAGTGACAAACCGACTGCTGACGAGTTTTGCAGACTAATATTTGACTTATCAATATAGCATAATTCGCTACGCACGTTATATATGATTTCCGTAAAACTTTACAATTGTGACGCCATAAACATTACATATTTATAAATGCCAGTCATAAAAGATTAACAAATGTTAATACTAGGTACGTCATTTCTATATTGGAAATAACGCTTTACCGTTTTTATGCACAAACATAATTTCTGACAATTTCAAAATGGACTTGCTAAACCATTATTTACACACAATAGCCAAAGTGGTTGTGTATTGTCAGTGTAGTACTTTTACTGTGAAGCTTTATAAGTTTGATACGGATAACCGCAAAATACATTTACTCTCTTTCGCAGCGTAATTTCTGTATAAGTTTTAAGTTATAAATTTGCAGCGTTCCGTACAATCAATGAGTTTGGCCAGGTTTGCCATTTTAGGTCAAACGGCCGTTATGAAAAATCATAAGCAAGACGTTATCGCTGAAGAGCGTTTCATATAAGTACGCATTTAAACTTGTATCAATTCTTTATTAATATAGTAATATATCATTAAGTTGTCGAAAAAGATAATAGTCAATATTAAAACCTTCTGGATAATAATGTTTTGTAAAAAATGCTTTTCTCTAAATATCCCGCCTTTTTTGCTTTAGACATAAGCAATCGAGGCGTTGCCGGTAATTTCCATAAAGATCTGACAAAGTTTTACTGTTTAAGGTAGGAAAAATGAAATTGAAAAAAAAGTTGGAAAATGTTGAAAACAAAATTTAACTGGCAGTTCCTATGAAAGCGCATGTCAAAAGTATATAGATCCTTTAAGAAAAAGAAAACGTATTAGGCCAGACGTTTAATGACCACTTAATGACCAGTTGATGATTGTGTATCTGTATAAATCATATCGTGAGATGCTTGTATAATGCATGTTATCTACTCATTTGTCAACTGTACTAAAGTCTTTGATGTGAAACATTAAGAAGACATACATATTAGCGCCATAACTTAGAAAAATATTATAGCTATATTTATGTTTTATGTACTGTATATGTGAACACAGTATGTAGTATTTAATATATTTCTTTTGTAAAGAGAATACTAAGATGGTGTTGAAATTGACATTTATCCAATTATTTCTGAATGTACGTTTGAATATAATGAAATAAATATAATGATATAATTAAATGACAATGGCAATTATAATAACAACAAGGCAAAACAATAGAATGGCTATTTTGAACAAATAATAAGCCACTAGTTTGCATACAGTACACTATAAAATGAACACCATTATGTCGTTGGTGTAACAATTAAATTTGTCTGGCTCCAAATTGAACCATGCAATAGGACCATACAAGCAATGTACCAAAGTGAAGAATAATCGAAATAAAGACAATAACACTGAAAATACTTCTTAAGAAAACAATTCATTCATACAAACCCCCAAAATAGTGAATATAAATACCTGGAGACCTACCATACTAGTTAAATTTGATTTATAAAATGCGACAAAATTCTGCAACATAATTAAAACATTCTTCAAAAATCAACAAACTGAGATCATCAAAATGGACTATAAATAGAAGGCCGTGGCTTTTAAAAGCTTTAAAATTAAACGCATGTAAGAACAAAGCAGAGCAATTAATGAAATTATTGTTAATATGATTATGGATACATTTCCTAGTGGGATAAGTAAGGCAACCGGGCGATTGTTCGAGGCGAATGACCTTTCACCAGATTTTAAACAAAATGTGTATAAATGTGTTTTCTTCGTCATAGGAGGGTACCATACCAATATTAAACGTTTAATTTCAAAGAGTACAAAGGGTATCTGTTTGTTCATTTGCAAGTAAACGCAACACATAATTACTGATAAAATTAAGACCAACAACTCTTTTTATTAGCAATGCCTTAATAACATCACCGATATGACTCGTAAATGACTTATATCACTAATAATATATTTCTAATGGTTTAAGATGGATTGAGCAAACGGGTTTTTCAGTATCTTTTATGATACGGCGTTTAGCAGTTGAAACAACTATAAGTTTCTTAAAGAAAGGTCTTAAAATCAATATTAACACAATAAACATCATGGTGCTATGGCGATATTTCTTTTATGTGGTCTGTATTCGTTCAAGAGGAATTTTAATGCTGGTCAGCAACTCCTAGAAGACTTGTTGTTAGACGTAAGTTTGGATGATAATTTGGACAAAAATGGTGATGCACAACCATGTCCCATATACAATGCTTAAATAAACTTTGATTTTGATAGTATAGTTCTAGGTTTGAAATTCGTTGGAAAGGTATTTAATAAGATTTTATTATTATGTAGATGAAAATCCACAGTTACGTTTTTGACGTCATCAGTGATTTATCAGACTGACAGAAAGATGGTAGAAAATGCCGAAAGGGTATGACTGTTCTATTAATAAGGCAAATATCTTAACAATACTGTACAATCTAGATAGCCAATCAGAAGACTGGTGTCACAAGTTGAGGTGAACAGGACTACGACAAACATGACCAACTTGAAGGTGGGGTACGGATTATGGTCCATGTTTATCGAGATGCAGAAGAACTCACAGAATATATGTATTGATGTTACTGCAAGGTTGGCCTTTGTTACTTTCTTAATTGGATTTAAGTATACGATGAAATTACTGATGATAATTAGTTTCCAGCATACTTTTACTTTAAATAGCTCTGTGAACATACAAAATCTGAGATACGGGATCCCAGAAAGAAACCGAATCTATGACGAATTGCCACCGCACAGTGCAAAATTAATGGCTGCTCCAAACATTGCAATTAATGTTTTGGGAATATTTATACGGACATTTGATGACAACGTATGGGATATAACTGTAAACAAGCGAATTTTGGAGCACTGTTGTGCTCGACACTGTGAGGGTTTGTTTTATTCACCTTCTGGCTGTGATTATAAACTTATCATCAAACCAGGGAGATTATTAGAAAATCATACATATTTCTTTAAGAAGAGGCAATGAACTTTATTAACTTGGCATCTCACATGTTTCACTTAAGGTCAAATGTGAGCATTGAGGTTTCTATAATGTGGCTAGTAAAAGAGTTACTCTTGAACGTTATTTTGCACGTTTACCAATAAGAAAAAGCTAATGATGAGAGGGTACTGCTTAGACTATTTGCTCAGAGGCTGACAAGAAGTCGTTTCAATAACCATGTTATTTAATGCATGCAACATAATAAGTGCAGTCCGTATGTCCGACTCAGAAAACTCACCTACACACCTGAATACCGTCACCAAAGCAATTGTCCTAGAGGAAAATTCCGTTTAAAAATAATTTGAAGTGCAACTTCAGAAGATCATTATCACATTCAATCGCAAGGTAAAAATTACATTGAATATTCAAAAATCAATACCCTGTTGCTAGTTATTATAATAATTTAGTAAATGTAAAATGTAAACAACAAAAAAGGTTACTTGCACACTTGTCCGTATTGCGAATGTCGCCCGTATTCATCACGTCCTTGACGACTTCATCTATTTTGTCAGAGATTTCAGTAAAGAACTTTTGGCTAAACTCCTAGCAGTCCCAAGTACCAAACTTTTCAAAGCTTTCCTTTTCATTATATAATGTTGTTTACGGTTAGTTTTAAATGAGCATAAACTAGCTGGTCTTCAATTAGCTGACATATGTTTGCTTTCTACTTTCGAAAGACATACACGAGTCGAACAGGGATTTTATGAATATGCATATTTGATTTCAGCAAGTTTTGTTGGTCAATACGTGTCGCCGAGGTCAACAATACCTGTATTGTTCTCTCTTATTTGTTGACTAATAATCTCACTCAGTCTTGAACAAAAAAGAAACAGTAGCGGTTTTGGAAGATGTCATTTTCAGTACATCATGCATAGTTGGATTGCATGTTTATTTAATTGTAAATTATATGCTTACATCAATTTAAAATACGTGTTACCACGTACATCCCCAAATAATGGTTACTACAAAATTGCATCGCGAAATAAAACAAAAAATAATCCGAGACATATTATGACTTACCAGTGTGCGATTTATATCCCGAACAATTATTAATATCCTTATTAATCGTCGAACTGATAACAAATACTGGAAAGAATAAGCATTTATAAATAGCAACGTAGATAACGTTTTGATACACATTTGATAAAAGAACTGAAATGAACATAAGAGAAAATAGTATTACAGTTAATGTTAAAATGTTAATAAATGTAATGATATACTTGTATATTCTGGGGATAGTGAATTAAAAACAATTTAAAATTGATTATCGTTAGTGAATTTTACAACGATGAAGAACACAAATGAAGATCGTATAGCCATGACAATATAACAATAACTACTACCAGCAATACCTATTCGCGAATTCTTCTCTTTCCTTTTCAGCAATGCCGAAGAAAGGCGGCTCCTAAAAAGCTAAATGGACATGAAATAATAGCATTTACACATGCCCGGCCGCTTATACGATATGTCCGCACACTGTGTTAGTTGAAAATTATAGGTGTATGGAACTGATACTGATTCCATTTAACATTTCGTGCTTTGTTACGTTCTTTCCAGTGCATATATGCATACATTAGTATAAAAAAACAGCACAAACTATTTTTTCCATTTGTAAAAGTGTTTGTTATTTACATTATAAAAATGTAAAAAATAATGTAAATTAGCGCAAAATTATTAAATTAAAGAAATTAGCGCCAAATTTAACAAAATAACTCGCTACACGTTAACCCATTATTTCCAATTGACAATTAATTGATAATTACCGTACTCTGCTACGGAACAAACATTTTAATTTTGGTCTATATCTCCTTAAATATGCACAATAAATATAACAATTAGTTGAAAATTTAATTGCTTAAACATTGTTTGAAGTCTTTTAACTGAATGTGAAAGAGGCTTGCTTCAATATAATAAAATTGTTCGGTGACCAAATGTACCACGCGTGTTACAAATTACAGTATTATTCAACAATAAAAATAGGTAAAACATTCTGTAAAAGGTAAGGGAAAAAATACAATGAAGACATTTTAAACACTATAATACCAAAAGCTTGAAATCTGAACGAGGCTACAAAGTAAACAGTGTTAAATTTTTATGTTGAAATCATTATGAAACATTTAGCCATCGGTGTAAGTAACAAGCAATAATTTGCCTGGTAATTACAATCTTCCCAAGCATGTACTGTCTTTCACATTTGACAATTTTGGCATATGACGTCATGGCATTGTATGACATTGAATTGTTCTTATTATATGTCGCTTGAAGCTATTTTATTTTAACTACTCTCTCATTTGGAATTTTCAGGTTGCCGAGACTTTTATCTACTGTACACACTGCACATATGTTGAAACTTTATGTTTACTAGATATTTTGTATGTATATAAGTTCATTGTGTCTGTTTTAACTCCCGATGCAGGTGCTTACTGTTAGGTATTTCACTTTTTTACACTGTCTGTTTGATAGAAAAACCTTCCGGAAGTGCGAGGTTGGAGCGATCCACAAACTAGGTTTAAGCACCCCAGTCGGTATTTGGCCAACAGACCGTTCCAAGGCGGTAACTGGTAGTTTTTTCCTTTTGTATGTTATGTCTCGTGTCTATGTTTTTGTTACATTTACATTTAATCTGTTGGCTTTTGTCTAGATGTAGGTTAAATTTCTATATCTGTGGAAATTTTAATAGGACCTTTTTTATTTTTATATTAAAACACAAACACTTAGAGAGTCCGATATACAGGCAATTGCTCTTCTTGCTGAACTGACCAGCAAGAAGAGAAAACAACTGCTACGTGTAAGTATTGGTTATGATCGCGTAACACAATAAATAAAATTTCGAGAATCGGCTTGAATTCAATATTGTTGCAATGAAAATAAAGTCTCTATAAGCACGCAAAATGAGAAGTGCTTTCCAAGCTGGTATTGAAGTCTTTCTCGATTTCAAGTAAATCTATCTGTCTATACAAATTAGTTATCTCCCCGTCCTTTTTATGTTTCGTTTCTAACAGACGCTGAATCATCAGGCCAGTGTCTGACTTCTGCGGGATTCTTTCACCAACACAATCACCTTGCTCAGGTTGACCTTGTACTTCTCGCCTCTGTAAAAATGATAAAATCTAGCATTTGTATTAGTTTAATTATAAAATATCTGTATTCTGCATAAAGTGGCAAATATCAACACATTCATTCTAGCGTTAAAACAGAAAATGATGTGAAGGGTAAACAAGAGGTCAAACAAGGTGCATGTTCTTCTTAAACATTTACATTTGAAATCAATACACCGGTTGTATTGTTAAACAATTGATAACTCTCAAATATATAACAAGACACATATGTGCGTCTTCCAAGCGAGACTTGCTTTAGCATTAAGATTATGTATGGTCTGACCAGGAAGTTATCTTACGACACATACACACGTATATTTAAAATTTGCTTCAAAATACTACCATTCATATTTTTGTATCTGGATCAATGTTCATCTCTGTGAGGTCTCTAGCGACGAAAGAATATGTAAAACTAGCTAGACACAATAAATTTATTTTGGTTGGTTGCTTAAAAGTTAAAATCTGTTATCAGTGTGAATTATCTTATGATGACCATTTGGGACATATTGTCATTGTGTCACCTGTCTATTACCTGAACATGTGACGCAGTTTTGTGAGAAAACGGTTTTCCTATTTTATCAACAGTCCCTATAAAAAACTTTATGTATGATAGTTTATCTGGTAGTGTCACTCCACTTCTCCGAATGTCGGCTGTGATTTGGGGCCATCGTCTGCTCTGCACTCATTGTATATTGCGCCCAACAGTCTCCCAAATTCAGTTGTGAATAACTGAGATGCGAATAATGCGAAACACGAAATACGTTAGGGAAATTACCCATTCTAGAAGTAAGGCTGCATAAAATAATGTGTATCTTTTGTCTTTGTTTTCACTACTCGCTACAATACAAGCTGTACTAGCCGCGTCCTAAGACGCCAAACAAATATATTTGATGGACCACCACCGGTCCATATTGCTAAATGTTGTACTATTAGGATTTGCACACACTAGAAGGGGTGTATACTGTAAAGTCTCTTAAACGTTTGTCATAATTGAGTATTTTATCTTACTGTAAAGCATAAAGTGAATATTTTGCAAAAACTGACCTACATATAATTAGAAATAAAGTACATAAATCAATATACCGGACCTGGTAGCGCAACCGGTAGAGCGTCGGCTCCAGGTACGGGAGGCCCCGGGTTCGATCCCGGGCCGCGACACACCAAAGTCGTTAAAAATGGTAGTGGTATAGCTCCCTTGCTAACGCTCAAGCAAATATAAGGGTAGTTCCACGACTGGTTGGCCCGGTGTCAGGATAATGTGACTGGATGTGGTATCATGCCATGTGTTCACGGCATGCTATACACAGTGAAGGCGGCACTATAACTGCTTCAAGTGGACACCGTCTCCAGATAACTGAAATACTGTTGGTGGGACGATAAACCCAATAAACAAACAAACATAAATCAATAGAGGAAGAGCCGACATACTGAAACGCCGGTTTCAAGGCTAAGGCCAGCTGACCAAATGTCATTGTTTAATGTAAATATGCAACTACAAAATGAATGAGAACAGAAAGTTGGAAATCAGTGAATATTTCCAAGTCAAATTTGCACTACGCGGCCTTACGTATCCGTAAACGACAGATATATTCGGGAAATGGAGAAGAACTACGCTTACTACACGGTTGCCGTACGATCCACATTGTGTGTATTCCTATAATATATGGGCCGCATGGGTTCCGAAAATAACGAGTACCCGAAAACATTTTACCTGTAAAACCGGATTTAAATTACTTCCTCTTTCATGCCAGATCAGTGTGACGGTGAACTGTATAAAACAATTTTGTGATTTTGTAATAGATAACAGTCTCTGCAAAACATACGAATAAAACCCTCGGAGAATTTAAATCGACGTGATGTACTTAAATATTTGTGGATTTGAATCAGAGTATATGAATGAGTGAAAACGAACTTCATGGATCTCTTTATTCGGCTGGTTTGAACGTTTACCTGTCAGGTAAAATACGACAATCTATGTATAGCAGATTAATATTCTAGTTACCCACTTATGGCAACGCTAAAGTGTCGATATGAATAAAATATAAATATGATAGCTTGTTACATTTAAACTATTAAAAGTGAAAGGTTATATAAAACAACGACTGGTTTGTGCCAAAAATTGTATTTATTATTATTTCATAAACGGCACTTATAATTATAAACACAGTTTAAACGGTATGAACATAAATTTACTCATTACTGAAAACTAAACGCAACTTAATGACCGTAAGTTCCAACAATATGCTTCACATTGGACATCAGAGATATAAAGCGGCAATGTTTTACTTACAGTTAACGCTTTTAAGATCTTTATATGAGATATTCTGGAGTTTTTACTAAAAGTAACGATTATGATACAGCATGCAATAAATATTTTTTACCCCATGTATACACTCAGTTATCCTTCCATGATATATGCGTCGCCCTCCAAATACCCTAACATAACGTGACGTGACCCAGTCGAATACTTGTTTGGTATATGTTAATGTGTCCATACAATAAATGTGTTGAAACATACACAAATGGTTAAATTTATTTATTTATTTAGATTTAACGGCACACCGACACTTAATAGGTCATACGGCGCCGAATACAAAGTTAAGTGTGAATAAAGCGTAATCAGGTTAAAAACCAAACTACGCATGTAAAATATAGAAAAATATAAAAACTATCAGGTAAACAAATAAATAACAATTGAAAACAGGTCAACACATAAAACGGTTTAAAAGTATGACGATTGGTTAATAAACAGTTCAAAAATTTATAACTTACTAAGAATACCAATGTCGTTCAAGAAGCAAACCAGTTTAGAATCCGACACTGTCCTAAATAGTTCGTACATGTTATGGACATTAAAATATTTCGACCGTATGTGGTCTGTGTCGATACACTGTAATAAAATATGGTTGACTGTCAGTGGTTCCTGGCAAGGAACACATACAGGTTGAACTTCTCTTTTCAAGAGATATGAATGAGTCAATCTAGTATGTCCAATGCGACAGCGGGTAAGAGCTACGTCTTCTCTTCGACTTTCTCTGCAAGCAGAGACATTGGCACCGACGTTAGGTTTAATTACGTGTAATTTGTTACAAACAATACTGTCCCAACTTGTTTGCCACTTGGTTAAAATATGTCGGTAAATAAGTGGTTTAAAATCAGTGTGTGGGATGCAAAGATCTGTCTCAGTGAGGGCTGAGGCAGATTTTGCACCCCTGTCAGCATCTTCGTTTCCTCGGATGCCTACATGACTAGGAAGCCAACAGAAGGAGATTTCGTTAGTGTCGTATAAACTTTGAAGTTTGACAAGAACAGTGCGAACATGTGGATTTGAATAATTCAGTGAATTTATGCTTTGCAATACAGATAATGAGTCTGAAAATATAACATATTTTTCACCGGAATGTTCTGAAATGAAATCAAGGCTTAGATTTATAGCCCGGATTTCAGCGGTGAAGATAGACGAGTTGTTAGGAAGTCTTTGTTTAATACAGTGGCTATTACTTACGGAAGCACAGCCAACATGAGTGTCCGTCTTTGAACCATCAGTATATATGTGAAGGTGATCAGAGTACTTATCAAGGAGTTCGAGAAATTCAGATCGTAAAATCAAAGGATCTGTGTTCGACTTTTTATTTTTACAGAGTTCTAAATTCACATCAGGAGAACGGAGTTGCCATGGTGGATGTTCAATTGTGGGGTTTTCAGAAATGTTTTCGAGTTTAATACCTGATGTGTTTATGCTATCTTTAAGCCTTAAACCAAGAGGTCTGAGGGCTTTAGGTGATCGATCATAAAGCTCCTCATGTTTAGGGTTGAAAACACAATTAAACGTTGGGTTATTGGGGTTAGACCCCAGTTTAATTATATACTGCAAAGAAAGTTTCTCGCGACGCAAGAATAAAGATGGTTCATTGGCTTCAACGTAAAGGCTCTGCACTGGTGAGGTCCTGAACGCTCCTAGAGCTAGACGAAGTCCCTGGTTGTGAACGACGTCCAGCATCTGGAGATAGGACCTCCTGGCAGAACCATAGACTCTGCTTCCGTAATCTAATTTAGACCGAATTAGGGAACGGTACAGAAGTAACAATGATTTCCTATCGGCTCCCCAGTCTGTATGGGATAAATATTTAAGCAAGTTAAGAGCCTTGAGACATTTCTTCTTGATGTAATTGATATGTGGAAGAAAAGTCAGTTTCCTGTCAAAAATGACTCCAAGAAACTTAGTTTCCTGGACGACGGGAATGCGAACGTTATTTAAAAACAATTTGGGGTCAACATGAAGACCACGTTTCTGACAGAAATGTATACAGTTGGTTTTGGTTGGAGAAAATTTGAAACCGTTGGTGTTGCTCCATTTTTGCAACTTATTAAGACATTGTTGTAATTGTCTTTCAATTGTGCTCATATTTTTAGAGCGGTAACAAATAACGAAATCGTCCACAAAAAGTGAACAGTCAACCCCTTCATGAAGGGTTTTAACAATATTATTTATTTTAATGTTAAAAAGGGTAACAGATAGAATACTACCCTGGGGGACACCCTGTTCCTGTTTATGAACAGATGACAGGGTGGACCCAATCTTGACCTGAAAATTTCTGTCAGAAAAGAAGCTGTCAATGAAAATTGGTAAACGACCCCTGAGACCAAGGTCACCTAAATCCTTTAAAATCCCATGTTTGCAAGCGGTGTCATAAGCCTTTTCAAGATCGAAAAACACAGCTACAAGGTGTTCCTTCTTGATGAAGGCATCACGAATGAGTGTTTCTAAACGAACAAGATGATCGACTGTGCTACGTTGGTGTCTGAATCCACTTTGATATTCTGAAATTAAGTTGTTGGACTCAAGATACCAGACAAGTCTATTATTGATCATTCGTTCTAAGGTTTTACAAATACAGCTCGTCAAAGCAATAGGTCTATAGCTTTGAGGATCTGTTGGGTCTTTACCTTGCTTATGAAGTGGAATATTGAAGGCATTTTTCCAAGAATCGGGTACTTTACCGGATATCCAAATTTCATTAAAGATTGACAGAAGTAAGTTTAGAGATCGAATTGGTAAATGTTTTAAGAATTGATACGGTATGTCGTCTGGACCAGCAGCGGTATCATGCGATTTATTTAGAGCATCTTTAAGCTCTATCAAGGAAAAGGATTGATTGTAAGTTTCGTTATTATTAGATTTAAAATTAACACACAAATGGTTAAAACCGACCTACAACCATAATTTGTATGGTTACTTATAAAGGTGTACACTTACCCATTTACAGTGGTAATTACTTACTAATACTGTTCAAAGCATATTTTTTGTTACAGAGTCTACAGGCATACCGATTTTTGTTTTTTTCTTGTTCTCGTGAAGTTAACGGACTAATGCGACTATTCACTGCGTGCCATTTAAATTTTGTCACACAATATCTGTAGACTATTTACGCTTGGTTTCTTCTTTTTACAAAGCCCTCTTGCAAACAATAGAGTAAACATAATAAGTAAACAATTATAGATTTCGAGTTTCACCTACACCTACACAAATATGTGCGACATAGAGAACTATCAGTTCAAGCCGTATGTAATGTCGCAAGGTCAGGGACGGATGTAGGAATTTACTGGAAAGGGGATCAAGATATGAGTTTAGTCGTTTAACCCCACACATCTCACAAGTATCTCAATTCAGCTTTTACTAGCAATAAAGTAAATCAATCAAATATAAAGCTTTCAACCGAAACAAAGTACAGGAATAGATGGTAAAAGGTCAGAATTTTACAAATGTATAACCAAAGAAATTATCCCAGCCTTGACACAGTTATTTGACAATGTATTTCATACAGGTAAATTCTCTTATTCATGACGTGTTCATATTTCATGTCCAATTTATAAATAGGATTTTAGAAATTATAAACAGTTCTACAATATGCTACTTATATAAAGAGGAGTTATCTATTCCTTTAATAGAACGCTTTAAGACTGGCATATACATAGATCAAAGTTTGTCTGATATTTTTTATTATTTTATAGGTCTATTTTTGCCGACGATGTTGCGAATTGCGCCGACACAGTTATACGATTACAACATCTACTAAAAATAATTGAAGAGTTTTGTGATAGAATTGGTATGGAAATAAACTTCACGGACACCGAAATCATGGTTTTCTGGAATGGTGGGTTTACAGAGGGAACAGAAAGTAGCTATATCGCGGAATTCCTATTAAAACATTATCAATAAACTATGAAGGGCCAGTGTCTTTATCTGGAAAGCAACCATGACTGGAAGATATTAGCGATTAAATGTACTACTGCGTGGTTTCTAAACAGAATGACAGCCGCCCATCACAAGACCATATAAAAAATTATTTAGACAATGCTTGTGCCCGTAAAACAGGAGCCGTGACACAGTACCTGTCCGCAAACTGTATTCCAAATCTCCCCAATCCTGCCAACAGTCCTAACCTAGCACGTTGCGACATCTGTTTATTTTCATAAACTGAAGGAACTTGTAGCTGGAAATAAATATACCCGTGCACAAGAACCGTCAAATGCGGTAAATGCCGAGTAATGGGATATACCTTAAAAATACCGGGCAGCATTTGACAAATGACGCAGACGCCTACAACTGTGTGTACGGAGAAATGGAGAATACTTTAAGAGACTGTAAAAAAGATAAAACTAAGCTGGCAGCGCAGGCTAGACCAGACAAAGTATTTTTTTCATCATTTAATGATAAACCATCGTATTTTAAAGTCATAAAAATAAGCGACAAGGGTAACGCAAGCTACACATATTAAAATCACACATTAAAAATCTTATATTTATGTACTGGTTTGTTTAGATAACACACGAATTGGGGTGTATAAAAAATAGGTTTATACCTGTTTTCAATATAGATTGATAAATTGTTAGACTCAAAATTAGACACCGTCTGTAGCAGATTTTGGTAGATGTTACCATTATGAACATTTAAAATTACTTTTAATTCCATCGTCGTGCTCTATTAAGATTTAGGTGTTCTAGCCATACATTAGCAATTGAAACAAGGAAAGATGTAAATATACCCCAAGAATATTTTTTGTGAATACTGTCGAAATCTAGGAAATATTAATTTGGTCGAAAGTAAATTCAATTTATTTGTTCAGTGTGAGAAATATATAAATCTTAGGATATACACAATGCTGGTCAGGATATAAAATTAATTTCATCGGGACTCCAAGTAAGTATCGATTTTTGTAATCATATATCAATACTATAACTATTTCGTGATAAATGAATTACCCAACAAACAGCATTATATAGTGATAAAGGTAAAAAACTATCATATCCGACATTTAACTAACACAACCAGTCGACAGTTCACGGGCTTGAATGATATAAAGTGACATAGTAAAACATTCTTCACCAAAGCCTAATCTGCCTAGAAAATTTCCAGATATGGCACCTGCACTCCGAAAATGCACACATTAAAAATAACAACAACAGTCAACAGTACATGTTTTCGCATAAGAACATTTTGACAGAACTGAAATAAACTATTATAAAATTTGATGTGGCCGCTGTGGTGTAGTGGTAGCGCGCTTGACCGGTAATCAAGAGGTCAGCTGTTCGATTCCCGGCTGCAGCGGTCAATTGTTCTTGTTGATTTTCGGCATTATTATTTCTTAGTCTTCTGTCCCAAATGAGGTAGTAGCCAAACGGCGAATATATGTATGAGACGTTATTGGCGCAATTCCCTATTGAAGGATGTAAATTTAATGTATGTACAAAGTTAGACAACAGAAAACAATACAGTTTTTTTGTTTGGGGTACATAAAATATACAATAAGTCACATGTCGCAATTTAAGCAATAAAAGTGCAGAAATCTTTTTGGTCTACGAGTACTTTCAGACGCCATTCATTGTGATGGGATGTGGTCGAAAGATTGTCGAAAGAATGAAAGGCCCGTTGGAGCTCATGATATATTTTAATATGAAGGCATGAATCAACTTTAATGCATCGGCAAATCCCAGCATAATGACATACATACACATGTTTTTCTAGCGAGTTTTCTATGGTGAAAAACTGGTGTAATAAAAGATGTATATCTAAGCCGGAAAACAATATGCGTTTTTATAAAATAGTTAGGTATTGAAGCGACAGTGTGAGAGAGCATCTAGTTTCGAGAATATGCATCTTCTTGTTGTGATACTTTTGATGGCGTGAGCTTTCTTGTATTTAATACTGTTCTAACCCAATTACGACAATGAGACAGGTGGGTAACTAGTTAAGGTGTCACTAGTAAAAGGGATAGTTATATAAACAAAACACGATTGAATTGTGCCAAAAATATCGTAATTATTATCACCCAAGGGACACATATAACTATGCCAACAGACAAGAAATGTATGAAACATAGCCCAGTTATTACTCTTAATTATACACAGTAGAATAACTACTATAAGCTTATACATTATGTACAAGACTTCACAGAAGATAAATAGGCACTGTCTTTGTATGAATATCTCTGATACTAAAAACATGGTTATGACTTTCCGCTAAATAGATCTCCATGTGCAGTAAAAGTTCCAGTATATAGGCATATATCTCGCCCTAACTGACTTGACGCACCCAACCCAATATTGGTATAGAGTTGTTTAGGCTATACAATGTGTAAATTGTTAAGAAAAAAATATTGACTAAAAAAATCAGATTACAAACATTTTACACTTAAGAATTAATGTTAAATAACAATATTAAAGTAAATATAGCATACACAACTGGGGTTTAAATAATGTATTGAAATAAAACTGATAAAGGACTATATTTTTATAAACACTATGTAAAGCTGTCTATAGAAGTATCGCTATGGCAATATAAGAAAGTATGCAAACATAAGTATAATGTAGATGTACACTTCTGTTTTTCGTACACTCACTGACTATTAAAACAAATGTTTTCAAATAAGAACAACTTAACATCACTGGGAAATGTAAAGAAGTATCTACACGATTCAGCATCTTTTACAAAATATACTATGCATTCTGGGAATATCAGGAATTTCTTTCACCGGGAGTGTATAGTAATCCGGATCGACCTTGAGTCAGACTTTGTAAATTGTTCAAAAGTGAGGTCAGAGAGCTATTTCTAAATAAGTGTTATGCTAGGCCGGCACTTTCATCTGGTATATTATACGACGGAAAAGACTATGATGATACATCCGCCATTCGGGGATATAAACTTTAAACGTATTTTATAATACAAGTACCAAAGTTAATATCACGGATTACGTCAAAAAGCATTATGTCATATTATGATAAGAAAATCATAAAAAATTGTGCCACTTCCAAAATTACTGAATTCTAATCTGTGAATAGTAGGTATTCAATTTAGATAAATCAATATCATATTAACACGAGAACGAGAAACAGCCAACAAAGCAATAGGTTTTGTGTCGGAATTTGAAATAAAAATCTTAATATGACCACACATAGATTACGTTTTTCAAATCACATTTTATAGTCAGCCCAATTTATTACAATAAAAGCGTTGAATATGTTTAATATATTTCTTAGGTGAGGAGTGGGGTTTTTAGCTAGAAACCCAACCTTAATTCGGCACAAGATGCAATCCGGATCCTAGTAGTCTAGTGTCCCTGGGGTGTAAAGCACAATTGCTAGAGATTCCGGCGATTAATCAAGATAAAGTAATACTCCACACAACTTTAAACACAATCGAGAAAACAACAATAAAAACATGTATATTGTAGTACTATTTGGAAGCGTTTCGAATTTTTAATCTTCCAAGAATCCTAAAGTTCATTAAGATAGAACACGTTTAAATAATATAAGCAATTAAATATAAGAAACTAACATTATATTGTGTAGTGTGGAAATGAGGACACATGATTTCCATTACTGAAAATGTGTATTACGTATCACATCTACCAAACCAACATATTATATTATAATTACGACAAAACGAATATGTCCAACATATATCACATCTAAAGATTTTTTAGCTTAGATATGAATGAGAATGTTTCTTATGTGGGGAATATGCATCTCATCAGGGGTATGTGTCCATTTTATCTGGGTTTTAATGTGTAAATGAATTTATGCAAATGCATTTAATGAGCCACACTAATTTAAAATGCGTGAAGATTTCAAAAATGATGTAAATATATCATATCTGATGTTGTTAACATCAAGGTAAATCCTATCCTCCACTGCGTTTTATGCCCTGGATTCGCTAATATCGTCTTCGCTAATAATGTGTAAAAGTTCAGTAGTAAAATATATAGAAATATATAACATTATTTCTACATTATTGTTACTAATATGATGAACATACTACACATTTAGACATACGTGGAAACATTGACATGTTTAATGTTTTCATTTAACAAATATATGTTCTCTTGACATATGTCTTTTAAACTACACGATACAAGGAAACATATTAGATGTCTTCAATATCGAAAAACTACAAAAAGAAAAAAATCTCATTGCAAAACGACTTGTACACACAAACTGTCTAATTTCCTGTCCCGCCTGCAGACGCTTGCGCCACGCCCTTGGTCAGGAACGGCCCATCCTTGTGAAGTTTCAAACCCGGCCACACAAGGAACTCGACCGTTTCGCCCCGCCGTGTGTACTCTTTATAAAGCTTTTGATCAAAAGGCGACCCTGGCTTGGCATTATCGAGGCACAATGGGGGAGACTGCGATACGGCAATCCAGGAGAAGAAAAGGCAGCTCTTGATGAACACCTTATCTCTTCTGGGACGCCGTCCGTCGTCATCAATGTCATGAAATACGCCTAAGAATTGAAAGAAAATCATGTGTAAGAAGGAGTTTGATAAATATTTGTATGAACAAACTGACACGAAAACAGTAAAACAATGTACTGTAAAGGAAGTAATGGAACAACAGTTTGACAGTTGTTTTTATTGAAGCAGATATACCGCTTCTGCTAATCCTCGCTACATTCCTTCGCACTGATCTTGCGTGCTGGTGACCGAGTAAATACTGTTCGAATCGTGGATAAATCGTGTGAGGTACATGTATTCTATTTCCTTCAGTCTGGTCAATTCTGACACTAGGTAATGATTAATGAAAAAACTACCTTTCAATAGTCTATACAATAAAATAAACAAGAGCTAACATATTGTATTTTTGGCAGACAGTTCTAGCAATTAAAAAATCTTTTTAACAATCGTTACCGTCCGAACTGACGCGTCAAACTTGACAAAAAGTGGCAGAGCCTTCACTCCGGTGGTCAAGATGTTTTCCATGGGCAATTATTTACACATAACTTTTTCTCCGTTAAGCTCCAAAGTTGAGTGTCAACTTAAATTGTACATTTACGACGTTTATGTTATATGTACATGTTATTTGTGATGCTTAGAATATGGTAGTCAATAGAGTTTACATTTGTAAACAATGTCCGTACCTAAAACAACCTTGCAATATCAACGTCTTTAAAATGTTTGATTGAAATTAAATCATTAGTTTCGAAGTACATACTGTTTACCTGGCAATTCTTTAACTTAAGCTATAGACTGACATAATGCAGAAGGCGGCGCTCGAAACATACAAATAGTTAGCTATATACTTTGTTTGCTGGCTATTTTTGCTAAAATAGCTTGACAAACAGTGTCAAACAACACTGTACTCATAACGACAAATGATGGAAAGGGAACAATTGCGCTCAAAACAATATCTTTTGTTTGCTCAGTTTGCTAGGCTAATCAGGTGGGCAGTGGCACTCGATGCATTGTTCATTATTAACTCAATTTACTGGCTAATTAATTTGACTATAAATTGAAAACAGACCAGGCATGATTAGTTTGGCATGTATACAAAGGACTTATAAAGTGGCAATCAAAGAGCAAATGGTTCGAGGTGAACAAAAATAACTCTAATAATTATTATTACCAGGTAAACACGAGGAAAGCTGCTGCTTTTATTTAATTTACAGCACAAAGGATTGTAAGGTATTACATTTTGAAGAAACGGAACCAGCATACGGGCAAGCTTCTTCCTCTCGTCTTCCGGTACGACCTTGAAGTCTTCTAACCGCTTCTGTAAATCCTGCAAAACCACAATGCGTTTTGCATATGGTTTGTAAGAGGCAATTGAAAAGCTTTCGATTAATATGTGGAAATGTATCATTTTTTAAAACAGTCCTTTCGGTGTACAGCTATTTTTTGGTGAAGAATGCACAGACAAGTATCTGGGGAGAAGCGCAGGCCCAACGCAGGACAGATCAGTAATTTCCCCATGTGAAGACTTCAAACCAGGGAAAGTGGAGATATGATTGTTTCAGATAATTATTAACATTGTTGTAGGACTTTCATATATTTATTCCCATATATCACATCGATGAGTGGCTGCTAGGTTGCGAGCCGGTGATCCAGTATTTATATATCTAGTTGCTCGACTAAAAACAAACTTGTCCGTGTGATAGATATAAAGTATGGGACACAATGTTCTTGCTAAAGCATATGATATGTGCACTGAATACGAAGTTAAGTTGTTATATTAAGATGACAAAGCCATAAATACCTCTTCTGCTTCACCCTTTTCCTCTTGCTGCGCATCGTGTGTGCATATCCAACGTTTTCGAAGATTTTCTCGTCTTAGCTCGGAATCTTTCACTTCGTATTCACGCCGGTCCTGGTACGAGCAAATAAATATATAATGTATCATTCATTCATTCATTTATTGAGATATCAGCGTATGCGCCAAGTGTTGGCTGCACATTTGTGTGCTCACAAATTTTATTTCTTTTTTTATGTTATATATTGCTTTGATTTAGTAAGGGTTTGACATAGGTGTGTGTAAATGTGCGTGCAAGAGTGTGGTTAAATTTCAAAAAAAGTATTTAGGTAGTTCTAGAAAATTAATAATTTTAATTCGACTGTTTTATTGTTGTTATTTTTTCTGACCATATAAACAAGAAAACATCAGCGCTTGCTGTTCTGACTATCTCAAACATAAAAGGGTCAGCGCATGAATCCAGTGTTGGCTACCATTCTTACTTGTCAACTGCTATTTCTTATATTTATTTGCGAAACGACTTTTTATCTATACGTGATTTTAAAGCTTGAATTTTTAAACTTTTATTTGTGTCGGTAAACTGGCAATAAAACCCCCGTGTGGCAGGGCATTTTAATTCTCTTAAAACATATAGTAGTAGAGTATGCGCCAGGTGTAGGCTGCAAAAATGTGCTCTGTGAACTTACAATTATTTCAACAAGAAATACTCGAAAGGTTACTGTGGAATTTGTCATGAGTGTCTATGAATGTGTCATGATTGGATATATATACTTTTTGTGTGGAATAAGTTTGCAGTTTTGGAGAAATTTGGAATATATGAACATAACTGATATTTCAATTGAAGTTCCAAAAATGTGTATCTTGCCTAAGGAGGATTTAGCATTAGAACATTGAAACAGCTAGACATACTTCAGCAATATAGGGGTACTAGAGGGGGTCGTGTCAATGAAAGACGAAAATGGGACACAAATGATGGAGTTCACCTTCATAATATTCGAACCTTACCTCAGAATATATCAACGAGAATAACAAATATTGAACATAGACAAAATCCCCCAACAAACAGTGCTAATCCTGACAACTTGAGAAAGATAACATTTGAACCACTGTCTGATTGTAAAGGGCAAACTAAGATTAAAATCTGTTGTTACAATTCGAGATCAGTGAAAAACAAGACTTTGGCCTTTTCTGATTACATCATATCCAACGATTTTGACATTATCGCTGTGACAGAAACGTGGCTTGGTGGTCCGGGTGACGAAGCGTGTGTCGCCGAATTAGTGTCTAATGGATACAAAATTGCCCATGTTCCTCGCCAATTTCGTGGTGGTGGAGTAGCGGTTATTTACAAGGCACCCATAAAACTCACTATGCTTGCATCTAGTCGCAATACTAATGTTACGTCGTTTGAATATATAGACTGCATCATCTCTGTAAAAAAACATTTCTCTACGATTGGCTGTGGTATATAGACTGCCTCCAAACAAACAAAATAGCCTTAAGACTAGTACATGTCTTGATGACGAATGGCCGACATTTCTTGCAAACTTTACGACGGCTGAGAATGATATTATTGTGTTGGGAGATGTTAATATTCACCTAGACAATCTGTCAACCAAACACGGCAACATTCGTAGGTGTTTTGGAGGCGTGTGGCATGCGACAACACGTCACTGAACCAACTCATGTAGCAGGCCACATACTAGATGTGCTTATTACCAGAGATACAGAAACAACGGTATCAAATGTAGAAATATCTGACCCTGGACTCCCAGTCAATAACGGGAATACGTCTTGCGATCACTTCGCTGTTGTATTTAATGCTAGTGTGTCAAAACCACCACCAGTACGAAAACCTGTGACTTACAGAAAATTAAAATCGATAGATGTTAATGAGTTTAAAACAGATATTTTGACGTCAGATATTTTAAATAGTGTAAAAGAAAGCTTCAATGTTGATGAACTAGGTGATGCCTACAACAATTGTCTTTCTTTCCTCCATGACAAACACGCACCTCTCAAGTCCAAGAGCATTGTATTATGACCAATGAATCCTTGGTATTCCCAAGAACTTTATGATGCTTAACATTTAAGACGCCAGTTAGAGCGAAAGTGGCGATTGACTGGATTGACAATTGATCACGCAATTTACAGAAACCAATGCGCTGTAACAAATAAGCTTCTTAATATGTCCAAAGTCAAATACTACACTGAGAAAGTAGAGCTATGTGGTCGTGACATGAAAGATCTTATCAAAGTGACCCGACATTTGATGGGAGAAACCACAGATGTTGTGCTGCCATCTGGTAAACCTGCAAACGTTCTTGCACAAGACTTTAGTGACTTCTTTGTCGATAAGGTTGAAGGCATACGAAGTGATATAGACAGGACCAAGTATCACCAACAAACAGATAGTGTTGTCTCTGAAGCTCCTTTCAATGGAGAGCAATTTTCAAACTTTTCAGTAGCCTCCGATATAGAAATTTCAAAGATTATTCGAAATTCTCCCAGCAAATCCTGTGAACTTGACCCATTCCAACATGGCTTCCGAAAGATAGCTTAAATGAACTATTACCATTGATCACTAAATTCATTAACACTTCTTTTAAAAGTGCTAGAGTAAGGCCTTTAATCAAAAAGACACCTATCGGCACACAAACTTCATGAAGAGCGTCAGTCTGCTTATAAGTTTCATTCAACAGAATCTGCTTTATTATGTGTAAAAATGACATTCTCCTTTCTCTTGATCGGAATGAAGCTAGTGTGCTAGTTACGTTGGACTTATCCGCTGCTTTTGATACGATCGACCATAGTACCCTCCTTTGCCGACTTGAACAACACTTCGGCATAGTAGGCAAGCCTTTACAATGGATGAAGTCGTATCTATGTGAGCGTCATCAAACTGTCTGCGTCAATAGAGAACTGTCAAAACTTGTACGTATGACATTTTCTGTGCCACAAGGGTCTTGGCCCGAAGAATTACATCATGTACACTAAACCTGTGGGCGCGATCTGTCGGAAGCATAAACTTCAACATCATTTCTACGTTGATTATTCGCAATTGTACATGGCGTTTAAACCAAAAGAAACCATTTCACGCAATGAGACCTTGCGACGGATTGAAGCATGCCTGAATGACATCATACTATGGATGAATAATAACTTTCTCAAACTCAATGCGGACAAAACAGAGGTGATTGTCTTTATACCAAAACGAAGTGACGTTGAAGATCTTGCTGTAAGGGTAGGCGATTCTGTAATAAAACCATCAACAACCGTTAGAAACCTTGGTGCCGTACTGGACTCTCATTTAAACATGGAACAACATGTGAACTCAGTTTCTCGTTCATGCTTCATGCAAATTCGACAAATAGTTCAAATTCGTAAATACCTGACTGTTGATTTAACCAGAACCCTGATAAACTCGTTAGTGACATCAAGACTAGATTACTGTAATTCGCTGCTGTATGGATCTCCTAAGTACGTTCTCAACAAGCTCCAGAATGTTCATCAAAATACGGCTGCTCACGCTGTAACCAGGACACCACGTAATTGCCACATAACCCCTGTATTAAAGGAACTACATTGGCTTCCTGTGCACATCAGAGTCGAGTACAAACTCCTTACATATGTGTTTAAGGCGCTTCACGGACAGGCACCTACCTACATACAAAACATGCTAGACATTTATATCCCATCCAGACAACTAATGTACCAGAAAGATTGTTTAACACTGGTTGTACCGCTTAAGAAGTTTGGTATATAATAATAATAATTCCTGACTATAATATATGGAAAAAATAAAATAGCATACGAATATAATACTGTTTCATCAACATATAAAACCTTATACACTACTTTCATTTTTACACCCTAAATAAGCCTTTTTAAACCACGGCCTTATGTACAACCGTTAAGCATGTGTCTAAGATAAAGATCTAGGCAGAGAAATAGCAGAGTATTAGTTATGTTTCCTGGTTAACTTAACTCGTCTTCATTCAAACATCACACTTTCCTCTGGCCAGACAGTAAAATAAATCATATAAATGTGCGAATCTATGTAGTGTGGAAGAACAGTTCAGCTGATATTGAGAAAACACAATAAAGGTTATGTTTGTTTTACCATTTTCACAATTTAAATAAATAATGTTAAAAATGCTTGCAACTGCGTAATGAACAGAAAAATGAAATATGTGATAAGACAATTATTTGTTGATTAATTTAACATTAAATAATTATAATAAACGAATAAAATGAATTAGTTTGATGAAGTCATCCAATTATATATTAATAATGTGTATGTTTAATAATTTCATATATCAGCTATATTACAAAATTACTGCCCTTATTTGCATGACAGGATATTGGTTGAATAAATATACGAAGCATAGAAAAAGTCTTACCTTGTGGTTTAAAGCTGATGTTACTCTTCTCTAAAATGCAAAACAAAACTAACACATTGCAATAAATAAATATTTTACTATTGGGCTGCTACAGCCTTTGTTGAACTTAGAATACATTAAAATGGGTATTATTATCTCACTGAACACAATGTTAGCTTATAAACAAGAACATGGTAAAGAGTATTCAGAGTTCTGTAAAAACAATAAAGTATACAATATATCAATACACTATATACAAAATTAACATTTAATCCTTACATAAATTGCACAATCAAGAATTGCTTTCATAAGTAAATAGGTATAATACCTACAGGAACTGTGATATCGAGAGGGGTGTTAAGATAGAAGAAGAATTTGTGTTCTGGGTTTAATAATATTCTTAGATATACTTTATTCATGGAGATTTTAACCTTCTTATTCTGGAAGGAGCAGCCCTAATAACGAGATTCTCGTCTTGAATGTATATATATATACATACATATGTAAGGAGATATTCTCTTTATGTATTTGTATTTTGGGTTTAACGGCACACCGACACTTTATAGGTCATACGGCGCCGATATTCTCTTTAAACCTAAGGGATGCTTAACGTACGTATATCGGTTACATTTGCAATGTACATACATTGTTTTACAGAATCCAGTCATGTATATGACAAAATATCAATTAAATTAACAACAGTTTATGAAAGTGCCATGTCAAATATTGTGTTACCTGTAGATGTACTTTCTGTTCATCGGAATGACCAAGATCGCCAAGTTGCATCACATCTTTTATTACTTCATCGATTTTACCAACGATTCCCGTAAACGTCTTCTGGCTAAATGCCCAGCAGTCCTACATAAAACAAAGTTATAATGACACATTTTTAATAATTAAGTTTCAACAAAGTTTGATGTTGTGTTGATTGTGATTTTGTTGTTGTTCTAGATTAGATTTCAGAAAGCTTTGTGGGTCGGCTCTCTCTTCATACTTCCCTCTCTTTCTCTCCTCTTTTCTCCATAACACACACACACACTCTCTCCCCTCTTACACACACTATCCCTCGTTCTCACCTATCTCAGACTGATAAGGAAGTATTTGATAGTTGGCGAGTTCACACACTTATACGAGAAACATTTTGCCATATTTACAGGTGTCAGATGTTATTGCAGAAATCCCATAAACAAATACATATAAATAGAATCTGTTTACCAGCAAAGTGAGCCTCAGTGTTTCAATTGTTGTCTGCTCCTCGCAGCCAGCTTTAGTCAGAACATCGAATGAATCTGTCCACTCGTTGTCGTATAGTTCCATGTAGATTTCAGCAAGTTTTGTAGGTCGATATGTGTCACTGAGGTCAACAATGTCTGGATTGTTCTCTCGGATCTTTTTGCTGATGGTCTTACTCAACCTTGAATTACAAAGCAAACAAGAAGAGACACTTGCTGAAAATGTGTGACCTTTTTGACAAGTTAACGCCAGAAAAGTCCCAGATTTTAATAGTCATTCTGTAACATATAAGATGTCTATAAGTATATATATATATATATATATATATATATATATATATATATATATATCACTGTCGCGGGACAATACGGATATTTATTATTTGTATCAAATTTAAAAAAAAAAAACATTTTATATTTCAAACCAAATATTCATATTTTGTATCGCATACACAGTAACAAAGAAGTATGAATCATTTTAAACATTTATTATAGTACAAGAAAAGTATTGGTGTTAAGCATCATTGGCGACTCAAACCATGAAGACAGGATCAAGGAAATCTTTCTATACTTAATTAAGTTGGATTTTACATTATACGGTCATTAAACATACCTGTGTCACATACTTGGCTTTAACGCAATCACGCCAATTCTAAATTAACAGCATCGTACCGCAAGAGTTCGTTGATGCAATATTTTGATTATTAGTTTACAAAAACATTTTCTTAAATTTGTTTTGTGTATTTGTAGTTTTAAGCATTTTGTCAGATGATAATGTGCGTCCAATACGATACAAGATTTATGAAGTCTTCCGTGAAGTGTTATATGGCGCCAACGTATAGAGTGACTAATGCTTCACACATTCGTGCATATATATGAAAAGAGTGTAAGCTGTTTGTGTTCCCTAACGTTTTTCTGCAAGTATGTTCAGTGAAGTATAAAGTAATCGTAGGTAAAACAAGGATAAGAAACGCATTAACGTCGCTCTGGTCAATCTATGAATGTCATCGAAACGCCTATTTATATTTCTTCATAATTGATTACTGATAAGGCATAGGAAGCTCTGACATGGGTAGAAACCTTACAGTAACAATGCATTGGTAAACTATGAATGTTATTAAAATGCTGTTTTAGTGTTTACATAAGTGACTAGGTATTAAAACCTCTTATATGAGCAGAAAGCTTACATTAAATGCCGTCCATTATAATCATTGTTTTACATTTAACTCTGTACAAAGTCTGACGCAAGGAATCTAGAAACTACAAGAATAACTTCACTTACCTTCAGGACTTAAAAAGCATAATCAAAGGCATTATCAAAGGATTGCATCACTTATACAGCTTATATGGGCACTTTCGCATGCAATTAACTGACACCGAAATCTTTTTTTTTAGATTTGCGCAGACCTTTAAGTAAGCGTTCATTTATATAATGCTAGCATCACTGAATTAAAGTCCTAAATCTTTTTTATTTACAATAACGATAAAATGCATCGTTAGGAGTACATATGACCGTTCTATGTTAAGAAATTCGATAGCCCTCAAAATGGACTTTTAACCGAAATATCACATTTTCTGCTATGTTTGCGTGAAATAAAAAACAATAATAATAACAAAGTCAACCACCTTAAACGCCGTTTATCGAATAGGGAGTCGTAATTTCAAAAATTCTCAACTAGAAGAACTTTGCTCACAATAACTCTTTGTGTTGTTGTTTTTTTAATTAAGCAGCCGTCTTCTCTTGGCATGGATGGGGACAAGCTGACCAATGGCAGTGCCGAAAGCTCGTATGCAAGTGCGACCTATTGTTTTACAGCATTCTCCAAAGCGACATCTCTGTACCTAAGTGGTTCCCGAACCTTTCCATTTTCTGGCAGACTCTAATGCCGCTTTGAGTGCAGCTAAACGGTTCAGATTGACGAAATGTAATAGTAAGTACACTTTTAAACAATAAATAAATCAAATAAGATATACGTTGAATCATGCCAACATATAAACAAGAAACCATACCTTTCTGAATAGTCATCTCTTTCATTTATTGCTGTTTCCAATTTTTGTTTTAACGAGGAATTGTCTTGTTCCAGACGCTGAACCTTTGCACTGCAAGATATGCGACACATGTCAAAGCAGCGAACGAAACATTACCATTGCTAAATATTCTTAATCCTAACATATTTATAGGTGAATTCAAGAGCCTCTTTTTAATGTAATGGACATAAAACTATTTTGACATTGTTAAACTAGCCAAAAGAAGCTTTTTTAGTCCATGTATCACAATTTGATAAGTAAATTTCTAAATCGCGCAAGAACGACGTTCAAATGATCAATGAAAGGCGCCATCATGGTTCCAGGTGAGATCGCACAAAAGATATGACATATAGGGAATACCAGGTTAGTGCTGATATATATAAATGTTAAGATTTCGGGCCAAGCATTACAATATTTATCTATATCAACACTAACCTGGTATTCTTTTTATTCAAACTTTACCAGTTGTTTTATTTTTTATTAATTAAGATAATTAAAAATAATGGTTGGAAAGAAACAACAAAATCACACCCTCGTGTTAAGTTGTATATGTAATGTGAAATATCATGGCCGCGTATCATTAAATTTGCTTTCGCACGTGACATAAAGAAACGAGAATAACATTCGGTTATTGTGTGTTTGTGTGTTAACAGTTTGCTCATGGATTTTTGATTGTTGATGACAATAAAATTCTGAACATTGAATATAGCGCCATAAAATAACGAGGATAGTTGTGCTTTTGACAGGGTGACTTGAAAATTTTGGGATGTTGGGATTGGACATGTTGTGTTGGTGTGTTGTGTGCATTTGAAAGACAAAGTCTTGAATTATTGGCATCGTCTACAATTGGATTGGGTGGTGCGTCTTGAGATGCTGGTGCAAAGAGAATGTTAGAACAACGTTTTCGCTGATCGTCTGTGATTGTAGATTGTAGAATAATTAATCAAAGATTGAACATTTTTGTGCCCAGTTATAGCCATTATTTCAGTCGGTGTAATGTTGGCTGAACGTAAATTCTGAGCAAGATGTTTTCTGATTGATTTTGACAGTTATGTTTATTGTTGCAGACTTCATACTGTCTGTTGGGAAAATCGTTTTTTTAATGATTTTATTACTATTACTCAGCAGTTTTTATCCTGTGCCTATACAGTTTTTTTACATTTTCTTTTAGATTTATTGGTTTATGAATTGTAAATCTGTACATTTTGATAAACCTTTTCTATGTCAATTGATACGGGTAATGCCCATGTCGGGCAAGATGAAGAGCAATCATCGTTGAACAGAATTCAAACCCGAGCAATCATCAACAACCTATCAAACTATGTTTATACTGGATGTTAATAAACAAATGAGTCCATTATTATTCCATTGATTTTATTGTTTTGGCAATGTTCTTCCCGGTCTTGATATTAATAAGATATCTGTGGAGCCGATGGTTGTTCCTCGCGGTATTACGGATACACGAAAACATATTACAGGTAATATAGCTAAACCAAAGAGCTATAACTCAGCAAGCACAGACTGTTACTTGTTGCTTTGGCTGTATTACGAAGATTTATGTTTCTCATATACAGTTTTGAGGAATCCAGCATATGGTTGTTTACAGCTTCGAGCAAGAGGATTTTCAATATTTTACTATAAAGACATGTATGGAAGTTATGGCCTGGCGGCCATGTCTTTTGGCAAATAAATTTTTATCATTCTTGACAAAAGTCTACACAAGGAACGTTTATACCAAATATCAAGACCCTAGTTCTCGTAGTTTCTGATGAGTAGACTTTAAAAATTTTACTTCATAGGATGATGGACCGTAAAGCCATAAAGGAAAAATGACTACATCCCTGACGGCTCTGTATCTGAACGGATCAGAGTTATTGTAGTAATCTTGATAGAGGTCCACCCAGGGAATATAAATAAAAAACATTATACTTAAGCTCTTGTTGTTTCGGACAAGATGATTTTCGAAGTTTTACTATAAAGCTTTATATTTTCGCCGGACGCCGTACTGTATATTATCCCAGTTTATCAGTCTAAGTTCTATGTATATAATTGTCAGTGAATCCCAACCAGTGGTTGATGAGAAAAAAAGCCGAGATATGAATGGCAAAAATCACCAAACCAAAATGTGCTGGTAATATGCATATCTGCTCTTGTAAGTTAAGCTTTGTCGTAAGGGTTGGAAGGTTGGAGACAATCAACGAAATGAAATATGCACATTTCAATGTTTCATAAAGTACAAACGTGTGCTTGCTGAGATACAGCCCGGACTGACAGAAGAAGGCAGACAAAAGGACGAAGCGGCAACTATATTTCGGGGAGCAAAAAAAAGTATATGTAGAAAAGAGTTTTTGGTTGTACGCGATTGGTCAATAATGAATATTAAGATGTCAGTTAGTCTAGTCACAAAGGTCCTAGTTGTTCGGTTGGGATTGGTTAATACGCATCTAAAACACAGTTCATTATACTGAGATACATCTCGCAAAATATAGGTTGCCATTCTAACTGTTTAATTGAATGTAAAGTTATAAAATGGACATAAATGTGTCAGTATAAATATAACGTTTCATTCGACTTCCTTACCATGTATTCATGATGCCATCAAATGAGAATGGTCGTCATTTTATGAGGCTGTTTTACCACTTGAAGGTAAAATCCGACAGCCTGGGCCATTTTTCTTTCATGCAATCAAAGAATTTATTATGACAAAAAAAGATCCCGCAAAATGTTCTAAAATGGTGCCCTACATGCGTGTGAAAAGTAAAATATAAACCCGATTTGTCATTACAAAAATGTATTTTGTATCGGAACTACCCTGCTCTGTTACCTATTTTTAAATTAAGAAAACGACACTTAATCTGACCACGTAATTTTGAGTTTCGTTTCATACGGATCATCAGCTCTGACGTCAATATTTATCTTCAGATGAATTCGCGACAGGGTTTATTTATAGATTTAGAAATAAGGGACATTTTAAGCGATACATTTCACGATTTGTACAGTCTAATTACAATATTATTAATTTCAACACAGAAGCAATTGGACTTCGGCCCTAGTTATTATATTGAATGCATCGTATCTCGAACTGGTCGTCACCATTTGGCATAGTACAGGAAGTGTATTGTTGATTTGTATCAATCAACAATCGTATATCATCGAGCATACGATTAGTAGCAGTTTAAGGTTTTAATAACCATAATGATATAAACTTTTATGCACAATGATCATAAAATTGATATGCGTTTTCTACTATAAAACTGACCTCAAATGTAGAGAAAATAACAATTAAATTGCCAAGCGTAAAACTTTGTTCTTAAAATTGAAGCCATTGACATTTTAATAGGGACATGCTTAAGTTCCATAAAGGTTAACTATAATTAATAAACTCTACAGCAATAACTAACTACACGGAAGATGACTATGAAATAGTTATGCAAAACAACATTCCAAACAAAAAGCAATACGTTTCTTTTTCAGCAGCAGCCAGTAACTTTCTTAACGAGTCCTTCTCTTCTTTCAGAACCTGTACCTGTGTCCTGCAAAATATGTGGCACCAATTATAAACATGTATTCGAATTAAAGAATTGTGTTTGTATTAAATTAAAGTAAATGCAGAGATATTTTGAAATTATGTTGTGCACCACATCGTACAGGTGATGTATGCCGGCATTTAATGTGAATGTTATTTCTCAATGCTCCCAGCATTACAGGTGTCTGCGATGAAAAGAAGTTTTACAAACGCTAACCGATATTTTGTGCTCTTTGCAATCCAGCCAAACTTGGTCACGTCTGACATTAATGCCTAATGCTGAACGATAAGGAATAGTTTCTTACCATTAATTAAAAACTCTCATTTCGCTATAAAAATAGATTGTCCGGCCTCTTAAACGATGTGACAGTCCAGGGTGTAAGATGACAATTATAGCTGTGTGGAATTGATACTGTATTTGCACATAATTGGTTAGGTTGTAGATATTATTATTAGTAGTAGTAGTAGTAATAGTAGTAGTAGTAGTAGTAGTAGTAGTAGTATCTTCCGTATGCAGATACGCATAAATTAATTAAATTCACCCAAAAAAGCACATCATTCTCTTCAACTAATTTAATAAGAAGAATGCCAGTTTTCTAAAGAGTGTAAACAATAATGTAATTTAGCGATAACTTTATTATATTTAGGAAAATTCAGCGCCGAACTTACCAAATAACTCGCCACACGTTAACCCCTTATTTACGATCGACAAATCATTTTATCGTTAACTACCGTATTCTGCTAATTAATAAACATCTTTGGCGTTTGTTAATCACCTTTAATCAGAAGGCACTATTTAATATAAATACAAGTAGAATATTTGATTTTTCAAACAGTGTTTGAAGTCGTTTCATTGACTGTAAAAAAGGCTTGCGTAACAAATAAAATAACTCCCAGACCAAATGTACTTCACATATTACAAATTACAGCATTATTTAATAAAAAGTTGGTGGATAACATTCGGTAATTTATGAGTATACAATTGAGAAAATTAAGAAAAGAATTTATTAACCTCGGCGATTATTTTATTAAATAAAAAAGCTCTCATTAAATACTACAATGCTAAAAACTTGAGTCAAGACTGAGCAATGAAGTTAACAGTGTGGGTATGCAGTCTGAAATCAATATCTTTCAACGAGACAAGGTTTTATCTGTCCGCTTATTCAGAAAAGCTGTAAAGTTTTATATATTACATCAGCATATATGTTGAGCTATATATGGCATATTCAACCTATTGATCTTTATTTAAACTGTAAACACAAATACTATGCTTGTTATTTGCACTCTGTTCATGCATGCATGTGTGGCGATTTAAAAAATGCAATATCAATATAAATCAAACCATTTTGATATAAAGTCAAGCCCTTTCAGCTGAGCAAGTCAGGAATAGAAGAAATAACTACTAATTGCAAATGTCGGTTATGAACGTGTAACAAGAATTTTCCTCACAGTGGTAAGACTACAATGTCGTCGAAGTCGGAATACAGTCTATATAAGCAAGCCAAGTGAGGAGTGTTTGCTGACCTGGTATCGGACAAGATTTTCTCTACTTCAAGTGAAGCTAACTGTTTATACAAGTTAGTCATCTCCTGCTCTTTTTCATATTTCGTTTCTAACAGACTCTGAATCCTCTGGTCAATGTCTGTCTTCTGTGGGGTTCTTTCACCAACACAATCACCTTGCTCAGGTTGACCTTGTACATGTCGTCTCTGTAAAACGTATGATAAAATGTACCATTTGTAGTACTAAAATCACAAAGGATTGTGTATTCAGCTCAAAGTGATACATATTAACACATTTTCTTTCATGTTCAAACACAAACAAACTAATATAAAGGATAAACACCATAATAAACAAAGAGCATGTTCTGTAGTTGTCTATGAAAAACAAATGTCAAAGTCTACCATTAGAAGTACTCAATTTACTAAAATCCGCATTCCGATTCATAAGTATAAACACATTGACTCTTACAAAAAATTGTCATTCAAGCACAGGTTCTACCTTAAACATTTGAAACTTTCTTGAAATCAATTATACATGTTGCATTGCTAAGATATAAAACAAAACAATGTGCGAAAATAGAATTGCAAATGATACTTTTAGTTTAAAAAGTATGTCTAGTCTCACAAGGAAGCTATTTTACGACACATAAGTACATATATTTTACACGTGCTTCAAAAGCAATACCAATCATTTCTCATTAACTGGAGTTAGTGTGCTCTCATCTCTTTGCAAGTCATTAACGCCGATAATATAAGTACACCTATCTTGATAAAGTAATTTAATTTTAGATTTTTTTTTCTTTTTTAAATTTGCTATTATTGTAAAACATCTTATGATAATTATTTAGGACTCATGTCATTGTGTCACCTGTCTAGTACCTGAACCTGAGATGCAGTTTGTGAGGAAACGGGGTTTCCGATCTTATCTACAGTCTCTTGAAGAAGAGACTTTATGTAGGACTGCTTCTCGTGTAGTGACAGTTTTTCTTTCCGAATGTTGGCTTTTATCTTGGGCCATCGTTTGCACTCATTGTCTATTGCGGTCAACAGTCTCTCAAATTCTTGTTGTGGTTTTCTTAGATGTTGATCATGCGGATCACGCAGACCATCGGGTATGTTCCCCATTCCTGAAGTAAATCTGAATAACATAATGTGTATTTCTCATATTGTACTTGGATGTTAAATTTACACTGTACATTGTACATATGTTTCAGTATCGTTAAACACTTGGAATTAAAATGTATTGGCTGGCTAAGTGCCGGAATCAATAGTAACATACGATTCTGTTTAACTATAAACCAGGTGGCTGTGAAGCTAGAGATCTCTAGAAATCGAGGCAAACTGACCTAACCAGTCTTCATTGTCAAGTGTTTGTCGTACGTCATCCAAACTCAGGCTGAGCAATCTTTGTTGAGAGGTTTTGAGATAACATTGTTACCAAATCCGACAATCACGACTACCCGAACAGTTACACGTCAGCTGTAAAACCTGATTTAAATCACTTCCTTTTCGATGTAAGAACATTGTAACGATGAACTGCAAAAACGTTTGTAGTTATGAATAAAAAGCGTCTTTGAAAAAACAAAATATTCGAAAATTTTAAATCGTCGGGATTATCTTACATATTCATTTACTTCCTGGATCTGGGTGTTAGGCTGGTTAAATGCTTGATTCACTATGCCGTTCCATTCATAGCAGTTGCATGTATATTTAGTAAACTACTCAAGGCAACTCGAAAGGGTCGATATCAAGAAATCTAAATTGTGTATATAGACACCTTAAAACTGTAAAGAGGCGTGGATATATAAAACAACGTCACTTATAAATATGACGACAGCTCACATGTATGACCACAAGTTTGCTAATTATTGTTGATTAAACAATATGCAATAGATTCCACACAAGACCTATACAAAACTCACTAACGGTTAACGCTTTTAAGATTTATGTATGAGTGTTTCCGATGTTTTTACTATTCCACAAAAAAAGATTATGTTTAACTATGTGCATAACCTCATAATTCCGCTACATAGGCGTCGCCCTCCATATAACCCAACCTGGCGTGACGTCACCCAATCGAATACCTTTTTTCTGTACTGTAAGTTATCCATACAGTAAATGTTTCGAGACATACATAAATGGTTAAAACCAACCATCAGCAAACATTCGCTAGATTACATTCAAAAATGTATATCAAATAAGAGCAGTTGTATATCAAATAAACATGACTAATATAACTTAAGTATTAAGATATCAACATTATAAATTAATTTTTAATAAGGTAATAAAGTATTTTTTATAAAAAATTGGTGTTTACAATTGTATTGGACTTAACTTGAAGAAGGTTAAAATTTCGTATTAATGCTAATATATAGCAGTGTATAGCAGTTTAGCTTTAAAACTACTACAATTAATTATAATGTAGATGTAAACTTCTGTTTTTATGTAACGACGATTTATTATCTACATATTAATATCACAACAATTCGATAATTAACTTCACGATGTGTATATTGTTTGCATTGTTTTTTATAAAACTTTCTTTTTTTCCATTATTTTCATCATTATTGTAGATTATTATTTATAAGTCCTAATGCCGTTATACGAATAGGCAAATTACAGACAACAGTCTGAAAAATTTAAGTAAGTTGAAACTGCAATCGCATCTTCCATCTAGAACCCCCAGCGCACGCACCGCAAGCCAGCTGGATCAAACAATGATTGACAGTTACAATAAGTAGCAAATTAGATTAAGGGTTCTAATATTAAGCTTAAATTCGTAGGTTCGAATCCGATGTTCAATAAATATGTTTGTTCAATAAATATGTTTGTATTTTAACTTATCCAAAATAAATAATTATGAAATGTAGTGGAACCAATATTTATATATGTTCAATTTTAAGGAAAATTCGATTAGACTATATGGTGTGGGATATTTCTACTTTGTTTCCCTGTTTTTTATTTCCTTATTTTCGGTTATTTCCTGTTACATACACGTCCCCATAAAAATGCATTCTATACGAGGCACCGCTGTCCAGAATGGAGAGAAATATAGGATCGTCATTCCCCGCGACCCAATTATAGTTTTTCTCACACATGACCGTAGTTGTTATTGGATGCATGTTAATTATATTGCTGTTTTATTATTATTGTAATTGGTAGATAATATAGATAATTATGCGAAAGGAGGGGGGGAGGAAGTGGCAGGAAAAGACGTTAGTATACGAAGAGGTAATTGGCGAAAGCATACTTTAACAAAGTGATTTGCTTGCTGCTCACAGGAAAAAACATGTTAAACAAGCAAAATTTGTAGCGAAAACGAAAAAAACGAATTTTTAAAATTATTTCTTTATTTAATCAGTTCCCACTTTCTATTTCATTTGTACAAGTTTAATAACTGTGACAATGGTACACGTACATATTATATAATTTGATATTGCCGACAATAAATTATTAAGCTATGTTTTTGTGAACAAGTCATTATAACTTATTGTATATACCAGATATCTAAACTGCCTTTAAAATTTGTTGAAATCGAAAGTGAAAATACAGTCAAATATCATATTAATACTTAACAAACATCTCCAAACATACGAATAACAGTGTGGGGAATTATATCGGTGTTTTTATTCAGATAATTACGTGGTCTTAATAAATCACATAAGCACATAAACACTTACCTGAATCTGTTTGCACGCGTGGTGTTCAAATCAAATCTAAATGTAATGTACATGGATTTATTCAGTGCACTATTCAATTTATCCTACCTCACCGACTTGTCAGTGTAAGCCCAGGCGATCGTAAACAACGCCAAGATCGACTCTATGTTACTCGTTTTAGTGGGGCCTCCTATATCTGGTGCCGACGTTCAACCTTTTGCGCTAGCAGGTCCATCAGGTCTAGGATATAGATATAGACATTTATTTTAATCCAGCAGATGAAGTTTATTTTAATCAATAGACAAGCCAAGACACCTAATTTATACTGTTTAGTGAGACCTAATTGATGTAAAGCTAACACAAATAACAAACAGGATATAGCCCGCCCAGATCAAAACATATTGCCTTTCTTATGTCGATGCTGATTTTCCCTTATACCTGCCTTTCAGTATTCTCAAGTATACATAATGTTAACAATGCGACTTGCAATGACAGATGTAGCAGACAACAAGGAAGAAAGTAAAATAGAATATAGTCCAGCTCCCATCACAATAGCAGAGTTATCGTTCGTTACTATCAAACATTTAGGCAATTAACCAATAGTGTAAGGGAGTGTCTAGTTCAGAGAATAGGCCGCTGCTTGTTTAGAAGGAATGATCTTGGAAGCGCCTAGAAGGTCATGATCTATATAATAAAGTTTAAATTTGGCAGCTTGTTAAATGATAACTATTGAGAAGACAGTTATATAAAACAACAATGGACTTGTGCCATGAATATATTTTATTACAGAACAACAGAACAGTACATAAGCTCAATCAATATACAATAGACTTCATAGATGATCAGATAATACGCACTGTCTTAATAACGATAAAGGCTTAAAAGGTCTTTGTATAAATATTTTCTGATAATAAAAACCTTATTGTTGTGATATTCCACTAAATAGGTGAAAATTTCAGTAAGCAATCCATGATATAGGCATATCGCTCCATAAAAAACCAACTCAACGTGACTTGACGTCACCCAACCGAATACCCATCCGAATGTATGGTGTATTATGTTTAATCTATACAGTGTGTAAATTGTAAAGAAAACAACAATGACAAAAATAAACAAGTTAAGATCTGCATTTACAATATAAGTACTTAAAGTAATATATCATACACTATTGGGGATTAAATATGGTATTGAAATAAAATTTATAAAGGACTATACTTTTCTTCCAAACAGATCTATCGGGGAATAAATACACTATCAAATAGATAATACAATAGTTGTAAAGTTTGGCCATTATAGAAGCCTAAAACAACATCTTAATTGGTACTATAACAAAGCATATAAAGAGAAAGTAAATGGAAGATATTAAAAGCCCGTTCCATGCTTATTCTAAACGACACCTTTCTAATGTGTAAAGCATAAGTCATAATGGGCCTTACCCCTTTCAAAAAAATCAATATTATACCTTCTCTGCCATCTTAAAATGATCCATCTATAGCAATACTTACCAAAATATTTCAACTGTCTGTAAAAGAAATACTGACACGAGGATTAAGATTGTCCTTCTACAGTCCATGTGATGTGGGTCATGATGTTCAGCATGCTTTAAAATATGTTTGCACATTGTTAGCACACAACCTCAATAGCATCTGGTGATCAGGAGTTATTAATTTGTACATGCCTGTACAGACTGTTAGTAGATTAGTTATTTTTTAAATAGTTGTGTTTATTCATAGGCTGTTCACACTTAGTTTCCGTAAGATTTAACCCTTAGATATACTCTTTTACCCCTAAAAAGCCATTTCATACTACTCCAACCTTTCAGGCATACTAAAATTCTGACCAAGTGAGTGAAGAATCTGCAAAAATGTGGTCTGTTAGGTGTTTTTTGAGGATTATTCTTTGTTGCCATTTGTCGAGATATTAACCAAGTGACTTACTCTTTGATCATTTGTAAAACTAGTGGATATTTCATGTTACATTTAAATGCAAAAATCAAGAGTTTTTATGCACTTACTATAAGAGCAGTTGTACAGGATACTATACATAATACAGAAATACACGAAAAAACGTACATATTAAAATAATGGAGTTAACATTGTCACAATAATAAGAATAAAGTTATTCTCAAAATACATTTATTTTACCTCATTTCAAAAACATCAATTCATATCTTTTCAATTGTGTTTTGTATTGTAAAAACGTGTATTATGTATGAAGTAAGCTAATTCATTTAAAGTGTCACCTAGTTCGTTTGAAAGAACAATAAGCTTATTGTGGAAGTTGCTGTTTTATTTCAAATAAACCTTTACATACACACCTTTTCAGTATTTTACTCCGTGCTACTATTAGGTTAGCTTCGTATATTTATGCTAGTTATAAAATTGTGGGAGAAATTCATTTAGTGTAGATTACCCCTTAAAGTTTCATTTCTTTTAAATTTCGTATCCTTGCCTAAAGTTATATAGAATTCAATTCCTCTTAATGATGTAACATTATTATATGTTACCAAAGAGATTGTCGTATCTTATTTTAATGACCTACGATGGCCGAATTATTAGTTATTATATACCTTTATATTTGGCAATGGAGCAGTCATCCAAATACCGGCCTGGGCTGACATTATAACCCATTTTGTACATTGCTCGTGCAAATCAACCTAATCAAACTCCGTATTTAAATAAATTGCTTGTTTAAAATGTACATAAACGCAAATACGATGTGCAACTACATCAATCACTCTTTAACGATAACCTAAATATATGTACATACTTTCAGGAACATCAATAACTCCTTCTGGAAAGAAGTTTCTTTTTCATTTAAGTCAGCCAGTTTTCAATAAGGATATATGACAAAGTCCTATGAGCATTGCAGAATTTGAAAAGGTATAGAACAAAGGTATTCACATCGCAAGCTAAATGTAATAATAAGAACAAATCTGTGATGAGTCATTGAAAAAAGAGCAAACGCGACAGTTACCGGAACTAGTATCTAGTATCGTCTAGAATCTCAAGCAAAATGCATTATAAAAGATACCCCTACCACCAAACAAAAATACGACACATAGAAAAATAATCAATAACAACAATATTTATACATATGCACAATGCAAATCTTAATAAAATATGTGCGCCTTCGGAAGACAATTTTTAACCAACTCTCGTTTTCAAATAGCTGGTATTTTTACTGTTTTGCGATCAAAAAAGTATGACCCCTATTCGAATATTCTTTTCTATTTAAAAGAGATGTTTGTTAGAGTTAGTACAAAGGTAAATTCTACTCTGAAATATAAAAAATGGCACGCGGTTTCAATGGATTATGTTTTTTATTGAATAACAACAAAGTGTACTATATACATTATTCAAACTCGATATACTGAGCATTGATTTATATAAGCTTCTAAGTGCATTTTTCTTCCATATGTTCTAGTTTACGTTTTCAAAAGAAAAACCCATTGTATTTTGTAAAAATAATCAATCATTCAATATTTTAAGATCTACTTAAGTAACTACTTTACATATAAAATTGTTTGTAAGAATAAATACTCTACAATCCTCTTTAATATAAAAAGTTTAATTTGATGTGTTGTTATTTAACCAATAAACAGGTTGCAAGTCGCGATACCTTTTAGTATTCAAACTGTTTAAGCCGTGTATCAATATGTTATGTAATATAACATGCATGAAAAACACTGTCACGGTTTTAAATTAACATATGCATAATTTTAAAATTTGTTTACATAGGCGAAAACATTTTTATTTTCATCTTTTAGTCTTTGAGTATCAACAAAAGTTAAACTATAAGAACATAAGAACTCACCTTTAAGATGCAAGTAAGTCGTCTTTCACAATATTTTGAATTATAGTTTATAACAAAATGTTAATGTTTTAAGGAGTATAAAGCGATAATATTAAGGACAACAAAAAAGATGATTGGCATATCAATAAAAAAAATATAATTAATATAATTCACGGTTTATGCTTTATCAAACCATGCACTCCACAGTAGCGGGATTTGACAGGTTAGGGTGAGGGCAGGGGGGATTAATGTTATTACAACTCGGAAAACTTAATATAGGAAAACTTATAAAATAGAGACACCGCTTTTCATAATGCATATAAGTTTCTTTAGGTTAGTCGGCATTTTAAAAAATATGTTCTACCTGCGAGCATTGTCAGTTATTAAATATTTGACCAAATCATGTAAAATGGCGAGGCACTGATGCAACAACATTGCAATACTTCTACTATATCAAAATTATAATGTGTATGTATGAGATATTCACATTAAGTAAATCAATATCATATGAATGCGTTTATGAATGAGTAACGACCGTGAAAGCGACATTTTTTACCTCGGAAGTGTAAATGTACATCTGAAATGAAAGCTTAACATGAGACATACAAGTCTGCACAAGATGTCATCTGGACACTAGTGTTCAATGAACTGTAGTGTAAAGCACAGCGGCAGGGGCCCATGTTAATAATATTGCATTTTGACATATATCATATCGTTAACATCTGCACAGAGTTTTATGCCCTGAACTTGTTAATATCGTCCTCGCTGACAATGTATAAAATATCAGTAATAAAATAAACATAAATACATCAAGGTAATGCGTTTTTCTGCGTTATTGTTAGTTATATGATGAAAATACTGCACATTAAGACACGCGCAGAATCATAGATTTTTAAATGTTTTCAGTTAAAAATATATGTACTCTTGGCAAATATATTTTAAACAACACATTACAAGGAAACATATTAGATTTCTTCAATCTCTTAGGCTGTGAAAAGGTAAAACAATCTTATGTCATAGCAGAAGGACCTGTACATATAAATTGTTTAATTTTCTGTCCCGGCTCCAGACGCTTGAGCCACACCCTTGGCTAGTAACGGTCCGTCCGTGTGAAGTTTCAAAGCCGGCCAGACCATGAACTCGACCGTTTTGCCCCGCCGTGTGTACTCTCTATACAGCTTTTGATCGAAATGCGACCCTGGCTTGGCATTATTTAGGCACAATGGAGGAGACTGCGCTACGGCAATCCAGGAGAAGAAGAGACAGCGGTTGATGAACACCTTTATCTTTTCTGGGACGCCGTCAGTCGTCATCAATGTCATGAAATACGCCTAGGAATTGAAATAGAAAGTATGTCTAAGAAGGAATATGTTCAACGATTATATGATGGTAACGATGAATATGTATATGAACAAACTGACACGAAAACAGTAAAACAATGTACTGGTAAGGCACTAATGAAACAGCAGTTTGACAGCTGATTTTTTAAAGCAGATATACCGCTTCTGCTTATCCTCGCTGCATTCCTTCATACTGATCTTGCGTGCTGGTGACCGAGTAAATACTGTTCGAATCGTAGATAAATTGTCTGCGGTACATGCATTCTAATTCTTTTAATCTGGCCAAGTTCTGATACTAGGAGGCCATTATTGAAAAAAACACCTTTCAATAGTATATACAAATAAGCAAGAGCTTACATAGTGTACTTTTGGCAGATAGTTCTAGCGATTTAAAATATATTTCTTTTCAATAATCGTGACCATCTGAATCGACAGGGTCAATCTTGACAAAAAAGTGGAACAGCTGTCACTCCGGTGGTCAAGTCATTTACATTTTTCTCCGTTACGCTACATTCGTGACTGTCAAATTAAATTGTACATTGACCACGTGTTATTACATGTTCTGTGTGGTGTGTAGACTATGGTATTTAAAAGTATGTGCATTTATAGAAATGTCCGTACCTAAAGCACCTTTGCAATATCAACGTATTTAAAGTGTTTGATAAAGTGTAAGTAAAATTAAATCATTAGTTAAAATACATTCTCTAGTCCTGAAAAGTCTTTAACTTAAGCGATAGACCGACAAGAGGCTGAAAGCGGCGCTCGAATCATACAAATAGTTCATTGTATACTTTATTTGCTGGCTATTTTTGACACAAACGACAATGGTTCCTTCTTCATTGTGTAAGTTCTTATTTGATAAAAATATAACATTTTAGATTTGCGACAAATGATGTAATGGAAAATTGCATTATTTAAGCAGCGCGGCACTCTAAACACTTAACTACGCTCATAACGACAATTAATGGAAAGGGACAGTGGCGCCAAAAGCAATATTTGTTGACCAAGTTTTGCTGGCTAAACTGATTTACATATGTAAGAGGAGGGCAACGTCATTCGATGCATTATTGATTGTTCACTCAATTTACTAGCTTATCTATTTGACTATAGATTTAAATCAGACCAGGCCTGATTCGTTTGGCATGTATATAAAGGACTTATAAAACGGTAATTATGGAGCAAATGGCTTGTGGGGAACACAAATAACTTTTACAAATATTATTACTACCTAAACACGAGCAAAGTTGTTGTTGTTGCTTTAATTTACAGCACAAAGGATTGTGAAATATTACATTTTGAACAAACGGAACCAGCATGAGGGCAATCTTCTTCCTCTCATCTTCCGGTACGACCTTGATGTCTTCTAACCGCTTCTGTAAATCCTGCAAAACCACAATGCGAGTGTGTATACTTTGTTGGAGGCAATGATAAAGCGTTTGATTACCATGTGATAATTTACATTTTTTAAAACAGTCCGTTCGGTGTACCGCTACTTTTGGTGAAGATTGCACAGACAAATTTCTTCGCAGAAGCACAGGCCGAACGCAGGGCAAGTGGAAAACTTCCACATGTGAAGGTTTCAAGTCAGGGGAAGTTGAGATATGATTATTGCAGATAACTATTAGTAATGTTGTAAGACCTTCCCATATTTATTTTTCCACTCGATAAGCCATCCGTGAGTAGCTGCTAAGTTTCAAGCCGGCGACTCAGCATTTATTTATCCAGTTAATCGTGATTTAAACAGTGACAAGAAACAAAACCTGCCCGTGTGATAGATATAAAGAATGGGACACAATGTTCGTGCTAAAGCCTATGACATGTGCACTGAATCCGAAAATGAGTTGTTATATTAAGATGACAGAGCCATAAATACCTTTTCTGCTTCACCTTTTTGCACTTGCTGCGCATCGTGTGTGCATATCCAACGTTTTAGAAGATTTTCTCGTCTGAGCTCGGAATCTTTCCCTTCGTATTTACGCCGGTCCTGGAACGAGTAAATAAATATTCATTCATTTATTATAAGTTATATGTTGATAAAATAAAATAGCATAAGAATATCAAATTATATTATCAACATATAAAAGTATATATAATCTTTTCATCTTTACACCCTAAGAAACTGGTTTTGAGAAAACACAATGTATAATGTATATATTTTAATACTTTCTTATATCAGCTGTATTAAAAATGTATTATCCTTGTTTGCATGGCTGGATATTGCTTGAATAAAAAGACGAAGCATAGAAAAAATTTACCTTGGGGTTCAAAGTTGTTAATCTCCTCTGAAATAATAGAAAAATGGGTCCTGCATACATTTAACAAATGTAACACACAACAAAGCTAGCATAATAAAGCTTACACAAAGGATAAAAACATATTTTACCATAGAGCTGCTGCAGCCTTTGCTGAACTTAGAATGCAGTAAAATGTGTATTATTATATTACTGAACACAATTTTAGCTTATTAAACATGATGAATGGTATTCCCTTGGTTCTGTAAAAAAAAATACAATATATCAATACACTATTATACACTATCAATACACTATATAAAAAATTAACATTCAAACCTTAAATAAACTGCCCAATCAGGAACTGATTTCATAAGTAAATAGCTTGAATACCTACAGGAACTGTGGTAGCGATAGGGGGGATTAATATCCTTTTAAGATGGCATTGAAGTTTAACGTAGGTATATCGGCTATAAATTTACAAAATCCACTAGTCTGATCTACCATCAAACTTACAAGCCATGTATAGGACAAAACATCAATGGAATAAACAACAGATTACGAAAGTGCCATGATTAAATATGGTGTTACCTGTAGATGTACTTCCTGTTCGTCACCATGACCAAGATCGCCTAAGTTGCATCACATCTTTTATTACTTCATCTATTTTACCAACGATTCCCGTAAACGTCTTCTGGCTAAATGCCCAGCAGTCCTACATAATACAAAGTTATAATGACGCATTGTTGATAATTAAGTTTCAAAAAAGTATTTGATATTATTGTCTTGATAGATTTTTGTGAGTCGGCTTTCTATTTCTCTCTCCCTCTCTTTCTCTCCCCCTTTCTCCATAACACACTCTCTTACTCTTACACACACTATCCTTCGTTCTCTCTTCCTATCTCTGACTATGAAAGAAGTACTCGAAAGTTGGCGAGTTTACACACGCACGAGAAAAATTTCTCATATTTACACGTGACAGATGTCATTGCAGAAATCACACATACAAATAAATAGAAATAGAAATCGTTTACCAGCAAAGTCAACCTTCAGTGTTTCAATTGCAGTGCTGCTCCTCGATGCCAGCTTTAGTCAGAACTTCGAATGCATCTGTCCACTCGTTGTCGTATAGTTCCTTGTAGATTTCAGCAAGTTTTGTAGGTCGATAGGTGTCGCTGAGGTCAACAATGTCTGGATTGTTCTCTCGGATCTTTCTGCTGATGATCTTACTCAATCTTGAATTACAAAGCAAACAAGAAGAGACATTTGCTGAAAATGTGTGACCTTTAACGCCATAAATAGTCCAAGAGTTTTATCGCATACACAGTTTACAAAGAGGTATAAATCTTTTTTAGCATTTATTCATAGTACAAGTAATACACTGGTGTGAAGGCATCTTTGGCGACGCAAGCCACGAAGACAGGATCAACGAAAACTTTGCATACTTAGTTACCTTTGATTTTATATCATTCGGTCATTAAACATACTTTGTCACATACTTGACTAAAAACGCTATCACACCATTTCTAAAGTAACGTCATCGAACCGCGATAGTTCGTTGATGCAATATTTTGATTAACAGTTTACAAAAAGACATTTTCTAAAACTCTATTTGTATTTCTAAGCATTTTATCAGATGATAATGTGCGCCCAATATGATACAAGATATATGAAGTCTTCAGTAAAGTGTTATATAAAGCCAACGTATAGAGCGACGATGCCCCACACATTTCGTGCTGATATATGAAAAGAGGGATAAGCTGTTTAGTGTTCCTTAACCAGCTGCTAAGATTTAATATTTTCTGGATTGTTCTCTCTGATCAAATTAACGCCATAAAAAGTCCCAGATTTTAATAGTAAGTCGAGGATTTTGTAACATTTAAGGTGTCTAATTGTTCGTATCAAATTTCACAATACAACTAATATTTCAAACCAAAAACCGAATGTCTATAATTCTGTCTCATATAAGTAACAAAGAGGTATGAATCATTTTTAGCATTTATTTATAGTACCAAAAAACACTGGTGTGAAGTACCAATGGCGACGCAAATCATGAAGACAGGATCAACGAAAAGTTTGCATACTTAGTTAGCTTGGATTTCATATCATACGTTCATATCTTCGTATCAAGAAGCCATACCTTTCTGAATAGTCATCTCTTTCATTTATTGCTGTTTCCAATTGTTGTTTTAACGAGGAATTGTCGTGTATCAGACGCTGAACCTTTGCACTGCAATAATAAGCGACCCATGTAAAAGCAGAAAACGAAACATTACCATTGTCAAATATTATTAATCCTAACATTTTTATAGGTAAATGTAAGAGCATCGTTTTTTAATATAATGGACATAAAACTATTTTAAAATTGTTAAACATGCTAAACAGTAGCTTTTTATTCGATTAATAACAATTTTATCAGAGAATCTCTAGAATGACGATTCCAAAGGATCAAGGAAAAAGCGCAATCATGTTTCCAAATGAGATCGCACAAAGGATATGACATGAAGAATTGATACGGGTAAGGCCCATGTCAAGGCAAGATTGAAGAGCAATCATCGTTAAACAGAATACAAACCCAGGCAATCATCAGCAACAAGATATAAAACTATATTACCTGGATGTCAATAAACAAATGAGTTCATTATTATTCCTCTGATTTGATTGTTCTTGCACTGTTCTTCCTGCTGTTGATATTAACAAGATATCGTGTGACACCGATGGATGCTTCCCGCGGTATTACGGGGATACACGAAAATATATTACATGTAAATATAGTAAACCAAGGAGCCATAACTAAGTAAGCACAGACTGTCACTTGTGCTTTGGCTGTGTACGTAGATCTCCCTTTACAATAGGTAAACAAGAAAAGTTCCTAACAAAATTTCCACGGATTAATTTAAATCTAAACTTCCTTTAGACAAAAACAAACAGGATAAGTTATGCTTCTTATATGTAGTTTTGAGGAATGCGTATAGTTGTTTACAGCTATTTTACTACAAAACCATTTATGGAATTTATGATCTTGCGACCATGTCCTTTGACAAATCATTTTTAACAATCTTAATAGAAGTCTACACAACTGTTATACCAAAGACCCTAGTTCTGTATTTTCTGAATAGCTTTCAAAGTTTCACTACATAGCATTATGAACAGTACAACCATATAGAAAAATGGCCACGGATGAGAATTATTTTAGCAATCTTAATAGAGATCCACCCAGGGAAAATATGTATACAAAACATTAGGCGTAGATTCGGACAAGATAATTTTCAAAGCATTTCTGCATTTTATGGGAATGTTTTATACAAGTTAAAAACACAAGGGTCTCAATAACTTTTCTGACCAGTTTACAGAACTTTAGAATCCTTCGCTGTACTGCATTGCTTGCAATTGACACTTTTTACAGTGCAAGTACTTGCTTTGCTGAGATACAGCCAGGACTTACAGACGAGCAGATGGATAGAAGAAGGGATGAAGCGGCGACTATATGATCCCCATATCTTTCGGGAAGACAAAAATACGTATATGTATCAACGAGCATTTGCTTCTGTCGTATTATAATGAATTAGTTACGTTTAGATGTGAATTAGTCTAGTCGCGAAGATCCTAGATATTTGTTCGTGATTGGTACAAAGGCATCTAAAACACAGTTCATTATACTGAGATATATCTCGCAAAATAATATAGGTTTCCATTCTAACAGTTTAATTAACTGTAAAATTATAAAAGGGATATAAATGTGTTGGCATAAACTTTAACGTTTCATTTCCTTTCCTTACCATGTATTCATTTTCAAACGAAAAGTGTCGTCCTTTTATGAATGTGTTGTTCCTCTTAAAGGTAATATCCGACAGACTGGGCCATTTCTTTCTCTCATGCCACCGAAGAATTTATTATAACATAAAGATCCCGCTAAATGTTCTTTAATGGAGCACATCCATATCCATATGAAAATTAAAGCAAAACACCCGATTTGTGATTACAAAATTGTATTTTGTATCAGAACAACCTTGTACCGTTACCTCTTTTTAAACTATGAAAACGACATTTAATTTGACCACATAATTTTAAGATCAAGTTTCGTTTCGTACGGATCATCAGCTCTGACGTCAATATCTATCTTTAGCTGAATTCGCGACAAGGCTTATTTATAGATTTAGAAATAAGGGAACATTTTAAGCAGTATATTTCACGATTTGTACAGACTAATTACAACATTTTAATTTTCAACATAGAAGTAATTTGTCTTCGCCCTTAGTGATTATATTGAAATTTATCTTATCTCGAACCCATGATAAATAGAGCGTAAGATCACATAGCCGTTCAATCTATTTACTAAATTTCTCTGACGTTTTCATTTTAAATGAAGAAATTACTAAGAAAATTGTATTAAGTCTCTTTATGTTAGGATGAAATAAAGTTGACTGTAATAGTATAAAAGTGGTTGATAATTAGACTTAACAAACAGCTGGATTGGACCAACCGTTGTATGCTATTTTCTTTCTCAGAAAATGATTAGAAAGGAGGTAATTTGGAATTACGTTAGGATGCTTGAAAAGAATTTTTAAAAAAGCAAAACATTCGCCACATGTGCCCTTTATTTAAAACCGTCATTTATCTATTATTTGGCCTTAAATTTAGATAAACATGACTTTTAGATTTTCACATTGACGGAATACCTCGATAGTGCCACTGGTAGTCCCTATTTGGAACAGTACAAGATGTGTTTTGCTGATTATATTCCAAACGACTTGTTCATACCCGAATTAAAAATTGCAATTCCTTGAACAGATGATAAGTAGCAGTTTAAGCATTAACATAATGTTATAAACTTGTATGAACAGTAATCATAAAAATGGTATGCGTTTTCTACAACAAAACTGAATTGAAAAGTAGAGAATATAAATTTTACAGTGACAAACGTATAATTTTGTTCTTTAATTGAATTGATTGACATATACTTTTACGGAGACATTCTTAGACTCACATAAGTTAATTATAATTACTAAACTTTATAGCAATAAATAACAAGATGACTATGAAATAGTTATGCAAAACAACATTCCAAACAAATAGCAATACCTTTCTTTTTCTGCAGCTGCCTGCATTTGTCTTAACGATTCATTCTCATCTTTCAGACGCCTTAGCATTGTCCTGCAAGGTATGTGGCACGAGATATAAAGACGTATTCGAATAAAAGAACGTGTTGGCATTAATTAAAGAAAATTCGAAGATTTTTTTTTAATTATTTGTGCACCAATTCGGTCAGTTGTTGTGTGTTCTTACCCATACTTACAAAATTTCAAGTCGAAGGGAAAATAATACCATATACACATGCCCGGTATTCGACGGTGTCAGTTGACACTTACAGCTCTTGGTTGCAAAAGATTCTGAATTTGCATATAATCGGTCAGGTTGTAGATATAATTGTTCATTATTATTTTCCAACCATTTCGTGTTTTGCAACACTTTTCCGTGTGCAGATATGCCTAAATGAGTATAACCCATCCAAAACAGCACAGAATTATTTATAATTAGTCCCCTACCGGTGTTCACACCGGAGGGGACTATAGGTTTACCCTCCGTCCGTCAGTCCGTCAGTCCGTCAGTCTGTCTGTCTGTCTGTCTGTCTGTCTGTCTGTCTGTCTGTCTGTCTGTCTGTCCGCTAAAAATCTGGATCCTTTGATAACTTAAAAACTATTAAAGCTAGGCGCATGAATCTTGGTATGTTAATAGGTAGCAATGTGTGCAATATGCACGCGCAACATTTGGGTCGCTACCTTGAAGGTCAAGGTCACAGCATGACCTTGAAGCAAAATCGTGTCCGGCCCATAAATTCGTTATTTGAAGTCGGATTTTAAAATTATTTCACAGAAAAGATCACCATATTGAGATGACGTGTTCGCCAGCAAGATTTGGGTCGCTACCTTGAAGGTCAAGGACACAGCATGACCTTGCAGCAACATATACCAAACTCCGAAAAGGCACAGAACAAAGGTATTTCACATGCAAGCCAAGCAAAAAGTAAGAACAAATTTGTGATGAGTCATTTAAGGAAAAGAGCCAACCCGACAGTTACCGCCTTGGAACTAATAACTTGACGTCTTGACTGGCCAAGTTAACTTTGTGCAGTCTGACAACAATATCTTTTATTAACGGAAGAGGTTTTATCTGTTCGCTTATTCAGAAGGACAGTACAGTTTTTAGGTATTATTTAAATATAAATGCTGAGCTTTTTATGGCATATTTAGCCAATCGATGTTTATGACCGCGTAACAAGAACAGTTTTTTTTTCCTAAAAAGGATTAGCCTATAATATCCGCAAGAGTTGGAATACAGTCTATATGAGAAGGCAAAGTGAGGAGCATTTGCTAACCTGGTATCGGACAAGCTTTTCTCTACTTCAAGTGAAGCTATCTGTTTATACAAATGCGTCATCTCCCGCTCCTTTTTATCTTTCTCTTCTAACAGACTCTGAATCCTCTGCTCAATAGTCTGTCTTCTGGGGGGTTCTTCCACCAACACAATCATCTTGCTCAGTTTGACGTTGTTCAAGTCGTCTCTATAAAACGAATAATAAAATCTACCATTTTTTAAACACTTAAATCAAAATTAAAAAAGAATATGTATACCGCTCAAAGTTATACATATTAACACATTTCTTCCACGTTCAAACACAAACTAATATCAAGGATAAACAACATGATAAAAGGATCATGTTCTATAGTTGCCTATGTAAAGTGAATGTTAAAGTCTACCATTTGAGTACTTAATTGTAAGTCCGTATTCCGATTGATCAATATAAACACGTTTTATCTAGCGATAAAACACAAAATGGTCTAAAGCGTAAACAACGTGATATAAATCAAGCGGACCTTCTGTCTTAAACATTTTCATTATAAATTTTCGTGAAATCAATTACACAAATCGCAGTGCCTAATAGTTTCATTTAATAAAAACTTAAAGGCATAAACTAAAAATATGTCTGTAAATAGAACTGCAAACGAGATTAGTTTTAGCTTATAACGTATGTCTGGCCTCACTAAGAAGTTATTTTACGACATAGGCGTTAACATATTTTTAATGTGCTTCAAAAGCAATACCATTCATATCTCAGTATCTGGAGTTAGTATGTTTTCATCTATTTGCAAGTCACTAGCGCCGAAAATAGTAATAAAACTACCATCATAAAGTAATTTAATTGTTTATTTGTTGTTTTTTAAATTTGCTAACAGTGTGAACCATCTTATGATGAATATTTAAGACTTTGTGCCAGCTGTCTAGTACCTGAACCTGTGATGTCGTTTGTGAGAAAACAGGGTTTCCGATTTTATCTACAGTCTCTTGCAGAAGGGACTTTATGTAGGACTGTTTCTCTGGTAGTGTCATTCTCTCTTTCCGAATGTTGGCTGAAATCTGACGCCATCGTTTGCACTCATTGTCTATTGCGGTCAACAGTCTTTCAAAGTCTTGTTGTGATTTATGGTGATATTGATCATGCGGATCACGCAGGATATCAGGAAAATTCCCCATTCTTGAGGAATGGCTGAAAAAAATACGTGTATTATTATTCTTTGTTTTGCTTTACAAGTCGCCAAAATAAAAGTACTAGAGGCCAAACAGATATATCTGTTGGACTACCGACGCAAAAATTGCTGTTTTCATGGCACCTGTCAATTTACACCTCTCAATAAAACGCGATAAGGAGATCAAAACTTTATAAAAGTGAAGCACATTTGGCAGCATATGCTGCTTGGATGTGGCATATACCCTGTATACTTGTTTCAGTATTCTCAGCGCACTTAATTTCGACTTAGGATATCAAATCTGTACTATTATAGATATAAACGGTTTTCATTTTAACGTATTGTCGTTTTGTATTCATGCACATATCATGTAAAGGCTTTCATGAAGTTGTGTTCTTTAAATGATATTCGATGTAAAAGATCGTACTAAATGTTAGTCACCCAGCTTATTTGCCGGCTAAAGGCCAGACTCTATGGTAACCGAACATTCCATTTAAATATAAAACATGTGGCTGTGATATCTGAAAATCGACACAAACTGATCTTACCAGTCTCCATGGACTGTTTAAATTAACGTTTTACACTCTTAAATCGTGAAAGTCACGAGGAAGCTTGTCAAAAAGCTTAGTTTATTTAGTAAGTAGCTTTTAGTACTACATTATGTTTAAAAGTGTGTTGTTAACTGATTAAATTGTAAGTCTGGATAGCAATTCTTAAAGCTACACAATAATTGGTGTGATCCAATTTAAAATTCTCATTTAATACATATAAAGAAACAAAATCTGATTCTTTATTCAAACAAAACTGGACAACTGTGCAACTTTTCACTTATTTATAATGTATACCTATATTGTATCTGCAACAGATACACAAATGCAAAATACCATGTACAATTTTTAGGTACTCTTATTTATGTATATGTATATATAGGTGTATGTGTATGTGTATGTATATATATTCACCCAGGATATTAATGCCTCCCTGTATTTTGATAACATGTCAATTAACCAACAAAATATAAACTTTTACATCCATGCATAATTCACCTGACATTATAATATACTCTAACAAAAATACATATTACTAATACTGATTGTAAGGTGGATGCCAGGATGGGTCCCCGACCTGCCTCCACCTAGGACGGGGATAATAAAAGTTTAAAAAAAAAAAAAAAAAAAAAAAAAAAAAATAATAATTGGTGTGAACAACAACAGTGTACTTAACCAATAGTTACAAAGTCTCTAAATTATGTACGTTATATACGTAGTACGTATTTAAAGTAGTACGAAGTCTCCAACATCCGCTTTTGTGCGGACATGTGTATAGCACGCAACGAAAATATTCATTTACATTTGACTAAATTTTTTTTTCACAATAGAGTAAGGTCTCCAATAGCAATATTATTTAATGAGCAGAAACAGAACCTTAAAGGTTAAATCATAACAACACTAGAATATGAAGGAAATATCGTATCTATACATGTGATCTTTTAGAGGTGTGCGATAAATATTGCAGTCTGTCTAAATCTTAATTAAATACAACACTAACTGTTATAGTATTCGCCAAGCACTTATTGTGCAATACGCATCCAAGGGCTTTTATTTGGGTTGTAAAAAAGACAAAAAGCAGCGAAGGCTGTTTATTAAAGAAGGAAACAACAAAGAAGAAAGAAGACACTTATATATGTAAGATTTTACTTCCGTCTTATAGTTCTCGCGTTTATTTATATCATTCATTAATTTTGTATGTCTTTAGAAGAAAGAAAAGAAGCAGAACATCATATTATAAATGTATTCGTTCGTTTTCCTGCTGAATGAGTAGAATAATATCCCTTAAAAATACGATAAAAGTACAATCGCTTCTAACAGCTGTGTCGTCTTCCCATAGACATTTCCAAAACCACTATAAATAAAAGGGTCGCCAGTAATCAGACTTTTTTTTCAAATAAACGTTGTTTTCATTGTATGTGTGTTACATTTAATGGCTGATTTCATTATGGTTGCTTCGGGGCTGTGAAGATAATAGTTATAATTATGCGCAGAAAATGGGTGGATGAGGGCAGGTTGGGAGTTGGGGGACGTTGGTAGAAGAGAAGAAGAGATAAACGGCAAAAGCAGACTTATAAAACGTGATTTAAATGCTATTCACAGGGAAACATGTAAAACAAACAAATTTTAGCTTAGACTCGAAGAAAAATGTAAACATGTTTACGATAGTTATTCAGTTCCCGTTCACTTTCTATTTAATTTGTACTCATTTAATAGCTATAATAAATGTACACATACATTTTATTCGATTTAATACGACCAGCAATATTGTTGGGCCATATTTTAAACAATGTTAGGTAATCGCATAATAAATTGTTGTATATACAAGATATTTAAACTGCCTTAAATGGCTTGAATTCGAAAACGAAAGTACACCCAAATTTAAATAACATGTAAATACTAAACAATCATCTCGAAACATACGAAAAACAGTGTGATTTTTAAATCGGTGTATATTACTCACATTGAGTCGAGAAGAAATTACGGCAGAGAAAAAGGCTTCCTGAAACTGTATATACGGCTGGTTCTCCAGTAAAATCTGAATGTCATTTACGTAAATCTATTTATAGCACTATTCGCTGTATGCGTCACACCGACATACATGTGTCAGTGTTATTGGCGACACGCCATCGAATGATTTTGTTTACCGTGTTTACGTTGAGCGAGGCGACAGGCTGGAGCGTATGGAAGGGGATATCCGCCAATATTCTAATAATTATTTCTAACTTTCAATATACTGATTTGTTACTTCAAATATCAATTTGTAATTGCAACACCGCGTATGCTTAATACCGCTATCTAATATACATCCTTACTTTAATAGATCACATGAAATTGTTCACATTTCAACATTACATTAGAACAGTTTCAAATTTCCTGCATATACAATTTACATGTTACAAATCGCGTGGGAAAATCACGAACACATTTTATATTTCCAGCATCTAATTTACAAGTTACTAATCTAGAGGCGTAAATCTCTAAAATGTACACTGCATAACACCAGTTCAACATAAGGACGCAACGGAGCGCTGGTACATTTGTAACACGGGAGAGTCCATCTATAAATAGGATGTACATCTTGAACTGGTCCGCGTTCCTGTATACTTTCAAGTCTAAAGTCTCTTACCGACAGAATCAGACAAATTGTATTATCAATTTGTGCTATACAATTTTAGGGAAACTATTTTGTACACACACACACACACACACACACACACACACACACACACACACTTTCATCCTCTATGGTCCCACTCTCTTTCATTTAAATTAATACATCCTGGTTTAACTGATGTGGTCCGAGCTGGCAAAATTCCGTTACCGGTATACAGTACAGAGTTCGAACCCACGACATCCTCCGTACTCAGATAAAGATAACGCGTTCAGTTTGACGCTAAATAACGTTGGCGTTTTTTCCATTTTATACCCTTTAAAAAATAATTTATGATTCCGTTCTATTTTTAAATAAGTGACGTCTATATTTATGTGGTACCGCCACCTAGCTTCTGAATGTTGTCAATTCTTTACTTGTTCATTTGTAATTTGTGACTTGAGAATTTGACTTTGTGGTTTGTAACCTGTATATTGTAAGCGAACATAAAATTTGTGGCTTGATAATTGTGACCTGAGATTTGTAATTTCCAAATTGAATACGAAAAATGTGAATTAGATATTTGAAAAAATCGAACGTGTTTGTGCAAACAAATAGCACGTTTAAGCAAATGCAGGTTGCAATTTGCTAATTAGAAATTGAATATTGACGGATAACTCTTCAATAGGAGCGCGATGCCAATATATGAACTGCTGAAATTTGATCAGGGGAAAAGTCTGTTTAGCGGACTATCTAACCAATTCGGAACTCCTCGCCCATTTCTACGATCAGAGAAAGGGAGACGTATTTCAAATGCTTTCTAACGCTGAGAAAATACGGATCCTAATTCGGTAAACGGCGTTCTATTGTATTTTATTTATTTTTATATTTATTTGTGTGTGTCTGTAACTTTAATGCAAACATGGTAGAAAACGAGAAATGTTGGCTCGTTTCTTTTTGTTAAAACACTTAAGGTAAGACCTGGTTAATGGGCAATATCGAGAACCTCAAATTTCACACTGTACTGTTATTTCGTATCATAATGTACATCTAAATATATCACATTAAAAAAATACCGCGTTGTTTCACAGCTATATGCCGCTTTAGTGAATACCCACTTTTCCTCAATTTAGCGTCAAAATAGTCATGACCTTATTTTGCAAAATACTAAAAAAGAACAAATCAATTAGTTTCAGCAAGTATTCTAATCATCTGTATCTATATTGTACCAAACAACAACAATTTATGAATAGTAAACATGGTTTCAAGAAAATATAAGCAAATGTTTTAGTGATTTAGGATCAAAATGGTGCATTTCAGAATTTTAGTATTTTCGTCTTTTTTGTTCAAAGTTTAATATTTATCAATTCAAATGTATGTAACCATGTTAATATAGTACCAAAATTTACTTAAAGGTGTAGGCAATAGCTTATGTAAAAAATAAAAACTTTTACCATTTATTTTCTTTCCGACAAATTGAAAAAAACAAGATGACCCCTCTAATTTCCAAAAGCCATTTTTGCATGAAAATACCTAAAATGTCATTTACAATTGTTTCAACATCTTTCAACTATACAATCTGCATCTAAGTCATGATTACAAATAAATCACTCTTAAAGTAATAACTAGTTTTAACTCATTACATAAGAATAGTTAATACCTAAAACTCAAGCACCCCAGTCGGTTATGGTGCCGACTGCCCGTTTCAAGGCGGTAACTGATGGGTTTTCTATACCGTTGTGTTTTTACTCGTATCGAGGTTTTTGTGTGTGCGTCTTTTGTATTGTTCACGGTTAAATATACATTCTCATAGAATCTTGTCATAACTAGTATCTATAAATAATGGTCCCGGGCCTATCCTACACTTTGCTTTCCAAAGTATCTATTTACTTTTTGCTTTCAAAATATGACTTTAATTTGGGAATAACAGCTTCCAAAACTCTTTTAGATATATTTATCAACTAACCGACACCAAACTAAGTATCTGCTGTGAAACAAGGCATGCCTCTCTTTTTCACTCTGTGTGTCTTTCCATATGGGACTAGGTTTACATGCTCACAGTCTATATTGCTGCATATGACGTATAGAAACCCCGATAGCCATTTTCTTAACTCTCCAACAACAGAATATTTAGTCTGTGCCACTTGTCCTAGCTTACATTTGGCACAATATTCTAAATTATCTAACAGAACGACCAGCTCGACGACCCGCCTTCCAACTTTCCACCCATCTCTATCAACATTTCCTGGTAAATTTAGGTTTACGTCATTTTATTTACGATTGATTAAACTTGCATCTGCTGAACTATGCCCTTCTGTATAATAATTGTGATCCAAACACGTTGATCGCGATTTTTTCCTCGTGTTTTTTTTGTTGTTGTTGTTGTTTTCTTTAAGGCGAACCGGCCTTTTGCATCCCGCGACGTCATTTCGAATAGCCGGATGTTAACACGGGGTTCTCAGTCCTCGCTATATTTTCAATTGCAATGCCGGGAGCCATGTTCCGATTTACGGAAAAGTCCGTTGATATACCGAATGAACTGATGTTTATTACACAGGCCTTACCTTAACGTAAATGTACATGGAGAATAGCACTTATTTACGAAAGTATAGATAGGAATGCTCTTCGGTACGTCATTCGATGCCCGGACAACATGTTAACAAATTGCGATTATCGTTTAGCAACAAAACAGTTCATAGAAAGAAAAAGCTTTTTCTTAGCGATCAATTGAGTATGAACGGTAGACTTTAGATACATGTTTATGCAACATTTAAAGATACTCGCAAATGTGTTTACGACCATGTAAGGTCCGCGCACATCTAAAAAAAGCTTTACCGTGCGGCCAATGTGCATGAATGCTTTTATAGCATCTCTGATGTGTTTGTGGTCAAAAGATTATGTTTATTTTAATCTGGATCGGAGAGTTTCAAAAACTCTAGCTCTGTCACGACAAGTTTTCAAAATGATCTTTTTCACATGATCAATTCACTTACTTAATTACATTGCTTTGTTAAAACATTAATTTCATTAGGAATAACGGCATACCAGATCGTTCTGTTTTGTTGTTTCTCTCAGTTTGTCTTCATCCATTTCACTATAAAGGTGCGAAGTGATTTGTGTAATGTGTGACTGCGGTACACGTACATTTTCTGCTTGCATAATTTAGTTGTATAGTTAACTTAATAAGGTTGGCAATGTTTTATTTCTTCTTCATATGTAACATCTTGGAAAACGTATTAAGAGTATACATTAAAGTCTGACAAAAATCAATTTTCTAACAATCACATCATCTGCCAGGACAATCTTTTTTCTATATGATGGGGTATTTTTTTTATTTTGATAGATGCATGAAATTTTGCTTTTGTTTTACTTTACTAACCCTATCTCCCTATTTTCTCAGCTGACCTTATTTGGAAAAGTAGTCAGCTGATAGCCCTTCCCAAAATAGTGACCAAGAAAGGGTAACCAGTCAATTTTTATAAATTCATACATGGTTTTACCTTTTACCAAGTTTTTTTTTAGTTTTGACTCATTATGCTGTGGGATAATTAGAGCGTATGCATGATTTAAATCATGTTATTTGTGGAGTAATTATCAGCTATTAATAACTTTGGAAGTGTTTAAGTTTTAAAATGTGATACCTTCCAAATTACATAAGTGTCATTAAACGTTTGATACCTTCAAAACTATAGCAATAAATTTTTAGTCACGGTACAAATTGATTATTTGGTGGACCTAGGGGTTTAAAAAATCCGAAAGATCAGCAAACTAATATTGCATAGAAAATAAGTCAACTATACGACTCAAACGCAAAGGCAAATGTGATGTATCGGGACCCCATAGTAGAACACAACATCAGCCCACGATTACATTTTTATTAGTGAAAGTTACATTTTAACAATAACAGTGCGGCATAAGTATCTCTCCTTTACGCATCCAAATCCGCTCTCCTCTCCCTAGCTTGTATAAATCCACTCTCCTTTATTTCGCCCGGCGTCCAATAATATATATATAGTCCAACTAAATTAGCTGAGGTCGCATATATTTTCTGACAATCGTGCCATTCATACGGTTCCCGTCTCACGATCGCCGCCTATATTTTGAAGTATGTATTATTTGAAGTATGTATTAATCAAGTGCCGAATTGGCCTCTTTATTGCCATTTTACTAGTTTCCCGGTACACAAAATGTATTTGTTTATTTTTTTATTGGGTTAATCGTGCCACCAACAGTATTTAAGTTATCTGGAGACGGTGTCCACTTGAAGCAGATATAGTGCTGCCTTCACTGTGTATAGCATAATGTGAACACATGGCATGATACAACACCCAGTCACATTATCCTGACAACAGGCCAACCAGTCGTGGAACTACCCTTATATTTGGCTTGAGCGTTAGCAAGGGAGCTATACCACTACCATTTTTAACGACTTTGGTATGTCGCGGCCCGGGATCGAAGCCGGGGCCTCCCGTTCCTAGAGCCGACGCTCTACCGATTGCGCTACCAGGTCCGGTACACAAAATGTATATTGATATGTTGCATTCACAGTTTGAATGCCGGTACTGGCGAAAATAGTGCATTAATTATCTACTTTGACGCTGGTAACCCATTCTCGTCATGCATTGATATACCATTTTACATCTTTTTCGTCTCCATTCTCTTTTCAAAGACAAAATAAATTACGTAAACTGTGTATATTTTGTTTTGAGATGCGTCTATACTTGACCTTTAGCATTCACATACAAACAATTATGGTCTGTTGATTATCAAGATTACATAATAGCAGCTGTCAATTTACCCCATGTCCTCTTAACCCTCTTACTCTAATCCTTAACAAACGGATGTGTATGGTAAAAAAATTCACATCCGAGTAACATAATCCACTCATAACAAAAGCGTGTCTCCATAATTGACCTCTGACCTTTAGTGTGTGTGACTGGAACTTTCCTTTACACTACGCTTGTGAACTTACACATTGTCTGGGTCATAAATCACTAAAATGGAGAAATATGGGTCACTAAATAGCATTCATGAAGATGATGAAGATAATTAACAATTTACATCATTGTGCTAATCAATCTATAGTTAAAATAGTTTAGACATTTCAAGTTGAATAAAAATTGCTGAATTTATGCGAGGTTTGCCTTAATGTTCCTTTTCAATAACTATTTTTATATGTACATGGAATGCGTAAGTATTTAAATTTGGTATGATTTTGATGTGCATTTCATTCTGATGACCTTGTTTAACTATATCATTGCTATTTAACCTTATATTTTCAATAATTTTGGGTTTAAACACCGTCCCTATCAAAGAACTGCTTAACCCCATTTACTTCTAAGAACCAGGTGAAGCGTATCTAACTTTATGTGTATCACCTGGGGGTCGGTTGTATGCTTGTGCTCTATGAAGTGTATATGGACTTTTCTGCCTTTCTTGTGATGCCCATGTTAACCATCATCAACAAACACTTCCATTTTCTTTTTTTAATGACGTATCTCTATAAGTATTTTAATGAATTTTAAGCTCATATTTATGCAAAAGAAAGACATTTTACTGTTTGCAATTGCAATATCTACAAAAGAACAGGCGATAGTCTAAGGACTCCACTGTAAGGACCTACCTACTGTTTGGAATACGTCGGAAAGGGAGACAATTTCCATTTCACTAGTGTACCCCTTTACATATCGCACCCTTATCACGATCTATACATGAAATAAAACAAATCATTAATAGGCATGTCATTAATCTTAAAATCATCTGGCATATTTGTGTGCTACATACATTTCTCATATGTTGGCTCATTAAACACTACTTTACATCCTCTCTTAACGTAATGGTATTAAAGTATCCCCTTCCGGGATGTTAACAACTATTTCATTTTTAACCCACTAAAACAACAACTTTAACTGGTGTTTCATCACTATGACAGCGAGCATATAGAATTTCCAATTTCCATTTTGTTCTAAAAATCCCAAAGAAGAAGACAGCCCCAAACACCCCCACCCAAACCCCACCCCCATTCTGAAATTGGTCAGTATTCCAGACACACGCTGGACGGTCACGTGCTCTTTTGCAGCTGACTTTTGTGCGATATGTAATATTTCGATTTTGACCAATAAGACGCTTCGAAGAAGAGGCTGGGGGAAAAATATGCAGGATAAGTGTTCGCTTATAGCGATTGGTTTGGTTATTGGCAAGTGTGTGTGTGTGTTAATTACACTACGGAAAGGCGGAAATGACGTGTGTTATCTTCGTGGGGCGTATAGCACAGGTAATAGTTTAGCACAGCAAGGGCTGAATTTAATGCGGTTGTTGGTAAAGGAAAGAGTTAAGAATAACGGAGAGGATCTTCTGCGAGAATTTGCAATTTCGTTCTAGAAAGGAAATTATTTGATCTCTATCTATATGAATCGTTGTGTAATAAAAATTGAAAATCAAATAATGGTAAAACAAGACAAGGTATCAAACATTTCAGACACGGTTCTCTCCGTTCATCAGAAAAGAATATTTCGGTCAAGTTTGAACCAATTGAACATAGCTATGTGCATTAAATTGCATTTAAAAACAGCATTAAATTCCATATTGTCCGGTGCTGTTATAAAGTACTCAAATGAACAAAATGGTTGCAATTTTGAATTTATTCGTGTTTTTATTACTTTATAAAAGTTAGAATGCTGTATAGTCTATATCTCTCCCAGAAATATATAAACATTATAATGGCATTTTTAAGGAGTAACCTTAAATTGTGTCGGTTTTGCATTTTCATTTGGTTTTAAATCGTTTTTTTTTTTATCTCGGGAGTTTACATTATGGATATTCTTCTGGAGATTTATAGTATACTGAAAACCTTCAAATAAAAACATTCGATATGTTTTTCTCAATTGCTCCCATATTGCATTAATCTGTTTAACGTTCTAGTTTTTGCGTCGGATTTGATGTTTTCGCATCAACAACTTTTCTTGTCAGTGTGCATGTAATGGTTATCAGTATCAGGGGCGACTCTGTAAAATTCAACATAGTATAGTAAATTAACTTTCGAATAAGTTATATGGCTACGTATCTCTTCATTCACTCATAGTGCTGCGCCACTGTGTATAGAATTTCATGAACACCTGACATGATAACACAGTAATATATTATCATGCATTTGGTCGACCAGCATTGGAACTATCTTAACCCTTTCTTAGCTGCAAAGACCATTAAGCTGGAAAATGTTATATGCCAATTGGGAAATAGGTGTTTCCAGCAAGTAAAGTCTTAATGATCTAAGTCTGTTAGAAATTTCGCGGCCCGGATTTGAACCTGCTTCAGCCTATTGCGCTACGAGGTCAATCCGGTCTAAGATATACTTATTTAGAGACAGTTTTTATACAACAAATGTACATTATTTGTATCAATATGCAAGCTAATACACATACATCACGGATTGTATTCGACCTGCTAAGTATTACACCAAGTTAGACCAACTTAGACAGATAACAAATAAAGACCTCGACAAGATATAAATTGAGGGTAAGTGAAAAATAATTGCTAGAATATTTTAAGTTATACCTTCGTTTACCTTCAAAGATTAAAACTTTAGAATTTGAGATATAACTGGCTTCATTTTTACTTATTGTAGTATTAAACACTGGCCCTTAGTTGGTCACTTAGCTCGAATACTAACATATTTCTTTTCACCGTTTATGTTCGAGCATTATTTAAATAATACAACATAAAGAATGTATTTAAGTATTCGAGCTAATTGACCGGCTAAAGGCGAGTTTTTGTGCTTACCTACCATTCCAGTTTCTATGGACACACATTTATGCTACGTTATCTATTTAAGTCAAATTGTGCAATCTTCCGGCAAGAGGTATTTTAACATTGTCACCATTTACATCTGAAAATCATGAGTACCGAAAACAATTACACTTTACCCGTAAAACCTAGATTAAATGACTTCCTTTTCCAAGTCCATAACATTGCAATGGCGAACGGTAGGACACGTCCGTAACAGTAAACAATTATAAGTCATAGCAAAACATACACATAGAATATTTGTATAATTTAATAGGAATTCTTAAAATGTCTTGTTTAACAAAAGAAAGCGTGTACACGTAATGTTTACAATGCGACTTGCAATTACAGATGTAGCAGACAACAAGGAAGAAAGCAAAATAGAATATAGTCCAGCTCCCATCACAATAGCACAGTTATCGTTCGTTACTATCAAACATTTAGGTACATTGTAATGAACCAACAGTTGCTAGTTCCGAGTAGGCCGTTTCTTGTTTAAAAGGAATTCCCTTGACAGCGCCAATGATTTCATAATCTTTTTTTGTATTTTGGTGTTGCCACCCACTTATGTAAACGAGAAAGGGTCGATAATAAAAAAATTAAATTTGGTGACTTGTTAAATGATAACTATTTAAAGAGACGATTTTATAAAGCAACAATTGACTGTGTGCCATAAATATTTTATTACAGAACAACAGAAAAGTCATAACCTCAAACAGTGTACACAATAGACTTCATAAATGATCGATGATACGCACTGACTTAATAATAATATAGGCTTACAATGTCGTTGTATGAATTATTCTGATAACAGAAACCTTATTGATATAATATTCCGCTAAATAGATGAAAATTTCAGTAAGCATTTCTTGATATAGGCATATCGCCACATAAAACCCAATCTGACTTGACATCAACCAACCGAATACTTGTATCAAATTGTAACACGATTCGGTAACTTTTACATAATATACTATGGATGATATGATAGCAGGACATTCTTACAACGGGAGTGTATAGTAATCCTGTTCAGTTGTTCAAAGGGGAGTTCAGAGAGCTATTTCTAAAACAGCGATCAAAAGGCAATAAATTGTTTTATCTGGTATATACGATAGAAAGGATTTTTATGTCATATCCAACATTCGGGGATAAAAATATAAACATATTCTATAATACAAGTACTAATGTAAATAAAAATAGTTCATATTATGATATGAAAATCATACAGGAAATATGTATATATACAACAAATATAAAAAAATACCTTTAGTCATGACCTGTCGAAACATTTTATTAAATAACATTGGTTTAAAAAATACTGTTATACATACACAAACACTAAATAAGCAACTAATGATATTTCAATTTTTTTACAAACAGTAAATATGTCTGCATTGATGACGAATGGAAGTCATTTAACATATTGGTATGCAACCTTTTACAAATAAGAATATATGACAAAGTCCTATGAGCATTGCAACATATACCAAACTCCGAAAAGGCAAAAAACAAAGGTAAACAAAGAACGACGTCGAAAATTGAATGTGAAAACGAGATAAAACCTTCAATATTGGTCTTATATAAAATGAGGTTCACAGGGCAATCACGTGGATTCTACTGTTATGAATACAGACGCTATTTAAATAGAAGCGCTGCAAGTACCGGGTTATTTAATATTTCGAAAAAAGTATATCTCGGCAAATATTGGACAATGACAAACGATAGAGAAAAACTGCCGTTATATGAGCCGTCGTTTCTTAACATGTACAACTCCACTTTCAATATTATAGACATAGACAGAAAGGTAAGCGTGAAAAACCAACGCCCCACTGGCATCATCCCAAACAGATCCATCGGTGAATAAATACACCATACACATTTGACCGTTTAAAATAGATAATACAATAGTTGTGTGGATTGGCAGTTATAGATACAACAAAGCCTAAAACAACATCTAAATTGATGCTAAAACAAAGCATTGACTCTATTTGGAAATCAAATAATGACTGTAGAATTATTGAAGAATAATACAATATAAAGTAAGTAGATGATATTAAATGCTCGTTTCATGCTTATTCTAAAAGACATCTTTCCAAATGTGAAAAGCATAAGTCATAATGGACATTGCCCATTTCTAAAGAAATCAAGCTTATACTTTCTCTGCTCTCTTAAACTGATCTATCTATAGCACTATTTATCAGACTATTTCAACTTTCTGTAAAGTAAAAACGGACCCGAGGGCCAAGATGACCCTTGATGTCCCGCAGGTGGAGGATCATGAAGTTCAGCAGCACATAGTTAGCACACAACCTTAAGGGCATCAGGCGATCATGAGTTATTAATTTAACACACCCCTGCAGAGACTGTTATAAGGTCAGTTACTATTTAAATAGTAGTGTTTAATCATAAGATTTGACCCAGTGACATACTGTTTTGCCCCCAAACTAGAACCAAACTAACCTTTCAGACAGACCAACATTCTGACCATGTTCTGTGAAGAATCTGCCAGAATGTTGTCTGTATGGTGTTGACAGGATTATTCTAATAGTCTTGTATTAACTAATTGACTTACTCTTTGATCCTTTATAAAACCATTGGATATTTTATGTTACATTCAAGTGCAAAAATCATGCAAGAGTTTTTTATGCACTTACTTTTAGCGCAGTTGTACAGATACTTTACATATTACAGCAAAATGTACATATTAAAAATATAATTTAAATTGTTATAATAATACTACGAATCAAATTATTCTCAAAATACATATATCAGTTCATATATTTTCAATCTTGTTTTGTATTGTAAAAAAGTGTATTATGTATGAAGTAAGCTGAATCATTTATAGTGCCCTAGTTCGTTTTTAAGAAGAAGGAGCTTATTGTAGGTGTTGCTGTTTTATTTTAAATAAACCTCAACATACACATCTTTTCAGTATTTAACTCCATGCTACATACAGTCAGGCTAGGTTCGTACATTTATGCTAGTTCTAAAATTGTTGGAGAATTTCATTTAGTTGAGATTATCCTTTAAAGTTTGATTTCTTTTAAATTTCGTATCCTTACCTAAAGTTATATAAAATTGAATTCCTCTTATTGATGTAACGTTATTATATGGTACCAAATATGTTGTCGTATCTTATAAAAACGACGTACGATGGCCGAATAATTGGTTATTATATACCTTTAACAATGGCAATGGAGCAGTCATTCAAATACGGTCCTGGGCTGACATTATAACCCATTTTGTATATTGCTCGTGCAAATCAACCTAAACAATCTCCGTATTTAAATAAATTGTTGTTTTTTTTGTAAATGAACATATAAGCAAATACGATGTGCAACTACATTAATCAATCTTCAACGCTGGCATAAAAAGTAAAAAAAGACACCGCTTGTCCTAATGCATCTAAGTTTCTTTAGGTGAGACGGCATCTTAAAACATTGGGAAATGTATTTTCTACCTGCGAGCATTATTCTATTCAAGAGTTATTAAATATTTGATCAAATTGTTTAGAATGGCGAGGCACTGATGCAACAACATTGTACTACTTCTAATATTCCAGAATTCTAATGTGTATATATTATATATTCACTTTATGTAAATCAGTATCATATGAGCGCGTTAATAAACGAGTAACAACCGACAAAGTGACAGGTTTTACACCGGAAGTGTAACTGTACATCTGAAATGAAAGCTTAATATGACCGCACATAAATGTAACTTCTTTCAAATTTCAATTTAAATTAAAGTTAGCATAATTAACTACAATGAATATGCTGAAATATGTTTTCAAGTTGGCGGGGTTGATAGCTAAAACCCCAAAGCTAAGTCTAGAATCTAGTGTTCTATTTTACTGGGTTTTAAAGCACAACTGCAGGGGTCTATGTTAATAATCTTGTGAAAGTAGACGACATATCTTATATCGTTAACGTTAACGTTAATCCTATTTTGCACTGCGTTTTATGCCCTTAACTAGCTTATATCGTCCTCGCTGACAATGTATAAAATATCAGTAATAAAATATACATAAATGCATCAAGATAATACGTGATTCTGCATTATTGCTACTTATAGGATGAATATACTACACATTTAGACACACACGAAATCACAAATTTTTAAATGTTTTCAGTTAAAAGTTATATGTTCTCTTGGCAAATGACTTTTAAACATTACAAGGAAACATATTAGATTTCTCCAATATCGAAAGGCTGTGAAAAAGAAAAAAATCTAATGTTATTGCAAAATGACCTGTACACATAAACTGTTTAATTGTCTGTGCCGGCTGCAGACGCTTCAGCCACACCCTTGGTTAGAAACGGTCCGTCCGTGTGAAGTTTCAAAGCCGGCCACACAAGAAACTCGACCGTTTCACCTCGCCGTGTGTACTCTTTAAAAGCTTTTGATCGAAAGGCGATCCTGGCTTGGCATTATCTAGGCACATTGGGGGAGACTGCGCTACTGCAATCCAGGAGAAGAAGAGGCAGCGGTTGATGAACACCTTTATCTCTTCTGGAACGCCAACCGTCGTCATCAATGTCATGAAATACGTCTAGGAATTGAAAAAGAAAGCATGTCTTAGAAGAAATATTTTCACCGATTATATGATGTTAACGAAGAATATGTGTATGAACAAACTGACATGAAAACAGTACAACAATTACTAGTACGGAACTAATGAAGCAACAGTTTGACAGTTTATTTTATTGAAGCAGATATACCACTTCTGCTAATCCTCGTTACATTCGTCCATACTGATCTTGCGTGCTGGTGACCGAGTAAATACTGTTCGAATCGTGGATAAATCGTGTGAGGTACATGCATTCTATTTCTTTCAATCTGGCCAATTCTGATACTAGGAGGCCATTATTAAAAATTAACCTTTCAATAGTATATACAAATAAGCAAGAGCTTACATAGTGTACTTTTGGCAGATAGTTTTAGCGATTTAAAATATTTCTTTTTAATAATCGTGACCATCTGAATCGAAGGGTCAATCTTGACAAAAAGTGGCGCAGCCTTTACTTCGATGTTCAAGATGTTTTTCAGGGGAAGTTATTTACAATTTTATCCGTTACGCTACAATCTTGAGTGTCAACTTAAATTGTACATTTACGACGTTTAATTACATATTCTGTGTGATGTATAGAATATGGTAGTTAAGAGTATGTGCATTTGTAGAAATGTCCGTACCTAAAGCACCATTGCAATATCAACGTATTTAAAGTGTTTGATAATGTGTAAGTAAAATTAAATCATAAGTTTAAATTACTCTAATCCTGATAATTCTTATACTTGAGCGAAAGACCAACAAGAGGCTGAAAGCAGCGCTCGAATCATACAAATAGTTCATAGTATACTTTGTTTGCTGGCTATTTTTGCTAAATTTAGCTTGACCAACAGTGTTAAACGACCATGGTTCCTTCTTCATTGTGTAAGTTCTAATTTGATAGATAATATAACATTTTAGATTTGCGACAAATGATGGAATGGAAAACTGCATTATTTAAGCAGCGCGGCACTCTTAACACTTAACTATACTCATAACGACAAATGATAGAAAGGGACAGTGGTGCCAAAAGCAATATTTATTGTTTACTTAGTTTGCTGGCTAAACTTAAAATATGTTAGAGGTGGGCAAACGGCACTCGATGAATTATTCATTGTTCACTCACTTTACTTGCTAATCTATTTGACTATAGATTGAAAACAGACCAGGCCTGATTCGTTTGGCATGTATACAAATGACTTATAAAATGGCAATCAAAGAGCAAATGGCTTGTGGGGAACAGACATAACTCTTACTATTATTATTACACCGTAAACACGAGCAAAGTTGTTGTTTTCTTAAATTTAAACCACAAAGGATTGTGAGGTATTACATTCTGAACAAACGGAACCAGCATACGGGCAATCTTCTTTCTCTCATCTTCCGGTACGACCTTGAAGTCTTCTAACCGCTTCTGTAAATCCTGCAAAACCACAATGAGTTTTGTAAATAGTCTGTTGGAGGCAATGGTAAACCTTTCGATGTGGAAATTTATCCTTTTTTAAAACAGTTCTTTCGGTTTACAGCTATTTTGGTGAAGATTGCACAGACTTATTTCTGCGCAGAAGAGCAGGCCCAAGACGGGGCAGATGTAATACGTCCCCATATAAAGGTTTCAAGCCAGGGAATGTTGAGATATGATTAAAGCAGATAACTATTAGTAAAGTTGTAAGACCTTCCCATCGGTGAGTAGCTGCTGAGTTGCAAGCTGGCGACACAGTATTTATTTATCCAGTTGATCGTGTTTTAATCAGAGTGACTAGAAACAAACTTTGTCCGTGTGATAGATATGGGACACAATGTTCGTGCTTAAGCCTACGATATGTGCACTGAATCCGAAAATGAGTTGTTATATTAAGATAACAGAGCCCAAAATACCTCCTCTGCTTCACCTTTTCCCTCCTGCTGCGCATCGTGTGTGCATATCCAACGTTTTCGAAGATTTTCTCGTCTGAGCTCGGAATCTTTCACTTCGTATTCACGCCGATCCTGGAACGAGCAAATCAATATTAAATGTATTCTTCATTCATTCATTCCTTATAAGTTATATACTGATAAAATAAAATAGCATAAGAATATCATATTATATTATCAACATATAAAACTATATACAATCGTCTCAATTTTACACCCTTAAGTAAACCTTTTTTAAACCCCAGCCTTATGGTACAACCGTTAAGCATGAGTTTAAGATAAAGTTCTAGGCATATGTTTCCTTGTTTACCTAACTCGTCGTTATTTGTAAATCACACTTACTTCTGGCCCACACAGCTAAAGAAATCATCTTAAAGTGAAAATAATATCGTTAATTTATGTATGTGCAAATCTATGTAGTGAAGAAAAATAGTTCAACTTGTTTGGAAAAAAACCACAATAAATGTAATGTTTGCATTTTTTTTTCATAAGGTAGTAAGTAATATTAAAATATGTTTGAAACTGTGAAATTAACCGTAAAATGAAATATGGGATGTACCAAAATAATTGTTGATTAATTTAAAAATAAATGGTTATACTAATAAACGAATAATGAATTTGTTTGAAGAGGCACTATATAACAAAGTAGAAATTTTAATCATTTTATATATTAGCTTTATTGTAAATGTGTTACCCTTTTTTGCATGGCTGGATATTGCTTGAATAAAAAGACGAAGCATAGAAAATAAACTTACCTTGGGGTTGAAAGTTGTAACTCTTCTCTGAAATGATACAAGAAATGGCCCTGAATACATTTAACAAAACTAACACAACAAAGCTAGCACAACAAAACTAACACAACGGAGTAAATAATGATTTGACCATAGAGCTGCTGCAGCCTATGTTGAACTTAGAAAACATTAAAATGAATAGTATTATTATATAACCGAACACAATTTTTGCATATAAACAAAAGCGTGATAAAGAATATTCTCTTGGTTCTGTAAAAGAAAAAATATACAATATATCAATACTATATACAAAACATCCAATTCTTAAATAAACTGCCTAGTCAAGAACTGATTTCATAAGAAAATAGCTTGAATACCTAAAGGAAATGTGGTAGCAAGAGGGGAATTAAGACAGAAGAATAATTTGAGTTCTGTGTTTAATACTAAATATACTTTATTCATGTACCTATTAACTTTCTTATGCTCGAAGAAGCGCCTAATAACGAGATTCTCATCTTGAATCTATTTTGCAAACATATACGAAAATAGCATCTTTAAAGTGGATGAAAGTTTAATGTAGGTATATCGGTTATAAATTTACAAAATCTGCTAGTATTTATATAAATTGATTTAAAATAATTTACAGACATCAGTATCAGACTTACCAGTATAGTATAGGACAGAAAAAAATCAATGGAATAAACAAGTTTATGAAAGAGCCGTGTCAAATATGGTGTTACCTGTAGATGAACTTTCTGTTCGTCGCCATGACCAAGATCGCCTAGTTGCATCACATCTTTTATTACTTCATCTATCTTGCCAACGATTCCAGTAAACGTATTCTGGCTAAATTTCCAGCAGTCCTACATAATACAAAGTTATGATGCATGTTTAATAAATTAAATTAAACAAAGTATTTGTTGCTATGTTGATGGTGGTTTTGTTGATGTTCTAGATAATATTTCGGAAAGCTCTGTGGGTCGGCTCTCTCTTTCTCTCTTTCTTTTTTCATAACATACTCTCTCACAACTCTCCCTCGTTCTCTCTTCCTATCTCTGACTATTAAATAGGTACTCGATAGTTGGTGAGTTTACACACTTAAACGAAAAACATTACGCCATATTTACACGTGTCAGGTGTTATTGCATAAATCACATATACAACATAAATACAAATCGAATCTGTTTACCAGCAAAGTGAGCCTCAGTGTTTCAATTGCGTGTTGTTCCCCGTAGCCAGCTTTAGTCAGAACTTCGAATGCTTCTGTCCACTCGTTGTCGTACAGTTCCTTGTAGTTTTCTGCAAGTTTTGTAGGTCGATAGGTGTCGCTGAGGTCAACAATGTCTGGATTGTTCTCTCGGATATTTTGGCTGATGATCTTACTCAACCTTGAATTACAAAGCAAACAAGAAGACACATCTGCTGAAAACTTTTGAAATTTTTGAAACGTTAACGTCATAAAAAGTCCCCGATGTTAATAGTATTTCAATGATTCTTTAACATTTAAGATGTCTATAAGTAGGTACTAGATATCCAATATATGTGTCACTATTTGTCCTTTTGATATCGCGAGACAATGCTGATATTAATTATCAGTTTTCAAAGTCCAAATTAAAAATTAATAATACAATTGTGAAAAACAAAACTGCTACTTATCGGTTCTATTTCAAACCAAATATTCATATTTTTATCGCATACACAATAACAAAGAAGTATGGCTCATTTAAAGCATTTAATTATAGTACAAGAAAAACAATAGTGTGAAGCAACATTGGCAATGCAAACCGTGAAGACAGGATCAATGAAAATTTGCATAATAGTTAACTTGGATTTCATATAATACGGTCATTAAACCTACCTTTTTGATATAATTTACTTAAAACGCAATCACGCAAATTCTAAAGCAAAGTCATCGATCCGCCACAGTTCGTTGATGCAATATTTTGATTATCATTTTGCTCTGTGTGTTTTGGTTTTAAGCTATGTATGCAACAGAGAAACACATCTTCTCAAAGTAATATTCTGTATTTGAAGTTTTATTTGTCAGATGTAAATGAGCGCCCAATATAATAATTTTTATGAAGTCTTCCGTGAAGTGTGATATGGCGCCAACGTATAGAGCGACGATGCCCCCACACTTTAGTGCTGATATATGAATAGAGGGTAAGCTGTTTGTTTGCTAACCAGCTGCTAAGATATCTATTACTTTAACGGGCAAGTAAATGCAATAAGAGAAAGACCATATTCTTTTTTCTATATAACGATCAACCAATAAAGTCAACCCGCAATTGGTGTTTTTCTTCAAATATATACAGTGAAGTATAATGTTACCGTATGTCAAAGAAGTTAAGAACAGCGCATTAACAACGCTTTGGTCAACTATAAATGTTATCGAAATGCTATTTTAGAGTCTACACATCTGACTAGGCATAAAAGTTCTGATATGAGCAGAAATCTCGGCATTTATTGTCGTTCAGTATATTCAATGTTTTAGATTTTGCTCTGAAAACGACCGTAGCAAAGGCCAAGAAACTACAATATTATCTTCACTTACCTTAAGGATTTGCAAAATATAATAGCTTTAGGAGCACGTAGGGCGGTAACCTAGAATTCATTTACATTTCCGTTCGATGTAAAAAAAAATCAATACGTCTCAAAATGAAAAGATAAACGAAAAATCCAATTTTCTGCCATGTTTGCGTGAATTAAACAAAAAAACAACAATACAGTCAACCAGATTAAACGCCCTTTATCAAATCGGGAGTTGTAATTTCAGGACTTTCGATCGAGATGAACTTACTTCCACAGGATTTTGTAATATAAGTGTCGTGCTCCAGGGCCTCAAGCTGCACATTATTTTTGCACGCCATATACTCTTGGGTAAAGAGGAAGATAAACAAACCCAATTGTTTGTTCGTTTGTTTTCCTAAGCTGCAGTTGTCTCAAATTGACAATTTTCAGTGCCGAATGCCTATGTGCATTAAGTGTGACTAATTGTTTTACAACATTCCCCCATTGCGATATTCCTGTAAGAAAGTGGTTTCCGACCCTTCCCATTGTAATCTCACAGGATGGTGCACTTTGTAACATAAAGTCAAAGAAGATAAAAGTTGAATCAAAATATAAACAAGAAGCCATACCTCTCTGAATAGTCATTTCTTTCATTTAATGCTGTTTCCAATTTTTGTTTTAACGAGGAATTGTCTTGTTCCAGACGCTGAATCTCTGCACTGGAAGATATGCAACACATGTAAAAAAAAAACAGTGAACGAAACATAACCATTTCTAAATATTTGACGGGGAATTTTTAGAGCCTTTTTAATATAATGGACAAAGGACAATATCTATTTTAAAATTGTTATACATGCCAAGCAGTACCTTCTTTATTTCATTTATAAGAATTTATAACACTCATGTCGGGTAAGATGAGGAGAGATCATCGTAAACCAGCATACAAGCCAAAGCAATCATCTGCAACAGTCTTAAAACTATGTTAACGGAATGTTCATAAACAATGATTTCATTATCATGCCCCTTATTTAATTGTTTTTGCAATTATATTCCTAGTGCTGATATTAACATGATATCGGTGGAACCGATCTAGCTTACTGCGGAATGACGGACCAGAGCACTTTAAGACAAAGCATTATTATTTAGCCCAGATAACTATTTCTGGTTGGAGGTATGTTTGAACCCCATTAGGAAATACAGGTATATTCCCTAGACCCTAGGTCTAACTGCATTGCCCATTCACTTGATTCTTCCAGTAGGCTGGATTTACAGAATGGTGTGGTTGATTTTCCTTCCCTCTTTCACAAACTAAATGAATTAGGCACATGCAGATATATGGCATCCTTTTTGTTCTTTCTCTTTCTCCAGTCTCTCTGCAATTTACGCGCAGTATTTCATCATGACACCAACGAAAATGTCCAAGCAACCTTGCATAATGACAGGATATGCTGGAGGGTTCCTCTGCTCTCACACAACTTACAAAGAGGATCTCATGTCATCTTCCATATAAGAGGTTAGCTGGAAAGGGCAGGAAGCCGTACACTGATCGGAGAAAGAAACTATGTTGGAGTGGTTCGTATCGCCACAGTTACTACCATGCTAGTTTCCGCTCAGGTATGTTCCATTTGGACCATCAACCTTGCAATGCCATTTGGACTGGCCTTGCTGAACTTGTTTTATCCCCTGCTTTCCGCATTCCTGATTGCACCATCGCTCTTTTCTCTGCTTTGCCAGTGTCTCCTCATTTTGGTTGTTGTCTTATTCCTGGACATTCTCTGTCCCAATTGGCTGTGCCCACTATGCCCTTGAGCTACAAATTCCTCTCAGCTTGGTCTACCGCCTGCTTTGCTTACCACTTGCGACCTGTCCATATTTCAATGCCCGCCTTGCTGATCTTATCATCGGCCGAGTCTCTTTATGCGATTACCAGTCTTGACTTTGAGACTTTGAACTTCTCTATCAGTGATCAGCGGGGTATTTGCATTTTTGTTGATCTACCATACAGACAAAAATATGGGTAAAGGGTCGGGGCAAACCCTCTCTTCATGATTTTACCACTAGACTGTTCGAGTATCTCAAATTAGTGCATCCACGCTTTGATTATTCCTGGCAGATGCTCTTCATTTACTTGTTGACACAATCTGTCCTTACTGTTCTTGTCTGACAATGATGCATTAAACCATTTGCCTAGGCATTTGACAGGGTTGTTGACTAATGGGATCTCTACACCTTGTATCATGAGTGTGACATCTTCTTATGTCTTCCTCTTTCTGATCACCAGGAACCGTGACTTCTTTGGTTTGAATGGCATCGCTGCCCAAGACACAGTCTCCTCTAATGTCCTCAGTCAAGATTCATCGTGCTTGTTAGTTGGGATTCAGTGGTAACCTTCACGTCACCCATCAACCCTCTGTTTGTTGGAAATATTATTCCTTAGTTTGTTTTGGGACCTCTCGTTTCTTTCTCAGCTGATTTGATCATCACGATCATTCCTAAGATGACAAGGATCACTGTGATGGTGCAGCCCGTGACAATTCCTCTTATTAGCCTTATAGATCTTGTTATGGAATGGCCACATGAGAATATCATCTGAATGTTGTCAAAGTAGCTGAAAGAAGACTACTTATGAGACATAGAATGTAATAATGAGACAAAGCTTCTTTGATTAGGATGTGTGGCATTGAACCATTTGCCAGGTCCAGCTATACATATGTAAGGTCATTCTGGTTCCTCCTGGTTTCATAAAGTACCTGTGTCAAAGTGCTAGTGTACTCAACACAACGAAAAAATCCTGGTAGTCTACACTTCTGCACAGATGTGTCAATGTAGTCATTGGCTAGAGTAACTTGTCAATCCTCTGGCTAGGGTTGATAATATATATTTTCCTCCATATTAAGCAGGGATATATTCAGGATTTCTTGATGGGATAGGAATCATTTCCCTTCGGTACAAGCAATCCTTTAGCTGACTGCCAACATCTTGGAAAGGTACCTTTTTCCATAGGAGCAATCATAGTCTTATAAAAGGCATTGGTCATTTTTTGAATATCCTTGTATGGTACGCTATCAGGACCAGGTGGTGAACAAGATCAGGTTTGCCTACAGCTTCTTCGACCTCCTTAATGTTTGGTTCTTTCATATCCAGTGGCACATTAGGTTAGGCCTGTTTGGGGGATCTTAGCGCACTCCCCCAAAGGACTGTCTCTAAGGTAAGTAGTAGAGTGGTTCTTGAAGGAAATCCTCTACCTGCTATTTGCAGCTTTCCAATTTACGAGACTTATCTTCTTCAAAGAGTTCCTTGATAAACTTGTAGGGATGCGAGATAAATGCAGCGTGCATTGGACCTTAAACGCCTATTGTTTGCATACCAGTTGCGTCCTCAGGGTTGATAGACTTTCCCGCATATGTTAATGACTTTCCTATACAGTTTCTTTAAGTATCTGAGTTCGGCTCTGATTTTTATTGCAGCTATTGGAGTGTAGTCCTGGCTTTTCTTTGTTGTGCTCATTTAAGCCGAACATTTCCTTGCCAATGGCATAGCTTAACGTTGGTAGTGTCGGTATCATTTTCCCACCCCGCTTTGAAGAACAGATTGAAGAATGTTGTCAATATCCATGTCGAACTGCTCTATCTTTTATCCTGTATTGGTTGCTATGCTGTCTTGCCCTTCCTTTTCTCTTGAGGTGGTTCTCTTCCACCACATTTTGATAAACACTTCTCCTTTTTCCTGAGGGTGAGGGACACTCTCTCACTTTCGGGAACTTATGGTGTCCAGTTTGCGGTTTCAGATAGAGTGTTGGCTCTTGGTAACATGTGAGTCTTCTTCTCTTTGAGAAGTAGAACCAGGTGACTCCCCTACGCCCAGTAGGTGTTTCTGATCTCCTACTTTATCTCTACTGTCAGCGTCAGCTCTCCCTCTATTTCTTGGGAATCTTCTTTTGACTGTCTATTCATCGCCTCAGAGAGATTACCCACCAGAGAACGCACAGGATCTAAAAGACCTCCAGTTCTGTAGTTAGAAAGCTGACTAGATGTCTTTTCCATCTGACCAGGCGGACCTAAGCGTTGTTCCTGACTGACAGATATCTTCGTCTAATGAATTATCAATCCTCCATGATTCTTGCATACTGCCCCACAAAATAAAAACTCAGAGGATGTGTATGAAACATTTATGCCAAAACAACATTCTTAACAACAAGCAATACCTTTTTCCCTTTTCTTCTGCAGCCAATAATTGTCCTAACGAGTCATTCTCTTCTTTGAGATGGCGATTCCTGCAAGGTATGTAGCACGTTTTTAACAGTTTGATTCTGGATAGAAAAGCGAAAACCGTCCGAATTAAATTGAATGTGAAGATAATTTGAAATTAGTGTGTGCGTAATAAATTAATAAACATAGCACATAATAAAAATAGCATTTCGCCATTGGCCTCTTAATGGTGGTATCCGACAGTTTGTCTATATCAAATACATGTCACAATATCGAACCAATGCTTTGGGAAATTTGGGCATAATTTTTGTATAAACACATACTTAAGTCTTACTAATTACGAAGTCGAACACTAACTGAATTGTTAGTCAGAACTAATCGCGAAAAAGCCACTCTGAATGTTTATTCTTTCCAAGTGTTTATTAGGCTCGATAGTGGTCTATGCTAAAAATAGATATTGACGTCAGAGTGGATTACTATATAACTTGCTCTCAAAAGTAAGTGGTCAGGTGGTTTTCTACGTTTAAAAAAAGCTATATCTGCAGCGTGGCCCGGATTAGAAATACCTGTTTGCAATGACCAGTGGTGATTTATGCTTGACTCTTCACACAGATCTGCGATCATTGAACTCCAGTTTTAAGGACCTTTACGGATAATAATGACATATACGATTAATTAAGAAAATAATTTTGGTCCAAACTGTCGGATACCACCTTTAACGTCGAAGTGAACAAAAATCGCTTTTTACTATCTTTCAGATACACCTCCAAGTCGCAATAAATGTGGTGAAAAATAAGCTTAGGTTCCATTCAAAATGACAGCACATGGTGTCAGCTGACAATAAGACCATTGTTAGAAATATGCTTACCGCAAAATGTCCTGGCCAACAAACTATGAAATATAACCTTTATGTTAAGGTACAAATAATGTTTTGCCAAAATATATAGATCAAGAAAGTAAAAAGGTATCGTCAATCTGTACTTATTTATAAAATAAAGCGCAACATGCGCTGAAGCTGCTTGTATGTTTTAAAATCTAGTTAACCACATAACACATAGAACCATCATTTCTACATGTTTATATAAAATTATTCACTAACAAGCCGGGCCATCGTACTGAAAATGTCTGATGCATAGCCATGGCGTAAATTGCCGCATGAGCAGCTCGGGGATATTCTAGGTTAATGAGCTAAACGGTTAAATAGGTGAGGTGCGTGGCGTTTCTTCTGATTTTCCCGTCCTAAAGATGGAGACTAGAAGTGTTTTTAATCCAGTTTGTATTGTGTTTAAACAAAGGTATATATTTGATCAAACATTAATAATTTGCAAATTTCACCAAATGCGACAAAGTCGCTGAAAGGTCAGTCATGTACTCTTTTTAATAAAACGATAAACAATAGTGTAATTTGACATGAGTTTTTGCACTTCGTACGAAATACTGCCGAGTTCAGCAAATAACCCGCCACACGAGACACCTAACTTGACAATCGACCTTGTGCTTAAGGATTTCAAGAAGATACTTAGCATGTGCTGATTGAACAGTATATTAAATTAGGAGAATACTGTGTGTGTTACAACTAAGCGGGAGAACTGGGGCTAAAATCATATGCAAGCGGTATATATTTCAATAGAAAAAAGCAAAATGTTTAGAATTATTGACTAAAACATACGTTTATTAAACAAAGTTAATCTTAAAACGTTAACCTTCAGTTTGAACCGAAAGTTAACTCGAGTAAATCGATGCCTAGTTGACGGATCATCAGCGTCAACAATAGACACAGTATGTCCCGGTGTAGATGCATCGCATCTTATGTCGAATATCATTTCGGATTGCAAAGTAAACAATATGTCTGTAATGGTCGATTGTTTTAATATAAAATTTGCATATATAGATATTGACAAATATTTTTGCCTCTCTATTATTTCCATCAAGCTGTTACTTTTATTTTTATATGCGCAAAATTTTGTCTTATTCAGAAAAAAGCCATTGATGCTAAAAACTCTTCGTGTGAGGTAGAGTATAATAATATGTAAATGAAAAAGAGAAAAGACGCCGGAAAAGATATAAGCGTTTACTGACCTATCCCATAACCGCTCAGTGATGTACTACTTTCAGTTTTATTCTATTGTAATACAGTTTAACTGGCTAATAATACTATTTTAAATGAAGCAAAAAATCTACCAGAGTAAGTTAATAATGAAATGCCTTATAAACAAAATGATAATATATGTATGCCACTTTCGGGATAGTAATTAAAGCATTTTACCTCTAGAACAAATAACAATGTGCTCCATATTGTTGTTAACACAGCAGCATGTATCCTCTTTATTGAAGATGTGCATAATACCCACTTCATCTCCGAATCAAGTGACTAATGACTAACTTATATTTATGATAGATTCTACATTGACAATTTTGTTTTGTAATATGTCAGCACTTGCAACTTTGGGAACTGTCGAGTAGTTACAAATGATTTGCAAAAAAAAGTAGTTTAACTTAGATATATGTCCGAAGTGATCCGCTTCATACATATACCCCAGACAAGATTCGTGAATTAGCGAGGTGAATTATTCCAAGAGTGGGATGCCATTAAACATCCTGTTTACGAATGTATAGTTGAATGATTGATGTGTAGTAAGATTAAACACTAAAGTCGCTTGAATATGCATTCGCTTGAAGATAAAAGATAACTTATGTCAAAATATAAACAACAAGCCATACCTTTCCGAGAAATCATCTCTTTCCTTTATTGTTGTGTCCAGTTTTTGTTTTAAGGAGGAAATGTCTTGCTCCAGACGCTGAAGCTTTGCACTGCAAGATATGCGACACATGTAAAAATATTAAAAGAAAGGGAACCACTGGTAAATGTTTTTAATCTTTTCATATTTTAGCGTATCTTTTTTTAATATAAGTGTTTGTTTGTTTGTTTATTGGGTTTATCGTCCCACCAACAGTATTTCAGTTATCTGGAGACGGTGTCCACTTGAAGCAGATATAGTGCTGCCTTCACTGTGTATAGCATGCCGTGAACACCTGGCATGATACCACACCCAGTCACATTATCCTGACACCGGGCCAACCAGTCGTTGAACTACGCTTATATTTGCTTGAGCGTTAGCAAGGGAGCTATACCACTACAATTTTTAACGACTTTGGTATGTCGCGGCCCGGGATCGAACCCGGGGCCTCCCGTACCTGGAGCCGACGCTCTATCGATTGCGCTACCAGGTCCGGTTTAATATAAGTGACATTAACCTATTTTACAATTGTTTTACATGTCTACATGTCTCGGTGCTGATATTAACAAGATATTTTACGGGGTTATAACAATATACAATAAAACAAGATTGTGTTATTAAATGGTTCTAGGACTGCTTGTAATTAACATTATCAGTCGGGTGCCCGCCCGTCTACAGGAGTTTCGCCTCTTTTCTCGGAACTCTCTCAGGATGTCGGGGTAGCAGTGGTGATCGGGTACTGCCTGTTTATGACGGCTGCCAGTCATAACGTCGTAGCCACAGCCAACTAGACGCACGCCCTGTGGCTTTGCTAATAGCCAGGACTACGGTCTTTCTAGCCCGTCCATTAATGTTCAAGGCTTTTGGCATTCTCCAGACATACTGGGACTTCAACTTAAGACTGCTGTTAACCAGCCCTGTCGGCTGTTAGCATCTTCCATGTCCTGGTACTTTCTAAGGCTTCATCTGTCCTCTCCTCCCAAGGCACAGCGAGCTCCACCAATAGCATCCCCAATTTGATTTAGACAAGAGCACTATGTCGGAGGAATGTTTGAGCCACATTAGGAAATACAAGTTCATTCTCCAGGTCTAAATGTATTTCCCATCACTTGATTCCTGAAGTAGGCTGGATTTACAAGATTGATTGATTTCCCTCCCTCTTTCAAAAAGTAAATGAATTGCAGCTTTAGGGCAACCTTTTTGTTTTCTTCCTGTTCCTGTCTATCTGCAATCACGCGCAGTACTTCAACGAATACGAAAATGTGTCTAAGTCAAGGCAACTTTGCATGAGGACATGGATTACTGAGAGTGTGCAGCCCGTGACAATGCCCTTTTCTATCCTGATAAAGTTTGTTGTTAAATGGCCACACGAGAGAATCTCATCTAAATGTTGTCAAAGAAGCCAAGCAGAAGACTACTTATGTGATCTGGTATGTGATAACGAGTCATTGAACCATAGGCAGTTGCCAGGTCCAGTCATACTAGAGTAAGGTCCTTCAAGGTTCCACTGGGTTTCATGAAGTAGCTGTGTCAAAGCGCTAGTGTGCTCGACACAGCGAGAGAATCCTGGCTTTCTGCACAGATGTGTCAATGTTGTCAATTGCTTCGTGTAGCTTGTCAATCCTCTGGCTAGGATAAAGAGATAAATATATTTTCCTCCACATTTAGCAGGATATAGTCCGGAATTTGAATCATTTTAACAAGTCATCCTTTAACTGATTGCCAACAATTTGGAATGGTCCCTTTTTTCTATACTTGGTGGAAGAGCAAGTCTTCTAAGAAACATTGGGCACTTTTTGTATAGCCTGTGTGATATGCCAACCAGACCAGTGCTGAACAGCATCGAGCTTTCCTTACAGTTTCTTGGATCTTCTTAAGGGTTCTTTCATATTCAGTGGCACATTAGGTTAGGCTGTTGGGTTTAACTTGATGCACTAACCCAAAGGACTTTCTCTCTGTAAGAGATAGTGTGATTCTTGAAGGAAATCCTCTACCTCCTCTTTGCTTCTTTCCAATTTACCAGACTTATCTTTTTCTAAGAGTGCTTTGGTAAACTTGTAGGGTTTCGAGATCGCTTCTTGGACTTAAAACGCCTGATGTTTATTACCATTTCTGCTGTGACTAAGATTTTGAGGCGAGACATCTCTGTCTTTTATCCTGCACTGGTTGTCATGCTATCTTCCCCTACTTTTTCTCTTGATTCCTTTCCACCACATTTTGATGTTACACTTCTCCATTTGTCTGACGGTGAGGGACACTACCTCGCCTTTGGGAACTTATGGTGTCCAGTTTGGCGGCCTAAGAGATTTGCGCTTTCAGATAGAGTATTGGCACTTGGAAATACGGGAGAGACTTTTTCTATTTGATAAGTAGAATCAAGTAGAATCTTATTTTGACTGTCTATTCATCGCCTCAGAGAGACCACCCACCAGAGAATGCACAGAAACTAAAAGACCTCCAGTGCTGTAGTTAGAAAGCTGACTCGATGTCTTCCCCGTCTGAACAGGCGGACCTAAGGGTTGTTCCTGCGATCGATTTCCCTGACTGACAGCCATCTTCGTCTGATGAATCCTCAATCCTCGATAATTCCTGCATACTTTCCCACGCAATAACTACAGAGGTTGAGTATGAAACATTTATGCCAAAACAACATTTTTAACAACAAGCAATACCTTTTTTCTTTTTCTTCTGCAGCCTGTAATTGTCCTAACGAGTCATTCTCTTCTTTCAGACGATGAATCCTGCAACGTATGTGACACGATTTTAAATGTTTGTTCCTGGATAGAAAAGCGGAGACCATCAGAATCAATGTGATGATCATTTGAAATTATTGTGTGTGTTAGTGTTCAGTTAAGCATTTGTTCTACTTTTCCGACCAATCAGATGCCAATATTGTATATATTTCCCACTGTTTGTTATTCGAATAGTCCAGACTTAGAGATCTTAGAGGCGAAAGTGCTTAAGTTTCTGGCTGGTCGAAAAACGCAAACCAAAATTCTTAAACAAACGCTATTCCTTTAACTCTTTGGTAAAAAGCACCATGTTTGGCCTCTCCGCATCTCGCATTTGGCCTCTTAACGTCAAAGTGTACAAAAAGCTGTTTACTATCACTCAGATACCTTCATTTCGCAATAAATGTGGTGAATGTAAACATGTAAGCTCCGACCCTTGTCAGTAAGACACCAAATGGTGTCAGTTGACAATCAGACCATTGTTCGAAAGAATACTAACAGCAAAACATCCTGCCAACAACGTATGAAATATGATATTGATGTTCATGTACAAAGAATGTTTTGCCAAAATATATAGTTAAACAATGTTAAGAAAAGTATCTGTAATCTGTACTTATTAATAAAATAAAGCGCAGCATGGCCTAAAGCTATTTTTATGTTTCTTAAAATTTAGTTGGCCACATGACATATAGAACCACGCGATTATTACTACATGTGTATTTAAATTATTCCGTCACAATCAATCCGGTCATCGTACTGATTATGTCTGGTGCATAGGCATAGATATTTCCGCAGGCGCAGCTCGGAGATATTCCAGGTTGATGAGCTAAATGGTTAAATAGGTGAGGAGTGTCACTTCTCTTTTGATTTTCCTATTCTAAAGATAGTGACTAGATGTGTTTTAATCCAGTTTTTATTTTGTTTTAACAAAGGTATGTATTTGATCAATTGTTTATAATTTGCAAATTTTGTCAAATGCGACCAACTCGCTCAAAAGGTCAATTATGTACCCTTTTTAACGAAACGATAATCAAAAGTATCATTTGGCATTGGTTTGTTGCATTTCCTACGAAATACTGCCGAATTTAGCAAATAACTCGCCACACGTTACATCGTAATTAATACTCGATCTTGCACTTCAAGAAGTAATCCAAGAAGATTCTTAGCTTGTGTTGACTGAACAGTATTTTAAATCAGGAGAATATTGTGTGTGCTACAGCTAAGTGGGAGAACTTGTTCTAATAGGAAGCGGTACATATTTCAATAGAAAAAAGAGCTTCATGTTTAGAATTATTGAGTAAGACAAGTAAACTTTTTTAAACAAAGTTAATGATTAAAAGTTTAGCTTCGCTTTGAATCGAAATTAACTCGAGTGAAAAGATGCCTAGTTGACGGATCTTCTGTGTCAAAAAAGGACACAGTACGTCCCTCCCAGTGTATGCGCATCGCATCTAATGTAGAATATCTGTTCTGATTGCGGAGTACACAACATGTCTTTACTGGTTGATTGTTTTAACATAAAAAATGCATTTACATGTATAGGCCTAGATATTGGCATATATTTTTGCCTCTCTGTTGTATTTCCATCAAGCTGTTACTTGTGTTTTCAAAGTTTCGCAAAGTTTTCACTTATATGCAGTATAAAGTCGTAGGGTTTGATGACATGATGTTTTAATTTGTACACATTAATCCCTATAGTTTACATCACGATCCGCCTTGACATTTCTTAAAAATTCAATGCAGTTGCATTTTGCAATCATCACGGCCATGCTCTATTAAAATTTTCTACTGCTCTAAACGCCCTAAAATAGTACACATCAATCACATCAACCCTCAATATATAAATCATAAGTGTATACAAAAGAAAAAAAACACCAAATTCGAGAATCTGATCAATCAAAGTATCTACACATTCTAAAATTAATTGTATAACATACCAACACGGCCATTCCTACAATGTAAGGTATCTTACATACACAAGTTTTCCAATACCTTTTGAAAACACTTCGTTTATCATACGAACTATATAATTAATAGGTACACAAGAAATTGCCAACATGAAATAAACCGAAAAATATCTTTCCATGTAGACAATGTTGCACAAACGCCAAGTGTAGAGCATTCTTTTGAAGTCCTCGTCTAATCTCGCTGAACGCGAGGTATCGTAAAAGAATCAATATAAGGAAGCTGATAACTCCTGTTTACTATACGTCGCTGGCAATATATACCTGATATCTGTGTCAGTGCAGATTATCCAGATTATGATATAAAGCGATCTCAACAGTAAGTGGTCACGTGCTTTTCTTAGTTATAAGAATAGCCTTATTGAGCAGCGTGGCATATTTATGAAATACATACTTTGTAATGATGAGCGGGGTGCTGAGTTTCACATTTCACATAAATAGAGGGCCTCAATAAACATCATTTTACGGCATCTTTTCTGGTAACATTTATTGATGTTTAGTAAGCTTTTCATCTAAACTGTCGAGTACCACCCTTCATATACTTGTTGATTTTATTAAAAATGTAAATAAAAAGGCAAGTATATATTAACCATTACGAAATAGTCTGCATAGACAGGCCACAAATAAATAAAGTAAACCAAATTCAGAGCTCGAACCACCCTGAAAAGTACGCTCTCAAAGCAAACGATGTTCTTACTAAACTAATTCAATATGTGTGAATATGATGCACATAAGTAGCAAATTGTATCGGGCTTGCCACCATGTATCCAACAAACCTTACTCATTATTAAGAGAAGTTATCTTTTTTTTCAAATCGGTCAGCTCTTGCTTATTCTGTTCTAGCAAACGGTTCGTCTGTTCGGCGTCTTTCTTCATGCTCCTGCCACCAACACAATCAGCTGGCTCTTGCTGATCTTGTGATCTTGGGGTCTGTAAAATGAATGACACAATCTACCCATTGTAAAATAATTACTATAGTATCTGTTTTCTGCACGAATCAATAATCACGAAAGCATTTAAAACTATTGATAACAATATAATCATATAAAATTGAAAGAGAGGCTTGTTATAGTATGATTTTTGGACTTCGCAGAAATGACATTTACAACGCATAGGCACTTACATTACTTATATCTGCTCCAAATACAATACAAACATAACTTGGTACCTGGAGTAATTGTGTTTCCATTTCTAAGCAATTCAAAATATAAACGTAGCTAGATGGAACCCATTTTGTTTTGTTATTGAAGAGCAAGTCTATGTAACCACCACGAAATGTTGGCCATGTTAGATCTTAGATGTGACTAAAACTTTCTGAAAATATAATTCTTGCTTTGTTATGTAATTGTTTTAATATTGACTATTCAAACTAGATTTAAAAGAAGCATAGACAAACGGATTGAGCATAAGTTCTTAATACTTTAGATTAAATCTCTTCGTGGGACACATTTAAACAGTTCGCATGGAAAAATAAGGACTACACAAATTGAAAAAATTAGGATTGCGTAGTTAACAGAACGTTTTTTCCTAGCTGTTTTTGTTTGGAATAGTGATCAATAAGTACTTCATTTGGGAAAATATGTCTAACCACTTAATAAAAGAGTATATGTTGACTGTACTTAAGCTTGCGTTTAAGAGATAAATTCTTATATATGTACATAGTTAATTGCTCATACATGTACATAGTTTTGGTAATGTTCCAAGTTGTCCGTTGTTCCCGTTCATCCCAGTTTTACCATTCTAGAATTCACTTAGAATTATTTTGATGTATTTTGATGTATTAAGAACAAACACAACTTGTAGGCCTGCAATGAGTTGTACAGTTCTTGAAGTGATGTAATGAGCAATTTAATTTCCCCTCCAGACAGGAAACTATCATGAATTGATAAATTGAAATAACAATAAAAGTATTACATAACAGGACTGCATAGAATACTTCATAGTTGATTAGTTTGTTATATTGATGTATGGTTTTACATTGGACATCAACTTGCCAAAGTTACACAAAATAAGAAGAATGATATTTTGAAAAAACGGCAACCTTGTCATAATTAGGTTGAAAGCTTTTTTTTCATAAGCTAACTCTATCTGATAAATGGTTATTTAAAGTCTGATTCTATCTTAAACTTTGAAATAATTAGTGCATTTTTTGCTATAGTCACTTATTGTAAAAGCTAGAATGTGCAAGGTAAAGAGCTGACCAGGACATTGACCGTGCTGTACTGTACTTTCATCGTAACTAAGCCGTCTTTTACATGTACTGTCATGGGCTCAAGATCTTTCGACAACAGCTATTTTGTCAACCGGTGGTCCACTGGCCTGAACAAGAGATTTACCGGCATTGTGCGTTTTATACCGGTTCGTAATGTTTGTAATTCTATTGACACAAAACAGCGCAATCCAGTGCATTGACCGACCCATAGCCAGGACTCGTTGCAGGTGCGTAACACTACGTTACTACGGTATTACTACGGTTATCAGAACTTATATTGTGTTTATTGAGAAAAATAATTTATTTCGTTAAAAATAAATACAGTAAGTTCTGTTACCATGGCAACATGACAAAATAACCTTTTTCGTTAGGAAAATGTATTGTATACGTATTTTTCTTTAGCATTGTTTTATTTGCAAAATAAACTTCTTTTTCAGGAATATCATAAATTAAATTAAAATATTTTAATAATAAAGTAAATAACTTACAAGGACCATTTATAACTAAAATCTCAAAAGATATATAAGGATATTCCTTTAATCATTTTTATCCATAAGGATTATTTAAGTTTTGAAAATAATTATGTCATGAAAAATAATAATGTCGTTCCTACCAAATAGGTTAAATGAGTTTTAGTTCATTTAAATCTTGCAAATATCCACTTTTTTCACAAAACTCTTTTAAAACTCTTATTCATGAACGTTTTAGTTCCAGACAATGTTCATTTAAAAGCAAATCTGTTGTTTTTGTTTTGTTACCTAGGCAACGGATTACTGATCATCACATTCTTCTAAGTGGATAGGAACCAGATATTTTTGTTTCCGGAAACTTCACGACCATGTGTGCAATGCATATTGAATTTACTGGTGGTTACATGAAATTGCTCTTATAAAGTCAAATCTGCTTTCAGGGCTAAACTATTTTTGATGGATTTTATGACTTTAAAAAACTTTCTATCGCTGTCATTGTGCATTTTACCTGAGCCTGTAAATCAGTTTGGAAGGAAGCAGGGGGTTTCCTTATGTTCTCAACAGTTTCTTGGAGTTGAGATTTAATGTAATTCCGTTTCTCTTCTAAACGCATATGTTGTTGTCGAATGTTGACTGTGATCTCGGACCATCGTCTGCACTCATTCTCTATTGCGTTTAACAGGCTCTCAAAACCTTCGTGGGATTTGCTGGGATTTCGATCATATCCAAAAAGATGTACATCTTGAATATTCCCCATTGTTGATGGAAGGCTGAAAAAGAATGTGTTCAGTTAATGGCATCGTCGGAAACCCACGACCGATCGTTTCCGTTACTCTCCATTCATCGCTTGTGGGATATTTAGTTCAGTTTTCGCAGTTTCTGATAAAAGTATTTTATTGTCGCTTCATAATCCGATGAAGATTTCAGTCCATTGATAATGCCCGTTCTTTCATTGTTCCGACAGACTTGACAAAATGGCGCAGCTATTGTTATACTTTAGTCTGGTTCCCTGAGTACTGATATAACAAACAATACGTAAGGCAAGCGCAAATGATGGCGGCCCACAATGGTCTATAGATTATATGGGGAAATGCTTATTTTGTTGATCACAGTGTACAATTCTTTTCACAATTGATAAACTATATAACTCAATTCTAGATTACATTTTTGTGATCAGTTTTCATTATATTTGTAACGATAGCCATTTACTATTCGTACATTTAACTAATATTCAACTTATTATGCATTTTAAATGTCAATATGAGGAGGCCGTTGTTTGTTTTCGTTTGAGAAGAGAAAATGTAGAAAAGTCCATATTTAATATAAATGATTTGCTGACATATAGACTCGATTGCTTCAAATGTGATTATTTTACGTTATAAATCACTTTCTTCTCATACAATGTTATGGTATTACTCTACTCTAAGTTTTGCAATTAGTCCGATGATTTTTAGCTTGAAACATGTTATTTCTCCCAAAAACGAAATGCGCCAACTTCATGATTCTCTTTTTTTAGTAATGTGACTCATATAGTCTATTGTTTAACTTCATAAGATAATAGCAGCAACGTTTTGCCTAAGATTAAATTCATTTATCAACAAAGCATATGTATACTTTTTGCAAAAAAACCTTAGTTATATCTGCGTGTTCTTAATGTTTGGTTAAACTGTTTTATATTTCAAATGAAAATGCGCAGTGCCATGTTCAAAGCATTTGTTTTCATTGATATCGCGTACGTTATCCACCCAATTATGGTCCAACTTAAAGGGAAATATGCGTTTGCCTGTCTGCGCATATTTTTGGAAGAATTTGAATCAGTTATCAACAGCAGTTATTTTTGTTCAAGGTTTATGTCTTCGCCTTTTTCACAGTTGTATGCATGGTTTATGAAACCAATTAAAGATTCCTCTTTTGTCCAGATACACTTAAGAGCGCATCTTCTACACTTAAGATACAAACAATTTTCTGTGTGGAGGTGGGGATGCCCCCTAACCCACCTAGATCGAATGTCAAAATCGGTCTTCGACGCCCCTGCTATTCTCTTTCCTATTCCTATATATATCCTCTCTCTTTCTTGCTTCAATCATTAGAAATCTGATAAATATGTTAGTTTATGCACTCTTTTCTTCCGTTTGTTAATATATTTTAACTTTGATTGAAATGTCGATCAAGTGGCATTATTAAGTTAGGCCAAGTTCGTAAGTATGTTATGTTAACTCACATAGTTATCCGGAATAAAATCCCGTCCGAAATTACAGTACACTTTAAAATTCGTATTTTTTATCAGTCCAGAGAATTGATCCCCGAAAACTAATCTATCATTAGCTTATATTTATTTTGTTCTATCAATTGCGAAAATAATTGTTCGCTTAAGCCACAAAATACTTTCTCCCTATATAAATTATAGACCACTGAGGCCGCTATTATTTGCGTTTGCCTGACCCTATCTCCTAGGGGAATTAACTCCTGACTAGTTATACTTCTCCACGCTGAAGGGTATGGATTTTGTAAGAAGTATTATGCTTGGCCAATGCTTGTTCTATTCAGTTCGATAAGACGACAGAAAATTTACCAATAAACCCACGGTGGACGAATGTAGTAAAACGGAATAGTCAATCATGGGCATCCGACGATGAGTTAATGGTCGTTTTGTCATGAAAGTTGAAAAAAAATGTGGCGAAAATGTAAAAATCACAAAAAAAATGTATGCGCAGAACCACCGAGTCACCGACCCATCGTTGTTTAGCTTGAATAACTCCGTACATATTACTGGTCCTAACTGTCACTCGAACAAACACGGGAATCGCGATTTCCTTACTGTCTGTAACACAAAAGAGCATACGACTTTTGTTTTAGGCACTGCTTGAAAGCAATTGGCTTAGGTATGAATTGAATCTATCAATATAGCATAATTCAGTTCGTTAACAGTTACCTCTGTCATTATCTCATGGTATTTAATTTTTGTTACGTCAAGAACCTTAACAGTCATGCTGCGTCGCAGCAGATAAAATATAAATATGAAAATTAAAATTGAACAAAAAGGTTAATGCAGACCATCAACGTCACTGGAAATAATGTATTGTAACGTGCCGAGCGGGGCACGAGTTGCTGGGCGCAGACACAGACGGTTTCAATACGACCTAACGTAACACGACCTAACGTAACTATACAAAGAAGACTAAGTATGCAAAAACTATATTACACGGTCTGCCTGATCTCAAGCGAACCTATGTGCGCCCGAGCCCTACGAAGAAACCGACAATACAGAATGGAGGGAGCCCACACACTACACCAAGCCTACTTAGCTAACAGAATCCTACCTAGCACACTAACGCAACACATACAATCACAAAATATACAATGCCAGGCACGCACGCTCCTAGTGCAGGATTAAGCGCGGTCTCCCTTCTCGGGGCTTGTACGGCGCGCCTTCGCGAACGATCCCACTGCCAAAGCCCACTGGAAGCTTGACCGGCTTGCACCTGTAACCTCAAAAGGCCAGATAACAGAAGCCTGAATCTCGGACCGCTTATAACTAACCAAGCGATGGTCAGCAAGCAAAATTATGAGAGTTTCCTCTCGCATCTCTCGACTTAAAAAAGCTGCAACTATATATCCAGATTTAGTTTTACGTTCCGACAGGTAGAGTGTACTATCTAGAAAATTGGACAATTATTAAAGGGGAGTAATTCTATATCTCGGGCGGTACATTTGTATAAAGGGAAGTAATTGCCTGACTCGGGCGAACTCGTTACTTGCACCGTTTAATTTGCACTACATTACCCACGCCTCCGACTAGGCATGAGTCCCTCATGCGTCAATTTACAAAACTTTTTGTGAAGTAATCGCCAATAACAAGTATGTACTTGTTTCCCCGCTCAGTCATTGGAAGCTCTCCAAGAATGTCCACTGCTATCCGTTCCATTGGAAACCCGCTTCTTCTGATCCCCATCGGAGCACGTTTCGACTTTGTAGGGTCCTTCCTTTTTACACAGGCCTCGCATCCATTCACATACGTTCTGACATCATTACGTAGGCCTGGCCAATAGAAGCCCTGCCGGACTCTAGCAAGTGTCTTCTTCATCCCCAAGTGACCTGATGCACGGATATCATGAGAATGTTTCAGCACCTCTCGTCTCAATGTTAAAGGCACAATTCCTTGCAACACATTTTTTCCGTTTTCAGAGTTCGTACACCTTCGCATGACTACACCTTCATGCACCTCAATACACTCGAACTGTGCAACAAGAGACTTCATGTAAGCGCTTTCAGACTCCAAGTCTTTGCGCTCTGGGCATTTCCCAGATTCAATCCACTGCTTTAATCGTGTTATGTCTTCATCTCTTTCCTGGGCACTCTTAAGATCGACAGTTGAGCATTCCACTTGTGCTATCCTGTCAGCCACAATGCAACTGTCTTGCCGCCCACACTGTCTGCATATCCGTCTGCTTAAACTATCAGCGTTCCCGTGATATTTGCCAGGTATATGCTCTATCTTCATGTCATAGGATGACAAAACTTCCAACCATCTTGCAAGCTGTCCCTCTGGATTTTTGAAATTCAACAGCCATCTCAATGAGCTATGATCCGTCCGCACAAGGAAAGGCTTGCCGTACAGAAAATGGCGAAAGTGTTTCACGAAGCACACTACAGCTAAAAGTTCTTTCCTCGTGACACAATACCGCCGCTCCGACTTTGAGAGTGACCGGCTCGCAAATGCAACTGGTCGCTCGACTCCATCTACTTTCTGAGATAAGACAGCTGCCACTCCATTTTCGCAAGCATCAGTGTCTAGAATGAACTGTTCGTTGAAGTTTGGGTGAGCAAGCACGGGCGCCTCAGTCAAGCATCTTTTCAACGTGGCAAAGGCAGTTCGACAACTCGTGTCGAAGTCGAATTTTTCTCCCTTTTCAGTCAGTCTGTGAAGAGGCTTGGCAATCTTGGCGAAATCGCGAATAAATCGATGATAGTACCCGCACAAACCAAGGAACGACCGCACCACGCGAAGACACCTAGGTTCCGGCCATTCTCTTATGGCTTCTAACTTTGCAGGATCTGTCCTTATACCATTCCTAGACACAATGTGACCGAGATACTGAACTTCATCTCGGAACAGCTGGCATTTCTTTGGCTTCAATTTGAGGCCTGCTGAACTGAGTCTTGTGAAAACTTGGTCGAGATTATGAAGCATTTCCTCAAAAGTCCGCCCGTGTACAATTACATCGTCTAAGTATATAAGGCATATTTGCCAATTCAATCCAGCCAAGACTGTCTCCATCAGGCGTTCAAAGGTTGCTGGGGCATTGCACAGGCCAAAAGGCATGACTCGAAATTCAAACAACCCTTGTCTGGATGAAAACGCAGTCTTCTCTCTGTCCGCCTCATCAAGCTCTACCTGCCAGTACCCTGCGTTAAGGTCCAGGCATGAAAACCACTGTGCACCAGCCAACTGATCAAGAGAATCATCGATGCGTGGGAGCGGGTATGAATCTTTTAGGGTCACATCATTCAAGCGCCTATAGTCAACATAGAAGCGCTTTGTGCCATCTTTCTTGGTAACCATAACGATACCACTTGCCCACGGGCTTGTGGACGGCTGAATAATTCCACGCCGAAGCATGTCGGAAATTTGTTCATCAATGTCGGCTCTTCTTAGTGGCTGCTTAATTGGCTGAGCATCACCTGTATTTATCTTGTGTCTAACCACTCCGGTTCTACCCAAGTCCTCATCGCTGGTCGAAAAGGCCGACGAATGCCTGGTCAACAGCTCGGCAACACTCTTCTGTCGCTCTGGCTCCATGCCTTGGACAGAACGTGAGTACAGTTCGTGCAAATGCTTTGGAACGTCGGTACGCTTATTCAGACTGCGATGCCCCAATTCGACCAGAACTGGACTAAGGCTCGCCACAACAGTGTTCTGATGGAGTAGTTGATCTTCCTCTGACACATTCATTATACGGATAGGAACCATTGAAGACCCATCAACCAAGGATCTGGCGACCAGGGACGTTCCTTTCTTTACCATTTTCTTCGAAGGTTCTACCAAGTAAGGTCCAGTACAATCATTTTTATACGCAAGTACGCTTCCCTGCACAACAACCTCTGTTCTAGCAGGTATCAGTGTGTCTTTTGAAAGACGTACTCGGTAACAGCCTCCACTGAATGCTCTTTTTAGCTGTAACAATTTCCCCCTTACTTCGATCTTCTGACGCACTAAATCAAGTTTGCAACAATGAGCTTCCATGAAATCCAGACCGAGAAGAAGATCACAGTCAATATCAGCCACGACAACCTTTGTAGTCAGGACGTCATCTCCAATCCCCACCGATAGCTCTGTGACACCTTTCACTCGCAACGGGTCCTCTGATGCGGTATACAACTCTGTATCATATGACATCAACGTGCTTCTTGCTTCCTGCGTGCCAACATCCCACACCCGTGACGATAGAACAGATATTGAAGCACCCGTGTCTATCAATCCAAGTAAGCTTACTCCTAAGCATTTTGCGGGGAGGTATAATCCACTGCCGATCCTACTAAGACTTTCACGCGGCTTCTCTTGCTTTGAAGATGGAGCCTGAGGTCTTTGTCCCCTTTTCCGTCTGAACCTGGTAGGGCAATTCCTCAATACGTGCTCTTTGGAGCCACAACCATAACACCGACGCTCTAAGACTTGACGCGCCTCACGTTCAGAATGTTGTGGTGTATGTGCTCTATTTTTTAGAATATTCAACTCTTTACTCATTTCTTGCATGAATGTCTGAAGCTTCTCCATCTTCTCGAGCAATACATTCTCACTACTGGACACGTGTACGATGCCCTGCCCATCAACCTTCGCTCTCTCGGCTTTGTTGAAAGCCTCTAACTCCACAGCATGGCGTATTGCGTCGTTGAGGCTTACTGGCCGTGACTGCTTCACACGGAGCCTCATCTCAACATTATGCAGAGCATCCAGAAACTGCTCTTTGGCCAATGTCTCCCTCACGTCCATGGGAGCCGACGGGTAAGCGAGGTTTGTCAGCCTTCTAATATCCTGGCCTAACTCAGCAAGACTCTCTGAAGCCCGTTGCCGGCGCTCCCTCAGTTGTACTCGATACAACTCTGTCTGGTTTGGTGGAGCAAATCGTTCCTCGAGAGCTAAGACAAGCGAGTCATAGTCTCTCGCGTTCCCAGCTAGATTGCTCAAGACGCCCTGTGCCTGGCCTCTCAGTGACACTGCCAGATACAGCCCTTGCTCCACATACGACCATCCATTGATCTCCGCACAAGTTTCAAAGTGTGCCTTGAAATCTCGCCACGAGCTGACGCCATCGTATGTCGCTGCTTTCACCCGTGTAACTGGCTTCGTTGAGGCCTTTGGCCGTCGAAATGTGATGTTGGCTTCATTAATCCCATGCAACGGAGTCACCAGTGAGTCTTTAGTCTTCCGTGCAGCCTCTGGCGTCCTGGGGACATCAATGCTGATGATACTGGGAGCTCTGGCTCCTACATACGCCGGGATTTCTGGGAGCCTTCGTTTCTGTTTGGCTTCAGTTGTCCGAGTCGACAACAGCTCTGTATGACTCCCGGGACGCGGCGTCATTTGTGCCTTCATTTCCGCAACCTCACATCTAACAGACAGCAATTCCGCCTCTACCCTTAGGCTTGCATTCTCCAGTTTGATGCTCTCGTGCTCTAGCTTCAACGAAGCTAACTCTTCTTCTAAACGGGACAATCTATCATCGCTCCCCTCCATATTGAAGCCTGGGCGTGACAAGTATGGATGTCACAGTATCTCACCGCTGCCACCAATTATTGTAACGTGCCGAGCGGGGCACGAGTTGCTGGGCGCAGACACAGACGGTTTCAATACGACCTAACGTAACTATACAAAGAAGACTAAGAATGCAAGAATGCAAAAACTATATTACACGGTCTGCCTGATCTCAAGCGAACCTATGTGCGCCCGAGCCCTACGAAGAAACCGACAATACAGAATGGAGGGAGCCCACACACTACACCAAGCCTACTTAGCTAACAGAATCCTACCTAGCACACTAACGCAACACATACAATCACAAAATATACAATGCCAGGCACGCACGCTCCTAGTGCAGGATTAAGCGCGATCTCCCTTCTCGGGGCTTGTACGGCGCGCCTTCGCGAACGATCCCACTGCCGTTGCCCACTCGAAGACTGACCGGCTTGCACCAACAACTTCAGAGCACCAGCCCTCTTTAGCTACCGGATTAAGCGCGGCCTTCCGACTCTGGGGCTTGTAGGCGTGCCTTCGCGAACGATCCCACTGCCAAAGCCCACTGGAAGCTTGACCGGCTTGCACCTGTAACCTCAAAAGGCCAGATAACAGAAGCCTGAATCTCGGACCGCTTATAACTAACCAAGCGATGGTCAGCAAGCAAAATTATGAGAGTTTCCTCTCGCATCTCTCGACTTAAAAAAGCTGCAACTATATATCCAGATTTAGTTTTACGTTCCGACAGGTAGAGTGTACTATCTAGAAAATTGGACAATTATTAAAGGGGAGTAATTCTATATCTCGGGCGGTACATTTGTATAAAGGGAAGTAATTGCCTGACTCGGGCGAACTCGTTACTTGCACCGTTTAATTTGCACTACAGTATCAAAAAAGCTAAGTATATTTGACATATTAGCATTTCGTGTGCTTTGTTATAATAAATGTTTCCAAAACAGTGTGCTATTAATTGATTAAGTTTGTAACTGTATATGGCTCTTCTTAAATCGTAAGTCCACACAATAACAGGTGTGAACAACACCTACATGTACTTGTTACTTTTTTTATTGTCCTCGCGTGTATTTCTGTCGTTTATCCTGTAGTTCTTAAAGTTAGAATCCAACAGTTTGCCTATATTAATTTTGTAACAATATTTCTTTCCACTGTTTGGAGGGATTTAAACATAATTTATGCATATACTTTAGTCTAGGTTAAGACTTTTTTGAACGCTACCTATATTGTTAGAGAGTACAAATTGCGAAAAAAATCACTTAAATATTCGTTCTTTCTAATCTATAAATAAGCACGATAGTTATTATGGCTAAAAATATACATCGATGTCAGAGCAGACTACCCGGATTACGATATAACGTGATCTTAAAAGTAAGTTGTCATGTGGTTCCTTATTTTGAAAATAGCTATTTCCGCAGCGCGGCACAGATAGGAAATAACTGTTTGCATTGACGATTTGCGAATTATGTTTCATTGTTCAAACAGATCTATGGCATCAATAAACAGCATTTTGCAGGGACTTTTTTCAGGTAACAATGACTTATTCGGTTAGGTGACATAAAAAAAATATCGGATAACACCTTTAAAACGAAACAAAATAATCTCTGTTAAAAATACGAGCGCTTCTTAAGGACTGTGACGTCCCTCCATAATTTCCAAACCTAATAATATCAAGAACGAGCAATGATGTGAGGCATCTAGGCACAACAGAGAGCATGCGCTTTAAACAAGAAGAAGACCATTCTAAGACTTCAGCACTATATACACTGTAGATTACAGGACATAAATATGTGAGAATGACGGACGGTAACTCTGACTGGAACTAGACTATCGTCTACTTTGCTTTCTTCCTTGCTGTCTGCTACTTCTGTTCATACGTCTGTACGTAGTCTGTTACTTTTGTTAAAACAGCTGCGAATTCCAATTAATGCCTGCTACCTTTTTATAATTGCAAGCTACACTTGAAAAGCGAACATTCTGTTCTTTTCGCTTTAAAAGGTTATCGCAGAACAGCTGTTATTCTTGTCATTGCTACACTATCGCTTCCCTACCATGCATTACAGAGCTGCGCCAAATATAGGGCCCAGACGACTACCTTACACCACAAAAGATTTTAATCAGTGTCTGTTCACACATAACCGTTGTTGTAATTGTATGCATGTGACTTATAATGGGTGGGACGTTGGTAGAAGAAGATATCAATGGCGAAAGTAGAACATGAGACAGTGATTTGCATGCTGCTGACAGGGAAACATGCAAAACAAACGCAAATAACATTGTTGCTCAAAAACGAAATAAATGTAGGCTATAAACGTTTTACGTTAGTTCACCAGTTCCCGGGCAAATGACATTTCATAAGTACACATTTAATTAGGGTAGACGTACGTATTATTCCATTCGATATTGCGGGCAATATATATTTAGACTATCTTTGGTAAAAGTCATCATTAATTAATATATATACCAGATATCTAGACTGCCTTTTAAAATTAGTTGAAATCGAAAGTGAAAGTACAGCAAAAATAAAATAAATCGTAAAAACTAAAAAAACGTCGAGAAATATATGGAATAACAGTTTGTTTAATTAATCTGCGTATTTTACTCACATAATTTGTGTTTCTTAAAGAGTCACAGAACAAAACGAAAAGAAAACTTACTTAATCTGTATGTACTGCTGGTTCCCAAGCGCAATCTGATTGTAACTTACGTGGATCTATTACTAGCTCTGCACTATGTGCGCATGTGCGCATGTTACGGATAATGTAACGTCAGGGTCGACTCTGTGATATCTGTTATAGAGGGCACGATTGTTATTGCAGTTGTAACTTACATAGACGTGTTCTCCTTAGGCACACATAGTGCTGCCTCATTGTGAATTAACTGCCATCAACACCTGACATGATAACACATTCGGTTATATATTTAGGTCGAGCAGCATTGGAACTATATATTTTATGTACATAGTGTTTTAAGCAGTTAAGGGGTTAACACATGTATTTACTAGCCCGTTAGAATTAAGTCAGCGAATCTACTATTCCAACTGTTTACAATTTTACCTTCGCGGCCCGGATTCGAACTTGTTACCTCCTATATTTGGAGCCGACGTATATCTTATTGTACCGCCAAGTCGATCCGGTCTGCAAGTTAACACTGCAAGTTAACACACCCAAATCCTACACCGCTTAGTGAGACCTAGTTGGTAATAGCCTTCGACAAATAACAAATAATAAAGACCCACCCCAAGAACTGCCTGTTCAAGATCTGCAATATTTAGAACCGAATCTCAAGCAATGTGTTACATGGCCATTAAGGTCTTGTGGGAAAAATGTATTGTTTTAAAGGTAACGGGCTCAGAGATAGAAAGGAAAACAACAACAACAACACTGACGACGACGTAACATTGAGCCTGTTAAGATAGAGGTAGATAATTACTAAATAAGTGACTGTATATAATGAACCGATAGTGTAGAGGAGATTGGTTTCGACATTCTAGATAATCATCTACATATATGTATATCTTTGTAAAGTTTTGTAGTTTACATAGGATAATATAAACATCATAAGTACATGTAAATCAAACACAAAACTCCGACTGGCTCGATAGTAGCGCACTATTTTGAATATAAAAGAAGTGTGGTCTTGTTTGCCACGTACCGACGGAAAATTATGGGCTGTTGTCACGGCTATTGACGGTACTGTCCACGTGCCCAGGTTTAACCCCATAGCAGTGAATTATGGTGGTTGTTCCTATACATATTTATAGCTTGTAATTAGAATATATCATCTTAAAAGTAGTATCTCGTTGGTGCCTAGAATGAGAGTTTATCTGGTGAGCGAGAAGCGAATATCTTGACGATCTTGGTGATAAACTTTCTTATTCTCGGAACCAACCATGTATTAGATTTATCCTGCTTATATCTTTTATATGAAAAAATATTTTTAAAAAATCAAAATAGGAAATCGGTAAACAAACGAGGAAAAATTGTAGAAAAAAATAACCGAAAAACAATAGCCGCTTTACTCCTTCTTTATTCAGACATGAACCTCCGTACAAATTTTTTTTTTAAAAAATATTCTCCATGCCAACATATATAAATGTGGATTGATAGGGGATTTTTGCCGGAAAAATAATACATCGACGACATAGCGTATAACCCGGATGAGGATATCACGTGATCTTAAGAATAAGTGGCGATGTGGTTTTAAACTAATTACTAACTGTGCATCGTGGTTAAGATAGGAAAACGACGAATGGGATATTAGGCCTAGCTTCGTTTTTCACATTAATGTAGGACAAATAAACAGCATTTCGCGTAGCTGTTCAGGTATCAGCAACTTACTAACTGATTTTGGTATTTGAGAAGCTGTCCAAACTGTAGGCTATCACCTTTAAAATATCGACAATTTTATGGACAATGGAAAACACATTTCATATTCAAGCTACTTACTGACTGCTCAATTCAATGGGCCTTACGGAAATATCAGATTCCATAATGTTCTTTGCCGTAAACTTCCGAACGCGTCTCCGTCGATATACCAGGTCTGTGACGCCATAAGCAGTTCAGCATTGTTTTTGAAATTCCCGCTAACAATACTGGCGAACTTTAATAGCGTTGGCCAAGACAACACTTTTTGTACTAGAGGGGTATTTACCAAATTCAAAGGCAAAAAAAAATCATTTTATCTAAAGTATGTCACACACAAAAATAAAACTGAAAACGCCGATATGTCAACAATTGCACTGGAATTCCTTTCTGAGAATTTGGTGGCCCTTAAGAGGGCCTGGGTTGTTAAGCTGTCACGTACAGCTTAATGAGCTTTTCTTGCCCTGCGTCTCCTGTGGGACGCACGGCGGGCTACGTGCTTTTTATGTGCAGCAGCCTTTTTGTGAGAGCGAACCTTTTTCGCCTTCTTGGACCGTTTGGCCTTCCTGGTGGTCTTTTTGGTGGCTTTTGTGGCCTTTTTGGTGACCTTTTTAACCTTCCTGACAACCTTCCTGTGGCGTCTAGCTGCCTTCTTTGCAGCCTTCTTGGGCTTTGCAGCAAGGATGAAGTTATGTGATCCCTTTGGATGAGCCAGAAGATGTGTCTTCATGCCGGCAGCGAGAGCTCTCCTTACGTGGAAACGCAGGAACACTCCCTTCAGTTTGCTGTGGTTGGCAACATACTTGCTGATAGCTTGGGCGGAACATCCCTTTGAGCTCTTGCAGTGAGCGATGGCATGCATGACTTTTATCATCACACCACTCCTCCTAGTCCTGCTCCTACTACGCCTCTTGCCACGGGATTTCCTGGCTTTCTTAGAAGCGGACCTCTTCCTGGACTTGCTCCTCTTCTTAGGAAGCGGACCTCTTCCTGGACTTGCCCCTCTTTTTAGAAGCGGACCTCTTCCTAGACTTGCTCCTCTTTTTGGAAGCGGACCTCTTCCTGGACTTGCTCCTCTTTTTAGAAGCGGACCTCTTCCTGGACTTGCTTCTCTTTTTAGAAGCGGACCTCTTCCTAGACTTGCTCCTCTTTTTGGAAGCGGACCTCTTCCTGGACTTGCTCCTCTTTTTAGAAGCGGACCTCTTCCTGGACTTGCTTCTCTTTTTAGAAGCGGACCTCTTCCTGGACTTGCTTCTTTTCTTGGAAGCAGACCTCTTCTTAGACTTGCTCCGCTTCTTGGAAGCAGACCTCTTCCTAGACTTGCTCCTCTTCTTGGAAGCAGACCTTTTCTTAGACTTGCTCCGCTTCTTGGAAGCGGACCTCTTCTTAGACTTGCTCCGCTTCTTGGAAGCAGACCTCTTCCTAGACTTGCTCCGCTTCTTGGAAGCAGACCTCTTCCTTGACTTGCTCCTTTTTTTGGCAGAGTTGTTGCTGTTGTTGTGGCTCTTGTTCTTCGAGGCAGACCTCCTCTTAGACTTGCTCCTCTTTTTAGAAGCGGACCTCTTCCTTGACCTGCTCCTTCTCTTGGAGGCAGACCTTTTCTTTGAAGCGGACCTCTTCCTAGACCTGCTCCTTTTCTTGGAAGCAGACCTTTTCTTAGAAGCGGATCGCTTCTTTGAGGCAGACCTTTTCCTTGATTTCCTCTTAGAAGCGGACCTCTTCCTGGATCGGCTTCTCTTTTTTGAAGCGGACCTCTTCCTGGATCGGCTTCTCTTTTTTGAAGCGGACCTTTTCCTGGACTTGCTTCTCTTCTTTGCAGAGTTGTTGCTGTTGTGACTCTTGTTCTTCGAAGCTGACCTCCTTCCTGGACTTGCTCCTCTTCCTCGAAGCGGATCGCTTCTTAGATTTGCTCCTCCTCTTGGAAGCAGACCTCCTCCTAGACTTGCTCCTCTTCTTAGAAGCGGACCGCTTCTTAGATTTGCTCTTTTTCGGAGCCTTCCTCCTTCGCCGTTTTGACGCAGACTTCTTGCTGGATTTACTCCTAGATCGACTTCTCTTTCTGGATGCTTTAGGTTTATTTGGAGACTTGCTCCTTGCTGGAGACTTGCTCTTCTTCGGCGAAGCAGCTCTCTGTGGTGACGCTGACTTCCCCGGAGACTTGCTCCTTGATCCGGAACGGGACCTCGATCTAGATTTACTTCCAGCCATATTGGTGTCGTAAGTGAAATGACGTTGACGTCGTAATTTTGCTTTTATATGACATGACACGGACGTGAAAGAACGCATTCACACTTAAAATTAATACAGATATGCATAATTTATAATCCACATCTTGTCTTCGCAATAAGCACTGAAACTTAAAGATTTTTTATTAAGTCATTTAATTAACAATTTAAGTCATTTTAGTTATTTAAATATCCAAATGCATATTTTAAGCCAAAAATGGCGCTAAAAATAACGTGCATTTGACGTCGCTTTGTGCGACGAGCTACTATGGAAACTGACAAAAACATTACAGCACCGACCACTTGCATATGTAATATTATCACACCAACAATGTCAATACGGCTAGCGTTATCAGCTTCTCAATTTCATTTGTTATAATTTAACAACAGCACTTTTATTATGATGATGACGATGATGACGATGATGACGACGATGAGGATAGGGATATAATTGTGAAACTATATACGACTAGCATGCTTAATTTTTCGCTTTTAATTATTCAAATAAACCTTATTATTACTAAACAGTACACGCTCTTCGATGTTTGCTAATAATACATGAAAATTTGAAATGCATTTTTATGGATATCGTCAAGGTTTAAAACTAAGTTTATTACAAAACGGGTTTTATTACAAAGTGGGTTGAAACGCGTACAGCTTAGCTTCCTGAAATGGATCTGCACTAGACTATGGAAGCGGATATCCGCCAAAATTCAACCTTTAAAAGTAAATTTTGTCTGACCGTTTCTGTCGAAGTTAGGGTCCCTTACTGTAATATATAAACCTTTCTAGTATTTACACTGCGATAAAGTTAAATGGATCCTGATCAAACTTCAACACCAACATTTTCTGAATCCGCCCTTGAGTGCCGCGTGCCTAAATTTGTTATTATTTGTTTACAAAAAACGTGTGTTATTACACGTATCCAATTCACATTTCTCGCACACAATGTGGAAGTTCAAAATCTCGTTAGTCGTAATTCTTAATTCACAGTTTGTATGTTTCCATACAATTTACAAGTTACAAATCACATTTTCAGTCAGAAATTACTACTGTACAAGTTAAGAACTGACATCATTCATACGATTGGTGGCAAAACCGCAAAAATAAAGACATCTCAGAGTTAAAAACAGCCCAGAATCCTATATGACTCTATTCAAATGAGATAATTAAAAAATAGCCAACGTTATCGGTAACCTAAATTAGCTATTATGTATTCATTCAAATTCTGTGCGTATTTTACTCTGTAAGATCTTTTTAAAAGAAATTAATTCAATAAGGAATTCTATTTAATTTACTAATTATCGGACGTTTCGCATTCGGATTTGTTCACAACAACAAGGGTTACTTTATGTAGAGAATATGCTCTTGAAAAGTCAGATGTCCATGTAGCTCACTTGCTAGAGCAGCTTCCTCTGCAGCGGTATGTCGTGGGTTCGATCCCTGCCCTGGGTAATGTGATTTTTGCAGTTCACATCACTTCAATGGCGTCTGAGACTGACATGAGATTTTTTTACAGGTGGAGATCACCTCGCGGTTAGAATATGACACGTTTGAAATCAAACAATTAACATCCGCAAAAGACCAGGCGAATCCAGCGTGTGTGTGTGTGTGTGTGGGGGGGGGGGGGGGGTGTTATCCCCTGAAATGTTCCAAACATACTTTATATGAAGGTCTGTCAAGCACCTGAAATGCAGGAAATGGCACTATTTGGCTTCTACATGTCAACACATTTACTGTGGCAGCATGCACCCAGACCCCTAACACTACTCGTACCTCTGGTTCTTGCTCAATTTGACCTCTCCCATCATCCCACGAAAAATATGATTTTAGAATATGTTTGTCGCCGAGTACACTGGTAACATTTTGGACTCGTGGACAAAAGATTTTAGCAGTTTCTGAAATGCAGGAAATGATTCTATTAACTGCTACATTGTAAAAGTTTTATGGGAAGTTAGCACTGCCACCTTACATCCTGCTGTTGTGAAATGTATATTTTATATTTGTGTTTTGCGTCTCAAGATTTGTAATTTGTAAATTATGTAATTGAAAAGTGAAATGTATTCGTGATTTTCGCCCCGAGATGCGTAACTAGAAATTGTATTTGCTGGAAATGTGAAATTGTTCAATTCTAGAATGTTGAAATATGAATGAAATAATTTGATATATGAAAAGTATGATGTAATTAGATAGCGGTATTTAACATACGCGATGTTACCATTTACACATTTACATTTGAAGTAACAAATTCTTGCATTGAAACTTAGAAATAGTAAATAAAATTTTGGCAGGTATAACCTTCCATACTCTCTACTAGACTTCTTTGTCCAAGCTTGGTCAATTCAGGCTTGCGTATAGCATGAATTAACATGTAGTAGATTAAACGTTAAACAAAGATGTTGTGGACGTCAAACATGAAATCTACATTTATTCACACACATGACGACCCTTAAAACAGCATTGGTTTCGGCTAGATCTAACAAAACAAGGTACGATAGTACTTAGGCCGAACTGTTGATGACGTAAATCTCCCGCGACTTATAAAATTCCCTCCTTTGGTGGCGGAGTTGTTTTGATGACATATATTGGGGGTTTAAACAGTTATTCCAACGGTAACTTGATAGAAAATGAGTCTCTGGGTAGACAAACATCGGCCAGGTACATTAGCAAAGCTTGATTACCACAAAGACCAAGCCCAACATTTGAAAAAGTTGGTAAGTTTCATATCGAATTAGGCTCACCACTGCACCCCACCCACTTTCAGCTAGTCTCAGAATTGAAAGCCAAATTCCGTTTTCGTAGTATTTCACTACATTGGATAACATAAGCATTGATAATTAATCAAATTTTGTGTAGCATTAGCATAGATTCCTGTTACGTCTGACTTAGATCTGAGGTAATTTTATTTCTGATGTTGGTTGTTGTTTACTGTCTTTTGGTAAATTGATCTGATATAGGGATTAGTCTGGTCTTGTCCGTATATAGGTCAACATATAGTATAATACCTGATAGGGATGGAGAATTGGGTATGTCTACTTGTGAAATAATTTTCAGAGACAGATAATCTTTACCATTTCAGTAAATTGATCTTATCTAGGGATAAGTCTGGTCGTTTCGGTAAATCGGTTAACCAAGATTATTCAATTAGCTTTCGACTATGAACATATATAATTCTTGAATAGCGGAACAGGATTATCATAAATTTATAAAAATTGTCATGATGGTATTATAATAATAAAATACTTTTTATTTTAGTACTGCAAGTAAATAAATGAATATACCATTATGATAAAGTGTTCTTACCTATGAAATACACTTGTCTCTTGGTGTCAGCAGAGACGTGCAGAGACTGGTCTACTAGAAAGTACTAGCAATAATAATAATTTTCTGTCATAACAGTGGTATAAATAAATTCCAAAAGGCACGTAAGTTCAAATATTTAAAATATAAACAGTTAACTTGGTTGATGAAAAGGTATGGTTTAACAAATGTGGGAAATAACAACAATATTACATAAATATGCACCACCATTACAGCATTACAGTTATGATTGATCAAAATACTTACATAAATAAATAAATGATTAAATTATCTGTCTTGCTGAGGTGTGAAAATCTTGTTTCGTGGACATATCCTATTCTCCCGTCCCAATCCGGTATTATCAGTCTTCGTCATAACCAGCTTGCCGGAAGCCCGGGACAAGTACTTTTGATTTCTGGCTAGTTAAAATTCCTGAACGCTTTTCTGATCGGGCAAGTGATTTATCCGTAAACAAAAGCCTGGTTTATTGTTAACATTGGTGAAAAATGAGGAAAATTTCCCCAAATTGGCAATAAAACCAGATTGTTTTAAGTCGTTTTAAAGAGAATTCTGCATCACTGGAACGCTTTTTGTGTGAATGACTAAAGTATGCATCGAGTACTTTGCGACATTTACAAAATGGTGATTTTCTATTACAACAATGTAACATTCACAAAAAGAATTCATAATTAAATTTTCATCTTGCAATTACTGTTTTTTGGTTCATGTAGTAATTTACTTTCAGATATTACAGACGAAAATATTATCAAAAAGATTTAAATCGATTTCCATTTTGCACATTTCGTTAATGAAATTCTATTGCGTACTTAGACCATGTCATACCGGAAGTTGAAAATTTTACTGTGATAGGATTTGTCTGCGAAACATTGTATGTATTGAATTTGAAGTATTTCGACAGAGCTCAGCCAAAACAATGAAAAATAGAGCCTGACAAACAAAAAAATCAATCAGGAAATAAAAAAGTGCATGAAGGCAATCGCTAGCATTTGTTAACCTAATTGCAGAAAGACAGGCCTTGGTTGGACTACGACAAAGGCCCCGGCTTGATGTTTTGCAGTGATGCTTTCGGGCTAGTGCAACCAATTTCGGGAAAGTTATTATTTTCCAGTGGCTTAGCGAAAGGGGCAAGTGGTTTGAAAAAATTAAGGCGAAGACTGTATTATACTATATGTTTACCTATTTACCTTAACGACCAGACTAATCCCTATAAAAGATCAATTTACTGAAATGGTCATTTACATAAGTGACTGGTACCCTTGATTGGCAAGGACAACTAAGCACTTTGTGTTAAATAAGCATGTAAAGGTCATATATAGATAGTAATTCATAAGCCTATAAATTGCAGAAGTAGATTGTGTCATATCGTACCTTTAGCTTAAATCAATTTGACTTTCTTATGTAGAACAATAGCTGGTTGATGAGTGTATTTTAACACTATGCCTTTTTCACACCTCGCCCTCCCCTGATTAATCACACTTCGCCCTTGCTCAATAACATGTCACCTTCTGATAGAAGTTTAGGTGTCACACTTTGGCCTTAAAGGTGGTGTCTCGCTGGTTTTTTTTCTGGCAAAGTACCAAATAAATTATTGTCCCTGAAAAGATTGTGCAAAATGCTGATTATTGATGTTCTGCATTTATGCGAAAAGTGAAGTATAACACATCACTCATCATTAAAGATAGGTATTTCCTATCTAAGCCATGCTGTACAGTTGACCATTTTTAAACTAAGAAGCCACATAATCATTTGGGTAACCTGTTCTGACATTGATGTCTATTTTAAGCAGTAATTTACATGCTTATTTATAGTTTTAGAAAGAATGGACATGTAGAGTGATTTAGTTCATGACTTTTACTACACTCTTACAATTTAGACAATGTTCAAAATAGTGTTTTGTTAGACATCAGTTTGACTTTTTGCAGAAATAATGCCCAATTCCCCCATTCCAGGTTAACATATATTTAAAGGTGGTATCCAACAGTTTGGACCAAAGTTTGTTTTCTCAAATAACTAAAGTCTTTGTTACCTGGAAAGGTCCTTCAAAATGCTGTTCATTGATGTCCTAGATTTGTGTGAACATTCAAGCATAAATCATCGCTAATCATTGCAAACATTTCTATCTGGGGCAAGCTGCAGAGAATGAGAGATAGCTATTTTTAAACTAAGAAAACCATGTGACCACTTACTTTTAAGGTCAAGTTAGGTAATCCGCTCTGAAGTCAATGTCTATTTTTAGCAGACACTATTTCGAGCTTTTTATACAGTTGTAAATAATACACATTCAAATTGATATTTTCTGGAATAGTTATGTCTAACACTTCAGTTAGTGTTCAAAATCGTATTTATTAAGGCTAAAGTATGGGTTTATACAAAACTTATGCAGTTGTTCCATATTGTTGTATCAATTTGATATAGGTAAACTGTCTGATACCTTCTTTAAATATTTAATTAAGAAATTGAGTAAAAAATGTATACTTGTTAATTTATATCCTAATTTTTTCTCTGAATTTACATTGTACTTATGTTTCCTTCGTCATTAAATAAGTTTTAAATAACAAACTAAACAAAAATTAGTGTTGATCTTATTAATGAATATTGTTTGGAAGAAAGGGCGAAGTGTGAACATCTTTTGCAAAAAAATGGCGAACAGTGAATCTCGCCTCCTTTCATTTAGGTGAATTGTGACCAATCAAGGGAAGGCAAAGTGTGAAAAGGGCAAATTGTTACATATTCTGCTGGTATATTAAATCATAACAACAGGGAGTTGAGAAGGGAGGTACAAATTAACCATGTGAGACTTTAAAGTTGGTGGTATTTGCTTCCCTCCTAACGCTCAGGGCTAAGGGGACAGCATTACGCCCGACTTGTCCATGTCAGTATGATGGACCAGCCGGGTTGAGTCCCTGGGCACCTCATAAGTGTCCCTATGCTATAATGATAGAAATGTCGTTGCACACTATCAGCAAAAATGCCTGCTAATCCCATCCTATCCCATTTGAACGAATGTTCTGCTGACAACTAACTGGGTCACTTATTCTCTTCATACTGACTTGTCACAGTAAGTTAACATATGTTGGATATTTTCATAATTGACAGGTTGCTGGTGGAGACTTTTCCTCACCTGCTTGTTTATGGACCATCAGGAGCAGGAAAGAAAACGAGAATCATGTGCACGCTGAGAGAGTTATATGGTCCTGGAGTGGAGAAGCTTCGTATAGAGCAGCACAGCTTCACAACACCATCCAAGAAGAAGCTAGATATATCCACCCTATCAAGCAATTATCATATTGAAGTCAATCCCAGGTAAACCATATAGATAGTTAGGCACTGATAAGACAGTTCAAGGCAGCCATCTTTGAAGGCAGAAGCTAATGCAGGCCGAAATCTGGAAATATGAGCTGTATTAAACTCAATCATTGTGTTTTTATTTTTCAATCTATTTTACTGAACTTTATAATATAAAATTAAATGGCTTATATGAAGTATTATAAATATCAAAACTATATTTTGATAGTTTTATAGATATAAAAAAAATACAACCAAAAAAGATACACTGTTAATTTTGTTTAAGGATGAGTCAATAATTTTATTTATTTCTGTGTATTAATTCTTTGTGCATTTATCAATTTTAAATATATTGTATTCTAAAAATATGAATTTCAAGAGCTTTCCAATGGATTATAGCTTTTAATTTTTGACCCACAAATGAAGAAATTACTAGAAAATAAAATTTATGCTTCTATATAATTCATCTGAAAATCCATTGAAGTTGCCATCAAAGATGGCTGCCAAGATAAGGGATCTTCACTGATGTTGAAACTATCTATACAGTCAAAGTGTGATACACCAAATATACACCAAACAGGCAAGATCATAGATTCCGTAAACTCGTAATTTACCTGTGAAGCAGTGCTATTTACATGTCATTGTTTTCTTTCCCTTCCGGTAGAGGAACCCGCTTACCATTGACCTTGGACCCTATTCCCTATCCTCTTCTGGACCCTTCACAATTACAAAATATTTCAAATGTTCAACCACATTTTCCTAATAAATTTTTTAAAAAATGTGTCATTACAATCTTTACATACCACTGTAGAGTAATGCAAGTAGGTGCAGCTTACTGTTTCAGCATTCAAAACAGCTTCCACTTGGCAGCTGAAAGTTTCCATTGTTATAAGGTAAACTAATGTGTACAGATAGGGCAGGGCTTCCTCTGGGTTTGTCTTTTTTGTCGGAGCCAACCAATGAGCCAAATTTGAAAAATATTAGCATATTTTTTATATTTCATGAGCTATTTTTATGAGCCAAAATTAAAAAAGCAGTCATTTTAGTGCAGTTTTAGGACTACATGTATGTTTTTTAGCATAATTGTTAATAATAATATAGTTTATTATTATACTAGACGTTTTGGTAGTCTTATTGAATTGAGAATTTGAAAAAGAATGAGCCACTTTTTTTTTCCCGCATTTGAATGCATGACAACTGGGATCCCTATAATGGGTGCACTGGGGTAATGGGCATGCTGAAGGGTTGATCTTGCACATGAATAGTTGCCAAACCAGCATGTTCAATAGTAAGATAAACAAAATCAATGTTACTGTTGTAAATTGAAATTAAAACAATTTGTTTGCAGTTGTGACTTCTATTTAGCTCTCCTGAACTCATGTCCACTTGTCTTTAAAAGACATCTACTATAAAACTGCTGGACAAAATTCAATTAAACTGGGAACGAAAAATTTATAAGAAGAATTTTGAGTTGCCTTAAATCATGGCCACCAGGGGTGTGGCCATTTTCCATATATGGATATATTGGTAAACCTTAGACAATCTTTTTTTTTCAGAAACTAAAAGAGCTAGAGCCTTAATATTTGGATATACAAGTTCCTTGTGTGGCATTGTATCAAGATTATTCAAAGAATTTTCATCTGTTAAAAAGTTTAGGACACCCAGCCAGGACATGGCTATTTAACTTATATGGCCATATCAGAAAAACTTTGAAAGTCTTCTTTTCAGAAATGTTCCTTGAGCGGACCTGTATCAAGATTGCTCAAAGAATTTTGATCTGTCAAAAAACATAACACCAGGTGAATGGCCATTTTCCTTATATGGCTACATAGGAAAACTTTGACAATATTCTTGTATGAAACCATAAAGTCTAGAGCTTTGATTTTTGGTATACATGTTTCTTTGATGGCCCTTTTATCATGTCTAGTCGAAGAATTTGATCTATCACAAAAAAACATGGCTGCCAGTGGGGTGGCTGTTTTCCATATATGGCCATAAAGTAAAAAAGAATGAAACTGAATGTCCCAATGTTGCCAGTGTATTTGTATTACAGTTGTTTTGGTTTGTTTTAACATTGCTTACATTCCTTGCTTTTTTTTAATCAAAATGTCTATGGCACTCAGGTGAGCTATATTTGGCGGTAATGGCCCTCAAAGCTTCTTTTTTTTTCAGAAAGCAAAAGTAGTATTTTTAGACATCCTTATAATTTGTACATAATTTATTTCTTATTTATAGTGATGTAGGAAATAATGACCGAGTGGTGATACAGGAGCTATCAAGACAGTTGCCCAGGTGAACCAGCTCGAATCCTCAGCACAGAAAGATTTTAAAGGTATATGACTGTAACGATTCATGATAGCATCTCCAGAAGACATTTTCCATAAAATGTTCCCATGATTTCTTCCTAAAATGGTCCCATGATATTTTCCCTATAATGTTCCCTTGACATCTTCCTAAAATGATCCCATGACTTATTCATAAAAAATGCATTCAGGACATCTTCCTAATAAAAGCTCTCATGACCTCTCCCTAAAAATGCTCCCATGACCTCTCCCTAAAAATACTCCCATGACCTTTCCCAAAAAATGCTCCCATGACCTCTTCCTGAAAATGTTCCCATGACCTCTTCCTGAAAATGCTCCCATGACCTCTTCCTAAAAATGCTCCCAGAACTTCTTCCTTAAAATGCTCCCAGGATCGCTTCCTGAAAATGCTCCCATGACCTCTTCCTGAAAATGCTCCCATGACCTCTTCCTAAAAATGCTCGCAGGACCTCTTCCTCAAAATGCTCCCATGACCTCTTCCTGAAAATGCTCCCGTGACATCTTTAAAATGCTCCTATGACATCCTCTTGAAAATGCTCCCATGACTTCTTCCTTATAATGCTTTCATGACATATTCCTAAAGATACTTCCATGACATATTCTCTAAAGAAAGCTCCCATGGTGACTTCCTAAAAATGCACCCTTGACATCTTCCTGAAAATGTTCCATGACGACAAACGTCTTTCTAAAAACCCTTCTTTGGCATTTTCTGTAATGGGAAAACTTCTGCCTCTTGTCAGTGGAACAAGCCCAGAGAGAAGTTCATCTCTAAGGAGCAATGCAAACTAAGGAAGGCAACAACCTCTAATCAGCCAACCAAACCTAGATAGGGATCAACATTTGATCAGCAGTACAAACCCTTAACGGGAGGTCAACCATATATCAGCAGAGCAAACACAGAAGTCAAGAGCAGACCATTATTCTGTAGTATTTAGACAAGTTCTATGTATTGGAAGACTTCGATTTGTAAATTAACATCTGTGGAACTATTGAAACCTGTATATTTTCCCAAATATAATTGTGATGTACCATTATATAGTGATACATATATATAAAGTATCATTATATATGATTATATATGAAATATATCTAAGGATGAATCTTGACTTCTCAATTGTTTATTGGTTACTGTTTTTGTTTCAGTTGTTGTGCTGACAGAGGTGGATCGACTCACCAAGGATGCCCAACATGCTCTTCCGTCGCACAATGGAGAAGTACATGGCGACATGTCGACTGATTCTATGTTGTAACTCCACAAGTAAAGTAATTCCCGCCATTAAGAGCAGATGTCTGGGTATACGGGTAGCTGCTCCATCAGTGGATGAGGTTATTATTCCCTCTCTAGTAACATTCTTTTTAATTCTTATAAATGAATGGAAATTATAAAAGATAATAAATGTGATTTATTTTTATTAATTTTTATAAGATTATAATGAAATAAAACGTATCTTGATTCAAAGAAATTGCCTAAAAATACTATAAACTTGCAAAAAAAATTATGACTGAGAACAAATAAGAACAAATAAAAGAAGCATGTGCTTAGTTAAAAAATGAACAATATCATGTATGAACAAATTGGAGCAGCATGTATTTAATTTAAATTGAACACTTATCATGTGACAGTTAAGTCTTTGTTGAAATGTCTTGACTACCTGTACAAGTGATGGTAAAGAAAGAAGTATTATGATGTTGATTTTAATATTTACAGCATACTAACATTTTATAATTACCTTTATGTCTAGTAGGTAATTCAATTTTGATATTAATTTAAGATGATTTTTCCATTTCATATGACCATAACATTATAAATAAGTCAACTCTGACGTTTTGTAAATTTTTATTTAAATTAATTAAAAGGGGTGCTGATGTCATAGTGATAAGTTGCCGAAATGTTACTCCTCTGACTGCTTAGCCTCTCACCGCATGCGTTTGTGTCCCATTTGGGGCAAAAGATAGAGTCTTCTCAGATGAAGTTCGAGGTCTTCCTTTACCAAAATAGCTCAATGTCACTTCATTGGTCATTGTGTAGGTCGCTGCGATGTATTTAAAAAAACAACTACATCCATTAATTACATGCTCAGCTAAACTGTTCACAACCTTATAAAATAGAAAACAATCATGTATTGAAAAACCTTGAACATGTACTTGATCATTCCAGATTTGTCGGATTCTCCAATCAGTATGTAAAAAGGAGTGCCTCAACCTCCCTCAGGAGCTTGCAGTGCGTATTGCTGAGAAAAGCAACAGGAATCTCCGTCGGGCCCTCCTGATGTGTGAGGCATGTAGGGTGCAACAGTAAGTGAAAAGATGTGTTGAATTTCCTTGCTTTTATTCCCTTGTAATAATCATTTTAATAAATATGGTAATAACAATTACTTTTTTTTTTCATGACAGATAAACAACTCTAGGCATGATTGCACTTAACCGGTATGCATTCTTTACCAGCTGATTCTTGCCATTTGAAGCAGAGGTTTAAGGGTGGCACCTGCTTATATAAAACAGTCATTTGATAATTATCTAAAGAAATTTCTAACAAAGTAAAAAAAAAAAATTGCCTAAAGGGATATATCAAAACTATGAATTTTTTTTTAGCACTACATATCTGTACTCCACCAATGTACATAATAAATCAGTATTGGTTCTTGCATTATATCAAATTTTACAGAAAATGACCTCATTACACTATGACAAATACTGGATCAAAAATTATGCTCAAATACAGAATGCCACCTGATATTATGTCCATGATGAAAGGAACAGAAACCCCTTTAATATGATTATCCTGCATGTATGCGCAATTTTATACCTACCAGCACATACTTTTATGTATTTAAATATTTATACATAACACTCCATGCCTGGGCAAAAATTGAATGAAAGATCTGTTATACCACTGCTTCCTACGGAGAGATTTGGGTGATTTATTTACTGAGACTACACAGTCAATCCAAACTTCCCTGTGGGTCCCTCGGGCAATATGGAACAAGATGAAAATGGCAAAGAACACCTAACTAGCACCAGCCTCAATAGGTCAGGTGGTAGAGCGTCGGCTTGCAGATCTGGAGGTGGTGGGATCAAGCCCTGGACTGGTCAAACCATACAGTTTAAAGTTGGTAGTAGTGGCGTCCCTCCTAACGCTTGGGGCTAAGGGCACAGCATTACGCCTGACTCGTTGGTGTCAGTATAATGGACCGGTCAGGTTTTAGACCCTGGGCACCTCATAAGTGACCTGTGCTATAATGATAGAAATGTCGCTGCACAGTATTGGCAAAAATGCCGGCTAATCCCATCCCATCCCAAACTAGCATGCATGAAAGAATTTGTCAGTTATAGGTTAGTAGTTATGGTCCAAGGTACATGTTTAGTTCTGAGCAGTACATACTGAAGTTTAAAAGGTACTAGTTTGCCCCTTGCTGAGGCTTATAAGGGTAGTTTCATGTCTGGCTGGCCCAGTGTCAGATTTTGTGATAAGGTATGATGACATGCTTATTGGATGCCATTCAGTTACAGTAAAGACTGCAGAGACCTTACTCTGCTTCATCCACAGAATACTGAAATATTGTTTGTGGGAAGATAACTAAAAAAAAATCATTGACTAATCCAGCTTAATCAGTGGCGTAATTTCTTTATGATTATTGTTCAGTTTGTGGTTCAAAGCTAACTTCACCAACACCCTAGGTGATGGCTAATAATCAGTATTTATATAACCACAATACAAAAAAATAAACTTGTGATTTGTATCCAACTGTCCATTGCAGGTATCCCTTCAGTTCTGACAGGGCTGTTACAGAGCCAGTCTGGAAAGTGTATCTTTAATGAACTTTTAATGTTTTGTATCCAACTGTCCATTGCAGGTATCCCTTCAGTTCTGACCAGGCTGTCACAGAGCCAGACTGGGAGGTATATCTTCGTGACACTGCCAACATGATTGTACAGCAGCAGAGTCCAGCGCAGGTGGGTCAGAGCTCCAGTTCTTTGCTTTGTTTGTAATATACCTGTATACACTTATATTATATAACTGGTTCAGCCTTCTCAGTAAGCTATTTGCATCCTGTGGAAGCAATCAGTCTCTCATGGAATCACCAGGTAGTCTTGTCAGTGCGCTGCGTGCCTTAGGGTAGACAGTTGACGCATGGTCTTCAGTTGCCCTCGTTAACCTCATGTCTGCTCTCAGCTGCTCAAGAAGGTTTGAGCAATGTCTTCCTGAACAGGCTTGATACTTGGAGCTTCCAACAAGGGCAAATTCGATGGATTTTTGCGCTAGGCCTCTCGGTGTCTATCCGTAAAACATGGCCGAACATGTTCCATCTTGCTTTGATGACTCGTTTGGAGAGTGGTTCCTTATTGCACATGAGATGAAGTGTGACATTGGAGATGAGGCTGTTTGGCCACTTGTGTCTGGTGATAATACGAAGGTTGTTCCGGTGGCAGGTATCTAATTTGTTGAGATGTGCTTGAGGGACAGCCCAACGGCTACAGTTGTAAAGCATTACAGAGACACATGGAATTGTATAGATGGAACTGTATACACTTAACAAAATGTTAATACAAAGTATTGTGCTAAGATTTTAAAACTGTATTTTATGATGTGAGAAATTTAATTTTATTTTTTATGCTGCCTGAGCATATAGTCCCCACTTCATGCGTCTGTCCATACATTTGTCCTGTTGTTGTTTTTCACTTAAGTTTGTTGTTGGTTTTTCAGATTATTTGAAGTCCGAGGACGTCTCTACGAACTTCTCACCCACTGCATTCCGCCAGACGTCATTATGAGGGTTGGTTGATCTAACAGATCTGTAAGATAAATGTATCATCTAAGAAAATACTTCTTCGTTTCATTTTTTTAGAATCTTTTTATTTTACATTTTACAAAATTATTTTAATGACTTTTACCTGTAGATATTGTCATTTTTGAAATACAAAGTGACAATTTGTTCAATGACCTTTAATTATAAAAAGCTAAATGATTGGTTTAAATGGAAATAGAAGTTTAGGCTAAGATTGTCAATTAAAGCATCTTTGTTTTTATAATTGCTTAAGATCTTTTTAAAATTTATACAGATGTTTGCTTATTATGTTAATAAATTAACAATGAACACTTTTTCTAGTGATTCATGCAATTAGGCTGTTACATTTCTTAAGTTGTACTCCAATTAAAACACTTATTTGAAAATGATATAGATTCACAATGTTACACCCTTAACAGTGGTATCTGACAGTTTGGATCTCAGTTTCTTCATTTCAAACATGCAAATAAGGTGTTCTATGACAAGCTCCTGCAAAATGCAGCATATGGATGTCCTACTTCTAGGCGACATGTAGAGCATAACACTTAACTCGTCCTTGCAAACATATATTTCCTATCTGAGCCACGCTGCTGAGATAGCTACTTATAAAAGTCTGAAAACCATGTGACCACTTACTTTTGAAGTTATGTTATATTATCTTCAGGGTAATTTGCAGTGATGTTGATAGCTTTTTTTAGCAGAAATATCCATCATGCTTAGTTACAGATTTGTAAATACGGACATTTAGATTTTGTGATTTCTACTTACTATATAGGTAGTGTTCAAAATTGTCTTCATAGATTCCAGTTTGAGTGTATGTAGAAATTATAACAAGATTCACATAAAAAAGCTCAAAATATTGTAACGTGTATTGTATATAGACAAACTGTTGGATACCGCCTTTAGTTAAAATTTAAGAAAATGACAAAGTGAAACAGATTTCTCAATAATCTAAAGCTTAACTCTTAGCCTGCTATTCATATATTTATATGGCTTAGACAAATAGTGTAGAGCCAGATCTTTGCTGGGAGTTATCTGATCACCATCCACACTGCTGCTCAGTCTCTGTTTACAAGTATATCAACCTTGACATGTAACATATGTGATAATTAAGCAAATTATCCTGAGAATTAAGCATGTGTTTTAACAAAGTGTAGCAAGCTAAGGGTTGAATTTTATCCTCTTTTTTTTCAGGGACTTTTGCAGAATCTCATATCTAACTGTGATGGGGAGTTAAAAACTGAAGTTGTACAGGCTGCTGCGTATTATGAACATCGCCTTCAGCTTGGTCAGAAAGCTATCTACCATTTGGAGGCATTTGTTGCCAAGTTCATGGCAATTTACAAGCGCTTCCTAGAAGAAGGCATCGCAGACATATTTTGAAGGAAATACCTAATCATGTTGTGTAAATTTACTGCAATTTAATTACTCATGGTGGGAGCTGAGATAAATCCATGAACTGTTTTTCAGAATTTAAGGCATGATTCTGCATTTATTAATGTCATTTTCAAATTATTGGCAAAGTGTACAATGTTGGTTCATCTTTTCAGCTCTTACATGTTAATTGACTAAAATATTTTTGTAACAGTTTCACTTTTTTCTCTGCCATGACTTTGGTTGGTAATAAAGGTGAATACAAAGTTTGAATTGAGAATATTTCTTTACTTTGTAGTTCAAAGTTTGAATTGAGAATATTTCCTTTCTTTGTAGTTCAAAAATATGATACTAGTATTTTTGAATCAATCTTGAATTTCTTCCTGCATTAGATACATGATATTTGAAAATGGATGCATTTCAGCATGGCTGATTAAGTTAAAAACCATCACACTTTAATAATGAAATAGGTGCGCCTGCGACTGATTGGTCCTAGTGATCCATCAAGAGATTGATGTCTAGAATCAAAAAAAAATTGGTAAATGCCCAGGATTGCGGCCACGTGGTCGGTCCAAAAAAATCATAGCAAAGCACTATGGTGTAGGACCTGTTGGGGCTACATTTAAGGTCAAGATATGAAGAAGCTTCGTCCGGCATTCGTCGTCAACATTAAGCTTGTGAACACACTACAGGCCACAGTTTTTATCCAATCTTCATCAAACTTGGTCAGAATGTTTGTCTGCATAAAATCTTGGATGAATTCCTTATTGGGTCACGCGTCAAAAAGTAGGTCACTAGATCAAATCTAAGCAAAAGCTTGTGAACACACTAGATGTTCCATTTATGGCCCAATCTTCACCAAACTTAATCAAAATGTTTGCCTTCATGAAATTTTGGATGAGTTCATAACTGGGTCATGTGGGGTCAATAAGTAGGTCACTAGGTCAAATCTTATAGAGACCACATTTATAGCCCAATCTTCACCAAACTTGGTCAAAATGTTTGTCTGCATGAAATCTTGGATGAGTTCTCTATTGGGTCACGTGAGGTCAAAAAGTAGGTCACTAGGTAAAATCTTAGCAAAAGCTTGTGAACACACTAGAGGTCCCATTTATGGCCCAATCTTCACCAAACTTGATCAGAATGTTTGCCTTCATGAAATCTTGAATGATTTCATAACTGGGTCACGAGGGGTCTATAAGAAGGTCAGTAGGTCTAATCTTAGAAAAAGCTTGTGAACACACTAGAGACCACATCTAAAGCCCAATCTTCACCAAACTTGATCAGATTGTTTGTCTGCATAAAATCTTGGATGAGTATATTATTGGGTCACATGTGGTGAAAAAGTAGGTCATATTTTAGAAGAAAAAAAACCTGTGAAAACAGTGAGAGGCCACATTGATGGCCCTATCTTCACCAAACTTGGCCAGAATGTTTGCCAGTATGAAATCTTACATATGTTTTGAAGTGGGTCATGTGGATTCAGTAGGTTACTTGGTAAAATTCTAGACAAAGTTATTAACCCAGAGGTCACACTAATGGTCCAATCTTTACCAAAGATTTTAAAGACAATAACTCTTAATTACTTGTTGCCAGATTTGAGCCTACTAAAAGCCTGTGTCATCAGGTGAGCGATGAAGGGCCATTATGGCCCTCTTTGTTGTTGTTTTTTTTGGCTTTGTGGTCTGGACTATTGTTTGCTTGCTTGGTATTGACTAAAATGCATCTGTAAGACGCAATATAACTTGACATTTCATTGTATAACATAGAAACTACGGAAATAAAAATATATGAAGCCTAACCCGGGTTAGACATCGACTTTCTTAGATTAGTATTTGGTACTTCCGATTTTTCAAACGCAGGTTAAGCAAATGTGTAATGGTAATGGCACATACGCGCCTATCTATTTTAATCGAAATTTCGATCGTGCTTATTTATAGATTTGGAAAAAAAAGACATTAAGAGCGTGTTGCTTTTACTTCCCCATAATGTGTGCTGATTAACAATTAAGGTAGTGTTCAAAACCGTCTTTGCTCAGAACACAGTATGATGTTTCGCCGAGGAGTTACGAACGACTTGGTAACTACAACAGTCCAATGCCAAATGTTGACGCATTCCTTAAAGGTCGCTAGCGCCTTCCGTGCGGACGCCAATGGCAACTTTTCGCTGATACATCAGAAAATAACGAGATGGAGCACAGGAAATGTCGACAAAGCAGGGATGAATCCAGAGGCGGATGCACACCCCACCACCAAACAGGTAAAAGAATAGAGTTCTGAAAACACATGCATGTAAGCTTTAAAAATACTAAGCTTATAAAGTAAATTTTGTTAACTGCTTAGGTCGAAGTCAGGGTCCCTGTGTATGTATATCCAGTATTTACTGTGATAAAGTTAAATGGATCTTGATTCATACCTCCGCCGCTCCCCCCCCCCAAAACCTCTCCCCCCCCCCCCCCCCCCCCCCCCCCCCCAAAAAAACAAAAAACGAACAAACAAAAAAAACTGTTTTCGCCCATGTGACAAAGTAATTTGAACTTCTGAAAAAAAAGTTTATGATAGCAAAATAGAAATCCTTTAAATATTTCCAAGTCTTCTATGGTCCTGTTTTATCAACGGTCTTATCTTAAAGGGGTTATTCGACAGTTAACTAATAGCAAATACGTCACAATATCTGACCACGGTTAGTGTGTGCATAATTTCTACAGAAATCTTAGGTTTAAGTCTAACCATGGGCGATTTTCTACTCTGCCTAAATTATAGGATCGTACACCTCGTTTAAAAATCAAAATTTGTATTCGTTTCAAATCTAAATTATATATATATATATATATATATATATAAGAAGATACAAGAAATACATACATATAAGTTTTACACACTAAACAAAACTTTACTGAGACAAATGAAAAACAATTTTCAGATGATGATAATTTTACGTGATTTCAAAAGTGAGTGATCACGTGGTTTTCTTGTTGGTCCAAACTGTCCGATAGCATTTTTAACAAAAGATTAGACGAAGCGTTTTATGAAGAACTTGCAAGATTTGCTCGTAACTGTGTAGGATTTCAATATTAGTCCTAAATTCGAATTCATGCTGAGGTATTTCATCAGAAAAGCCGAAAAATAAATAATATTGGGTAAAATAATTGACAAAAATTGTTGATCTGCTTCGTTTGCTAATATGATGATAATTGCAAGCGTTCACAGATACCAAAGTGAACATATCCCTTATATAAATATATGTATATTAGGGATAGGTTCCTTAACTGCTGAAATCGGCCCCCAATTTACATAGGAAATTGTCAGAAATGTTTATTGTATAAATTAATATGTTTATAAACATATAAGATAGTTTTGTTCTCCAACAAAGGCCCCGGCAGCATACAAATGTCGACACATAAATGCTGAAATCGTGTATTTTCGGCATTTTTTTGTGGTTTAAAGAGATAAAAAAATATGAGCACAGCGCTCGACAACGTAGATATTTGCAAATTATAGATGCTTGTATTGATACATGAACTTTCAAAACTGTCGACGCGTGTGCTCGGTATTAAATTTTGACTAAATAATATGTAAGCCCGTATATAACCTAGCTCTTTTATGTTGTTCTTCGCGTTGACAGTGTTCTCTATTAGTTACGTATGTATGTTATTGTATGACTGTTTTAGACATGCACTTAGGCGTATTTGTTACTGCTTCGGGAATTATATATGATTATCGTTCGTTGTTGATGTGTTGTTTTTTCCCCCACTGTCTCGCAATCGCATCAACCAATCTTTACTAATCGAATAAAATTCTTCTTTTATTCCTAAAACATGTATAAGACACTCATATGCTTTGTAAATTGTGCAAAAATAACGGCCGGGAGTAAAAAGCCCAGCTGCAGCGTTAGATTTGATTTACATTTATAATGACGTACGAATCGGTCACTGAATAATTATACATGACATTTATGAGGGTCATTGAGAAAGAGAGAGTTGGCGATTATTGTGAAAAACTACACTGATTACTTACAATTTGAAGTCACATTCCCTGTAATTTCGTATGGTGGACTCCCATCTCTTTGGTAACTCTCGAATACCCGTTGCTAGGCAACGGACGTTGATGCCTGTTATCATCCCGTTCACGGCAGCATACAGTTCATAGATATTGACAAACGCTCACTTTTTAAAATGACCCTCGTATAATGACACAAGAATCGGCCACTGACCTAATTTACATAGCATTTATAATGACATACGGATCGGCCACTGATTAAATTAACATAGCATGATTAAATTAACATAGCATTTATAATGACATACGAATCGGCCACTGATAAAATTAACATAGCATTTATAATGACATACGAATATGCCACTGACTTAAAATACATAGCATCTATAATGACATACGAATCGGCCACTGATTTAAAATACATAGCATTTATAATGACATACGAATCGGCCACTGATTTAAAATACATAGCATTTATAATGACATACGAGTCGGCCACTGATGTAATTTTATAGTATTTATAATGGCATACGAATCGGCCACTGATTTTAAATACTTTATAATGACATACGAATCGGCCACTTATTTAAAATACACAGCATTTATAATTACATACGAGTCGGCGAATCGAGTCATAAGACCTGGGATTTAAGCTTGGATTGGTGAAACGCGTTAAATTGTTATTTTTTTAAGTAAATGGTGGAATTTGCCCGGGCAGTTTTTTTGCTCCTTGCTTTAATTTTATAGGCCAACAATATCTTTTATTTCCCTTATGTAGAGCCGTTCATGAAGACCGTTAATTTTAGCGAGGTTTGCAACAAAGCCTGATGGAGAACTATTTAACATTAACTAAAATGTAAAGACCAAAAAAGTCAGTTAGTAAACGACAACTACATCGGAATTTCTTTCTGAGAATTTGGTGGCCCTTAAGAGGGCCTGGGTTGTTAAGCCGTCATGTACAGCTTAGTGAGCTTTTCTTGCTCTGCGTCTTCTGTGTGACACACGGCGGGCTACGTGCTTCTTTGGTGCAGCTGCCTTTTTGTGAGAGCGAACCTTTTTCGCCTTCTTGGACCGTTTGGCCTTCCTGGTGGTCTTTTTGGTGGCTTTTGTGGCCTTTTTGGCGACCTTTTTAACCTTCCTGACAACCTTCCTGCGGCGTCTACCGGCCTTCTTGGTAGCCTTTGGCTTAGCAGCGAGGATGAAGTTACTGCATCCCTTTGGATGAGCTAGAAGATTTGCCTTCATGCCGGCAGCAAGAGCCCTTCTAACGTGGAAACGCAGAAATAATCCTTTCAATTTGCTATGGTTAGCAACATACTTGCTGATAGCTTGGGCGGAACATCCCTTTGAGCTCTTGCTGTGAGCGATGGCATGCATGACTTTTATCATCACACCATTCCTCCTAGTCCTGCTCCTACTACGCCTCTTGCCACGGGCTTTCCTGGCTTTCTTAGAAGCGGACCTCTTTCTGGACTTGCTCCTCTTCTTGGAAGCGGACCTCTTCCTGGACTTACTTCTCTTCTTGGAAGCGGACCTCTTCCTGGACTTGCTCCTCTTTTTGGAAGCGGACCTCTTCTTAGACTTGCTCCTCTTTTTGGAAGCAGACCTCTTCTTAGACTTGCTCCTCTTTTTGGAAGCAGACCTCTTTCGGGACTTGCTTCTCTTTTTGGAAGCAGACCTCTTTCTGGACTTGCTCCTCTTCTTGGAGGCAGACCTCTTCCTAGACTTGCTCCTCTTCTTGGAGGCAGACCTTTTGCTAGACTTGCTCCTCTTCTTGGAGGCAGACCTCTTCCTAGACTTGCTCCTCTTTTTTGCAGAGTTGTTGCTGTTGTTGTGGCTCTTGTTCTTAGAAGCAGACCTTTTCCTGGATCTGCTCCTCTTCTTAGAAGCAGACCTCTTTTTTGAAGCAGACCTCTTCCTTGACTTCCTCTTAGACGCGGGACCGCTTCCTGGACCTGCTTCTCTTCTTTGAAGCAGACCTCTTCCTTGACCTGCTCCTCTTCTTGGAAGCGGACCTCTTTCTGGACTTGCTCCTTTTCTTTGCAGAGTTGTTGCTGTTATTGTGGCTTTTGTTCTTGGAAGCTGACCTCTTCCTGGATCTGCTCCTCCTCTTGGAAGCAGACCTCTTCTTGGAAGCAGACCTCTTTTTTGAAGCAGACCTCTTCCTTGACTTCCTCTTAGAAGCGGACCTCTTCCTGGACCTGCTTCTTTTCTTTGAAGCAGACCTCTTCCTTGGCCTGCTCCTCTTCTTGGAAGCGGACCTCTTTCTGGACTTGCTCCTTTTCTTTGCAGAGTTGTTGCTGTTGTTGTGGCTCTTGTTCTTCTTGGAAGCAGACCTCCTCCTAGACTTGCTCCTCTTCTTCGAAGCGGACCTCTTTCTAGACTTGCTCCTCTTCTTCGAGGCGGACCTCTTCTTAGATTTGCTCTTTTTCGGAGCCTTCCTCCTTCGCCGTTTTGACGCAGACTTCTTGCTGGATTTACTCCTAGATCGACTTCTCTTTCTGGATGCTTTAGGTTTATTTGGAGACTTGCTCCTTGCTGGAGACTTGCTCTTTTTCGGCGAAGCAGCTCTCTGTGGTGAAGCTGACTTCCCCGGAGACTTGCTCCTTGATCCGGAACGGGACCTCGATCTAGATTTACTTCCAGCCATATTGGTGTCGTAAGTAAAATGACGTTGACGTCGTATTTTTTTATATGACAGACACGGACGTGAATGAAGGCATTTGCAACTGAAGAAATTGAAATGTTTATTGTTTAATGTTTATTGAAGGATCAGCATAAGACTTTAAGTCAAAACCCAAATTATTCGTATGACATATTTTAAATTATAATTATAGCACAAGTTAGGCTGATTTGATTAATACAAAATCGCGTCAAAACGTAAAGCGGGTCTTGACGTCGTGTTTATCGCGACCTTGGAAACTGGCAAAACATGATCGCGTACCGAACGAATAAAAATGTGAAAATTAAATAGTTTTGGATGTCAACATTAATTTTAACTTGTCAATAATATAAACAACACTGAAAAAAATTATTAGTTTTGTTGCCATGAGACATATTTCCCAGTCGTTTTCATAGTAAGGGAATTCTCTAACTTTATTGGTTGGCATACATTTTATCAGAGACGTATAGTTAACTATATAGTAAACTAATAATAATAACAATAAGGTATTCAGGTAAAAAAATGTTCATACATGAAAAACACTTATTATAACAATCAATATAGACGGAAATATGATAAACCACACTGACAGTTAGCATGATCACATTCCTAACATATATGCATGTCGGACAAAAGATTGAAGAAGAAAAATATGCCTTAATGATCTGAAAGGTTTGCGAATAGCAATAAAACTACTACGGTGACAACTGCTATACTTTAAAAGGAAAAATTAAATTATATTAAAAGGAAATTTAAAATAGATCAAAAGGAAAAATTCGTCAATATATTTGGAAAGCATCTATAATTAAATGGTAAGTATCGATAAATTAAATAAATAAGGAGATAAATATGAACTTTAAAACCTAGAAAAGCCGATTAAAGCTACTTGAGCTTTTTACTAATTGGATCTATGTTTACTAATTTTCATTTTGTTTTATTTATAGACAGCTTCAAACGTCAATAATAAAAAAAAGAAAAGTCACCGGAAGATTTTTGCTGATTATCTAGAAAGAGACGATAAATTACAGCGTGATACCTATGGATTGAAGTCAGTGTATAAATGATATTTGAGATATTCTCCGGACAAAACAGTCACAAACGGGAGGTTTGACAAAGAAAGGGCCGAGTGGAATCTGCCCACTTCGGGGACCATAAAAAACACCACATTTGTCATTTTGAGCCTTTTTTTCTACCGTGATATGTACACAGCTAAACTGTTTAGTTTGACTACATCAATATATCGATTCTTTGGGGAAAAAACGTTGAAAATAAATTCGGAATACCTTGCTATGTAACTGTCGGGAGTTTCTACGTCTGTATGGTTCTTATCAAGACGTCCACAGAAAACATTTTCTGCGAATGCTGGAAATATCAATAAAATTAACATTTTTCTCCGCTTCCTTAATTGGAGGCCGTTTTTATGTTATTATTTTAAAAAACTAGCCTTCCTTCGTTGGCCATCAGCCAGACTTAAAAAATCGATGACAACAGACATTTTATTCGCGATTTTACAATGTTTCAACAGCTGGAGTGTTGCCTACCGATCCACTGAAAGGCGATGCGCTATATGCAAGCAAGATTAAATCAATTGCAGATTGAGGGAAGCTCACCCGGAGTTCCCCGCTCAGTACATTATTAAATACACTTAGAATAAACAAATATGCAGCAACTAGTGCCACGAGTCCATCAATTCTGATTTCCAATGGAGTACTTAAAATGATGTTTTTATAAATGACATCTCGGGTGGAAAATGCGCTATGCATCTGGTGAGGTAATTAAAAACCTGCTTATTCTGCATACCTAACATTTGACCAACCTAAAGGTGAAATCCTTGATCCTTCCCTAGAAATGGTTGCCTCGGCACACGCACACACGCGCACGCACGCAAACAGGTGAAGTCCTTGATCTGCTTATTTTCTATTTCCAATTTGGTTGCAGAAACTGATAACATCTTAATAAAATTATACTGCAATATACTGATTACGTTTAAATATCCATGTTTTCCTTTGTCGCACATAGTATTAGTATTATTATTCAAATTATCATCTTCCATAAGGCTAATTGTATAATACTTTATGTACTTGATAATACTTAAGTATTAACACCTGTGTGTAATAAGATTGAAACATTGATAAACCACCATACCATTGATAATTATGTAAGTTTGTATGTTTATCCATGTGCCTTTGGTCCGATGTACAAATAAAGAACTATCTATATACCTTCTTCAGGTGTACTTATACATTTATATACACATATTCACGCGCGCACACGCACACGCGCACACATACACACGCAGGCTTTGAGATCACAGCTTGATAATTAATTTGTTTATTATACTCAGAGATATCCGAATGGAAGAGGTTGTAAAACAATAAATCTCACTTGATGAACATGAGCTGCATTGCTATTGGTCAGTAACACTCTAATCCCCACCCCTTTTCTGATACCACTGCCGGGTGCAAGTCAATCCGGCCACAAAATAAGTCAATCCGGCCACAATAAAGTCAATCCGGCCACATTTTATATATAGCCTTTTACTGAACAAATATTTATGACTTGATTTTGTGTTTTATTTAATTTCGTAAATATTTATGATCATTAAAAATGTTAATTACTATATACATTTGTATAAGGTCATTTTAATTTCAAGTTGTATTTAATGCTGTTTTTGTTGGTCTAATAAATGATTAATTGTATCGTTATAAAAAGATTGAATATTGTTTTGTAATGTTTGTATTTCATTGCCTTGTAAACTGTCGCCATATTTTTGTGTGTTTTAAGTTTGATATGACCTTTAAAGATATCAAACGAGTCTATATGATTGCGCACGTGTAGTTACTTAATTACTAGCTGTCTCCTTTGATCTTTGTTAGGGAAGGCAACACAGGGCGTGTAGCATACTTTAAAACCTGATATAAAGCAATTATCAATATTAATAAATAGACGAAAGTATGCAATGCCACTCGATTACCGACCCCGACAGTGAATAGGTGTTCAAATTAATGGAGATTAATAAAGTAAAAAGTAATGTATGTGTGTTAAAAACTTATCCTATATATAAATCTTATTATTATTTTAGGAGAGCCAAATTATATATCATAGTATTACTTAATAAGATTGTATGCAATTTGGTTACATTTCACATGGATAACCCAGACAGCATTATAGAAGAGCTGTTTGGACGGGTGCAGACATACAGTTCACGTGTGGTGCCTGTAGTGGATTACGTCAGGACGTTAGTTGTAACCAGTTCATACAAATGAAATACATAATTTGGATTAAGATGATTTAATAAGTTATGCTCAACAAAAAGTTAGCATCATCTTTAGTAACAAAGAATGTGTTTCTTTGGCTTTTTAATATACGTTAACAATATTTTAACTATCCATGAAAATGTATCACAAAAAGGTTTTTACTAGTGTGAACTTCCATTTCAGAATGGAGAGTTACTGTCTGATGAGGAAGATATGTTGTCCACTAGGATGGACGCTGACCATTCAGTGGTCCTAGACATACTCTACAGTGAGACTGTACAAGTGAATGAAAGGTAATTGGTTATTTCTGTGCTGTATAGCTAAAGTTATGCACGTAAATGCGTTAAAATGTTTAAACGAGTGGTTATTTTATCTATTGGTATTTGCAATATAAATAAATCAACAGTAGCATAAGAAGTAACGCAAACGCAATAAAAATAACCAACCCTATGATTATCAGTATTTTTCCTACAACAACAACGTCAAGACAAAATAATAAGGCAAATCACAAAATAATTACACTAATGTACACAAAAACATGAAACAAAAGTTATAGTGTTAATAAAAGTCACAATAAACATAAATATGTGGCCGGTCTGACCGATTTCCAAGGGCGTTGTGCCGGATTGATTTTTTTGAGGCTGGATTGACTTGAGGCCGGATTGACAGTAACTCCCACTGACCCCCCACTAACATCTCCCAACCCATTAACCTTCTATTGTGATGACAGTGTGAAGCCAGATAAGGCCACACTCCAAGTTCCAACGCCTATAAGTTTGAATGTATTTTGCAAGATAAAAATTATTCAAAAGACAACAAAGATTTGTTTTATCTTAACTCAAATGATAAAGAATTTAAATGATTAAGATGGATGACTGATGACTTCTTCCTGTTTCAACAAAAAAAGAATTAGCCTTTGTATCAATTAGTTGGTGTAAAAGAAAATAACCACATACCTTCATAAAGAATGCATTTAATCAATAGCATATGAAAATAAAAGATGTAGCATGAAAAGAAATAGGACAACACTGACAGCAATGAATCCTTATACAAACGTCATAGTACAATTTTACAAGATTTTTTTTTGGTGTTACTTTAAAAAAAATACTGTAAAGAAATTCAATGCAAATTGTCAGTACAATTTTACAAGTTTTTTTAGTGTCACATCAAAACAAATACCGTAAACAAATTCAGTGCAAACTTTTCACTTTTTAGCTGAAATTTTCACCTTCATGTCTGATGAAAGAAAATACAATGAATTGTTCTGATGGAATCATCAGGCATTTTACAAATCAGCTGTTAGGTTTTAACTGCACACACAACATTTCTGTTTCAAAAGAATCTAGGAAATAGTGTAATTATTAACTAGACTGATATCAATAAACAGCAACAAAATAATTGATGTAATGGAAAGATAAGCAAGAAATTGATGCTATGTTAAAGGTCTTGTCCAGCAGTTGGGCCCTAAATAAACATTTTCAAAAATAATTCCAGTACTAACAAAAGTGATAACATCTAAGTGATAACATCTAACTTGCGATAAGGAAAACAACAGAAAACAACGGTTTTCCAATTCTAAAAAAAATAGCCCAGATTCCATACATCAAAATTGTTAAAATTGCACGATAACAATATATGTATTTTTTTATCTTGTGATAAACCTATTTTCAATGTACACAGTTCAAGTCTACAATTAAACATTTGAAGTTTTAATGACTTACAAGGGCATATGTTAATTTTAGACAATATACCAAAAAATATTAAATAAAAGTATTAAAAATGTTACCTAGTAAAAGGTCTCCTTCAGTATTTAGTTGACCATGATAATTACACCCAAATAGTTTGTATTTGTATTGTCGGGTTTTACGGCACGCCGTCACATGATAGGTCATTCTGCACTGTAAGATGTTTGTGGTGCTATGACTTAAACAGTGGCTGGTGAGACCCATGTGGGTGTGGCAGTCTCTACTGCACAAAGTGTAGATGTAGGTGGCCATGGGTAGGTATCTCTTGTCACGTGCCTTTCTTTTCTTATGCCAGGTTCATGGTTTTCACCTCACCTGTCTTCGACTGTTCCTTCAGTGAGCAGCACCACCTTCTGTAGTTTGCTGCTGTGTCCTCCAAGATCTCTATGTTAATATTCCTAGCTTGTTTGTTTGTTTGTTTGTTTATTGGGTTTATCGTCCCACCAACAGTATTTCAGTTATCTGGAGACGGTGTCCACTTGAAGCAGATATAGTGCTGCCTTCACTGTGTATAGCATGCCCTGAACACCTGGCATGATACCACACCCAGTCACATTATCCTGACACCAGGCCAACCAGTTGTGGAACTACCCTTATATTTGCTTGAGCGATAGCAAGAGAGCTATACCACTACCATTTTTAACGACTTTGGTATGTCGCTGCCGGGGATCGAACCCGGGTCTTCCTGTACCTGGAGGGGACGCTCTACCGATTGCGCTACCAGGTCCGGTCATTCCGAGCTTGGACATCCCACTTGTAGACATATTTATAACTAGCAAACATATTCGTAATGCAGCTTAGTGGTCTAAGGATCTTTTGTTGGATGCGAATTTGCCATAGAAAATATCCCTGGGGATTAAACCATCTATGCAACAACACAAAGGGCCATGAACATGTTATCTTGGGCACATATTATTAGCAAGTTTCACTATTAAGATTTATAAATAATAGTTTTATGAGCATGTTTTAACATTTAATTTATTTTGCCAATCTGCTGGACAGCCCCCTTAAAAATAAATAATTATGTCAAAAAGAGTCAGTTAACAAAATGTAGACACAAAAGTGTCAATGTTAACAATGTAGATTGCATGAGAATGACAGAACTGTCCAAAAGTGTGCAATTTGATTGCCTATGACATTTTTAAACAATCCTTTTATATACAATTATATATATATATATTGGTCACATTTTCATATATTTAAAGATGGTATTTGACAGTCTGCCTATATCAAACACATGTAACAATATCTTACCACTGCTTTAGGAAGGATAGAAAAAAATTCTGTACAAACTTGTACTTTACTTCAAGTAAGGTTTTGAACACTGCCTATATTGTCAGATAGAACAAGCAGTGAACCAAAAAAAAAAAAAACAATCTAAAAGGTCATACTTCCAAACTTAAAAATAAACATTATGGTGATCTTGGCTTAAAATAGATATCAACATCAGAGCGGATTTCCCGGATGATGATTTAATGATATCTCAAAAGTGAGTTATCACACGGTTTTCTTAGTTTCAAAATAGCTTTTTGCAGTGTGGCTCAGTGCAATGACGAGTGGGGATTTTTGCTTCACTGCTCACACAGATCTAGGACCTCAATGATTAGCATATAGCAGGAACTTGTCAGGTAACAATGAGTTCATGGGTTATATGTGAAAAAATGTAAGTCCAAACTGACAGATACCAACTTTAACTATCAAAAATGCTATCAAGCAAAGCACGGATCAACAAAACTGACTATGCTGACGTGTTATCTAATAACTTACCTTTATGCCTGCTTAAAGCAAACTGCAAATGCTAAGGCAAATAGCATAGATCCAGATCAGAAAGATCTGCCAGTGGGAACTGCATAATCAGGATTGATCATATTTTATGCATAGTTTCCAGCAATATGCTCATTTAACTTTGTACAAAGTTGTAAGCGAAAAAACTACGAATTAAATATAGATTAATAATATGTGTTATACACTAACAAACTAATGAATTACACACTAATTTAACCAAAACTCAACCATAAAGCTGAAATCTCTATGTCACTGTGCATAATAGATACAGTTTAACTAGAATACCATGAAAAAAATATTATTAGACAAAAAACAGTAACAGTGCACATCTAAGATGTAAATGTAATAAATATAACATAAATACTTAATATTAAAAAAACAAAGCCATAGGTAAAAGTATACACATAACTGTTGAAAGAACATCAAAACAGTAAAAAGAAAATACTGATTAAATAATACAGCATATTTAGAAAAATTAATTAATATTAGATAATACAAGGTTAAGAAATTTGCATAAGCCAGATTAATTAACGCCACAATTAATTGTCACAGGACAGCATGTGTTTGGTTTGATAAAAAGATGTACATGTCTGGCTCCATGATTACAGCCGTAGCTGTGTCACAATCATTGTACTCTTTATGACTTAGTAGCATAAAACAGAATACAGAATACATATGACTGGGGTATTTTACTGCATGCATTTTGTAGTTCTAGGCTTTTGAGCTCCAAATGGAAAATAGTTGAAAACTGAAACAATGCCTTTGAATCTACTGACTCTCTGGAAAAACGCAAAACTTTATACCAAGAAAAGATGAGTTTGAACAATTCATCAATTTTAAGACAGTACAAATTGTGTAATAAATTGTTCTAATTGTTCATTCTTTGCAAATCTATAAATAAGCATGGATTGGGTTTTCTGTTAAAAATAGACTAACTGGATGATGATATAGCCATATATTTAATTAAGTTGTCAAACTGTTATCTTAGTTAAAAAAACAAACAAACTGTGCAGCACAGATCAGATAGGAAAATACATGTTCGTAATGACAAGGATGATATTATGTGTCACTTTTCACGTAGATGTAGGATATAAATAAACAACATTACGTGGGTTCTATTCAGGCAGTAATAATTTATTTTGGTGTATGAGAGAAAATAAAATGGCTCTAACTGTCAGTTGCTACCTTTAAGGATTGAAACACTGTAGACAAACAGAGCCTGTCTGATGACTTTCTCTCAACCTTTCATTCTAGCATTTGTGTGACACACTAGGAATGTGATAGCAATTTATCAAAACAAGGAGCCTTAAAAAACGAATAAAACATAAATAGAAGTGATAACAAGCTATTAACTAGCAATTAATGAGCAATTCCATACTTTTGCAAGGTGAAGATGATGTGATAAGATGCTTTTTTAATTACATGTATTGGTTGTATATTAGAATCTTTGTAAATAATAATAGTTATTAACCCTTTCATTCAAAGTTCATCGATAATTTTGAAAAGTCACTTGACTTTGTTGTTTTTCTTTAAAAGAGATAAAAGGATTTTAATAAATGTATGTTCAACCTGTAATAATAGATTATAACTTAAACCAGTCTACACATAAAACCCTTAGCCATGCAGATTCTGCTAATGATTGTGAATGGTTTATAATAGCGTAAAATGGCTTACACATGCAGGGAAGGGTTAAATGTAGAAGGTTTCTCATTATATGCGTAAAACATGAAAAGATATTATACAAATACATATAGCAAATGCATAATCAGGAGGTGCAGTGCTGCTGTTGTAGTGCTAAGCTTTAAATTCGGACACAGAAATGTTAGTAATTCTTTGGGCAAAAAAATGCGTGTTACAACAATGGCACATTTCATTCTATTGTACATCAGATTCGTGTATATGTGATAACATACTCAGGGTAGACCTGCTGCCGATCGTAGACCATAAACTCCCTAAAGATCCAGCTTCCGTCCGCCACCACAGCCCCGTAGAAGGAGTTAGAGACACAGGAACATTTATCCTCTCCACAGGTACAACAAGGGGCTCGCAGAAATGTCTTGGCAAGCTTCTGAATCACCACATCCCCCAGGCAGGCTCGCACCAGCAGCATCTTCTTCTCGCCCAGGGATCGCTTGTGTTTGTCATCTAGTAAAGTAATGCAAAAAAAATAAATTAGCATATTTATCAATTGATAAATACACAGAAATTTAAAGTAAAAGTTTTAAACAATAAGCTGTTTGGTGTTTGATCTTAAAAGTTCTGTCTGCAAGTTGGTTTAATAGCCAAAGAAAAACAAAGACAACTGAAAGTAAAGTTTGTATTTCTGTAATTCCTCCTTTAAGTTTAGTTAAACTAGATGCCTAATGAAGTTTTCAAAACATCTCAAGTAGGTCTTCACTTCATACATCATCTTTATGTTTAATTCTACTACAGTTGGAAATGCAGTAAAGATGAACAAGTATCTTTTTAGACAGATCTTTCAATAACAGGGCTGGAAAAATATGGTAGCCCGACGTCTCTGACAAGTCAAAATGCAGTTTTGGGCTACTGGTCATTGATCATTAAATTAGTCCAGGACAGGTAATAGATCGGCAGTCAGACAAGTAACAAATAAACAGCAGTTTCTAATAAGCGATGAAGACAATCAGTTTCATGCCAGGAGCATTCATCAACAACATATAATGGCGGTACATGTACAATGCACACACCTGTCCAAAAACAGCCAATCACAGGGGGGTGATACATAAAAGCTTCTAGATAAAAAATAAAAGATACAACTTGCTGTTATACCTTGTTTGTTAGTTGTAAATATGACAAAAGTGTTGTTCTCTTCGTTAATTGAAAATGACACAATCTTTCGGACAAGTCATTATTCCAGGTTACAACTCCGGGACTTGTCATTGAAAAGAAAGTTTTTCCAGCCCTGAATAACTAGAACCATCACTAAAGGTGATTAGTACCCCCAAATGGGTGTGTGACACTGGAACTGGTAAGCTTAGAATTATTGGCATAAGGTAACACAGGAAACATAGACAGATGTAACAATGACCTTGACCCACTGGCCCCATTTTCAATTCCAAGCATCATCTTCATAGAAGCTACCTATACGGCAAGTTTTATCACAATATCTCAATCCTAACTGTAGTTATTGGGCAGAAAGTTTGTTCTATTTTTAGTAACAGTGACCATGACATTAATTCCACTAGTCCCAATGTCGAACATGTCCTGTATCTTGTGATGTAACATGTGTACCAAAAGATGTTTAAAATGTTAAAATCTGTGAAGTCTTTCACGAGGTATAGTCTGGAAACCATGAAAACTGATAGGCCGGCAGACCGACTGACAAGCTCACTCCTATATACCTATATTTGTATTCTAATTGAGTTAGGTGAAACAAATAATAAAGTCAAAAATTAGCATCTATTAGGATGGTCATTTGCTAAGTTTCTCATACTTGAGGCCGCAGGTTTTAACCCCATATGCTGCCACATCTTTTATTATATTTCTTAAAAAAGAAATTTTGATAAAAATAATAATTTTGATCATTATATTTAATCAATATATTTAACAAAAATAAAGATTATCTTTTTACTTTCAGACTTCCATGGAAATATTAAAAATAATCACAAACTAATGGAACATTACTTTTAAAGCTGCCAGGCCATACAGTAGAAGGTCTACATTTTGTATAAAATTGCATTGTATATTCAACTACCAGTGAAGGTGAAGCTTGTTAAATCACAACCAATATTTGAGAAAATGATCACTGCTGATGACAATGTATACGTCGCTTCCTTCAATATATTTTAGTTTCAATATATTTCAGTTTGTTTGTTTGTTGGGTTTATCATCCTGCCAAAAGTATTTCAGTTATCTGGAGAAGGTGTCCACATAAAGCAGATATAGTGCTGCCTTCACTTTGTATAGCATGCCGTGAACACCTGGCATGATACCACACCCAGTCACATTATCATTACACAGGGCAAACCAGTCGTGGGACTACCCTTACATTTGCTTGAGCATTACCAAGGGAGGTACAACAATACCATTTTTAATGACTTTGGTTAGTTTGCTTGTTAAATTAAAACATATCGAGATTAAAGTTAAGGAACATTTCCAGTTTGAACATCTTTAAACATTTCAGATAGAGACATACATTTAAATTTTTTTAATCAATTTAATCAGAAATCGATCAGGCTTATGCAAATAATGTAGATCCATATGAGCCAGTTCTTGCTAGGAGCTGACTGATCAAAGTCAGTGCTATTTGCTGTAGAGTCAATAGCAATATGCCATGTGACCTTTGAATGAAGTTGTTAGCTAAATATGAGATTTGTATTGCTTCTAAAAAACAGGTTAAGCAGCTAATATAAATACTAACATACCTGCATATTGGTCTGACTTAGTTGAACTTTCTGCCATGTATATTCCTGTTCCAAACATGGCCGAGGAATCCGACAACCGGGAGTCTAGTCCTTGCTTCAAAATTATCGACACCTTGTCAGCCTTTGTGCCATGAAATAGGTAGTGTTCATTTATCTCGGGATACATTTCCTGGGTAAGGGGAGACTGGTCAGGGATGTGTTTGCTTGTCAGTATAGGACCAGACGATCCCCGGGCAGACTCAAGCCTCACGCAGGCTCCTTTCTTGGCATGCTTGTGAAAGAACTCCTGTCTCAGCTGAGCATACTTTTCAAACAGTTCACAATTTTCAATCCGCTCAACACGTTTAACTCGAATTTGTTTATAGTTCAAATCTCCAAGTCCAGAAGCATCCTTGCCTGATCCAACATGTTTAGAGATCCAAGTCTGCTCCACTACGTGTTTAACAGCTTCGAAGGTAGCGTCATCCACAGTGATAAGTTTTGGCGTAATTTCCTCTACGTCCATCAACCAATTCTTCAGCGTCCGGCTATTATTATAAACCTCCCAGTAGCAAGGTGATCGTAACTCACTTCTGAACATCATCTTGTACCATTCCTTTGTGCCCCTGGGTTGCTGCCGCTCCAAGGCTTTTCGCATTGATGCCTCAATATTTCGAGTTATGAATGGATTCATGCCTAAGGCATATTCCTCTTCGTCCTCAGCTGGAATAAGCAACACCCCAGTTAAAGACAAATAAAACAATGAAAGCTTTCTACCCTGAGCATTGTTTATTGTAATAAAAAACAATAATCTATGAAACATGCTTAATGTTTAATGAAAGGAATGATATTTTCAAAATAATTTTGAGCATTTTCTTTTTAAAGATTTGATAGAAGTTCAATTCAATAAAAAGCCAGCTATAGCTAATTTTTTATCCAGTTTTCATACTAGGGAAACAGTCTTGTTATAAACATGTAGTTATAAATATGCGTCATGTTTTGGTAAAAGAACAGATAATCTAGAAATAATTTTATTTGGCAGGCATTATTTTGTAGGGAATTTACTAGTCAAAGTAAGGATGCTGGTGGAGAGTTTTGGGAAAAAGATTTCTTACTTCCATGTGCTCTAAAAGAGAATAGTATTAGTTAAAGGGGATAAAAAACTATCTATACTTTTAATCAAGAGCATAAAAAGTAAAATAAATATTGAAAAAAAAAAAAACATACAAAAAAAACTTTACAGTACATATAGCACAATATGTGTAAAACCTTTGTAAAACATACAAGAAAAATCACTTGTTGATGATCAGAGATTATCAAAGAATAAAAATAAAAAGTACATGTACCTTTTGAGCTAAATTGCTCTTTTTTTTCCTTCTCGAACAACTGCAACAAAGTTGAAGAATTTTATTAGGGATGGCAAAAATTAACCCCATGTAAATTAACCAGTAATATAACAGTTAATTGCCCTTAACTAAAATATCTAGGATATTATAGGTTTATTTTTATTTACCTTTTAAGTAACTACTTCTCAAAATTAATGTGACTCCTAACTAATTGGCTTATTATCGCCAGATGAGCAACACATTCAGGAAGGTGTCAGGGTGTGACCCCTAAACAAAATGTTAATTTGAAGTCTATCTTCGTCAAATGAGAGTCATAGACCATTTTTATGCCAAGACCTGCCATGAGCTAATAGTGGTCTATTGGGCGGTCGGTCCATTATACTAAAACCGATGAGTCACGCATAATGCTTTCCCCTTGGCCCCGAGCCTTAGGACGGAAGCCACTACTACCAACTTTAAAGTCTTTGGTTTGATCCGACCTGGGTTTGAACCCGCGATCTCCCAATCCGCAAACCAATGCTCTACCGGTTGAGCTATTGTGGCCTGTCATTGTTGGACAGTAATCTTCATCATACATTGACTTCATTAACTGACAAGCTATTCTTTATTGTCATTTTACAAAATAATATTTTTTTTCTATGAGCACATGCGAAATAAAATACAATCATAAACCGCAATCAACAAATATCCTAAATATATCTTCTTAAGATTTGCAAAACTATTCTGGAAATAGTAGCTGCATAAGAAAATGGACTTATCCCATTCTTAGCACCATGATACATGTTATGTGGGATATCCTTCCATTTAAACAGTCAAATGTTATAAAATGTTAACAGGTTACTAAATTCATAACCAGTGGCATATCTAATTTTTAAGTATCGTAAAATGCTATATAATGTGCACAGTTTTATTTACACATGTATTTAATAAAAGCCAGAATGTGCACATTCTATGAGCTATTAAAAAAATCAAAATTTTCCGCAAGCCTTACTTGACTGCGAGACAGTATATTGCCGTCAGCCATCTGCCATTTATGATCTTTTTTCTGGCAGTTTCCTTTTTATTTTTAGTTTATTTATAAGATTACTCCTTATACGCACATAGATATAATGTTCTGTTAGTTTTATATTGATTAAAGTTAAAAAGAATGACTACAGATTGATTTCATTGTGAGTTTTCTGTGCACACTGCTGAAATGCGTTAAACAAAAAGTAAAAACTGTATTGTATAATGGTATAATTCATTGACCATACAATCGTACAGGAATACTTTCTTTAGAATCAATGTATAAGAAAATGTATACATACCAGCTTTTGATCTTACAGTACTTTATAACACTTAAGATCTATTCTTTTTCTTTCAGACATCCTTTCAATAATATTATATGTACATTTATTTTTTTGTACCATTATTTTACCATTTCAAACACAGAGTATGAGCATTAGTGTCAATTTACATGATCATAATGAACATATTAAATATGAACTTAGTCCTTCAAAGCATTTAGAAGAATAGATGGATAAAGCAACACATATTTTAACCTGGTGTACATTTTGTATGGCAAAAACAAATTTAACATAACTGCTTAAAAAAGAGGTATATTAAAACATTTTGCATAAAAATAAATAATGACTGGATCTTTCAGCTAGCCTTTAGTACATCTACAGTTCTATGCAAAATCGAAAGTAACTTCTTATCATGCTGTCTATTAAGAATAAGCAATACAAAGTTTGTTTTGATTTTGATTTTTGAAATACATCGCAGGGACCATTTATGATCATTATGGCAACGTACAGCTTTTTGGTGGAGGAAGACCCCAGACAAATGTCTGGGTAGAACCATCGGCACACTGCAAGTCAGCTGGAAGACCTTCTCACAGTAAGTCCTTCGCCCCCATCGGGACTCGAACCCACTGCTGTGAGAGGCTAATCTGTCAGATGAGTTACAAATCGGCAACTCTACCACTACATCACAGGCCCCCCGCAATACAAAGTCTAACTTGAAATACAAAAATTCAAGTTATTAGCTAACAGCTACAAGTAATGGTTATATGTTTTGTTTTGCTGTTTTTCTGTTACATCACACCAACACAATTATGATCATATTGGCAAAGTCCAGATAATTATTTTTTGTGGAGGAAGAACCCAGACTTAAGTCTGGGTAGAACCACTGGCACAACACAGGTTGGCTGTCAAACCTCTCCACATGAAAGTTTATGCTATGACTGGGACTAAATGGTAATATAAAATATTGCTAAAGACTCCTAAGAAAATAGTGCAGATCCTGATCCGACATATCCCAAAAGAAGGTGGGTCTACACTATTTGTCTAAGCCTGATTAATTCAAGCTAAGCAGACCTGAGAGTTAGTCTGAGGTCATTCTACATCAAAATTCAATGAAAGCTAGTGCCAAGTTAGTCATACAGCTTACTCCCTAGTCATTGGATATATTTGTCAACCTTGTACTACTACTCGATATATGGCACTGGACATTCATACATATGTCCAAGTAACCCTCACATGTACCTTTTTAAACACTTAATTGTTGTGGAACAAATCAAGGATTAACTTTTTGCTTAAGGAAATATGTGACACCCTAACCTAGGTTAGAACAACAAAACTATTATCTAGACCCTTGCATCATTCAACTGGACAGTACTGCTCCTCAGTTGCCATAGTGACCCAAAGTGTGTGTGTCTTTCATACCAAATATACCTTCTCTGTTGCCATTAGTGACCGAAAGTGTGTGTGTCTTTCATACCAAATATACCATTAAGACATTTTTTTACATACCTTCTTCAACTTTGTGGCATTCTTCAGCTCCTCATCAACCACTGATGGTAATCTCCTGTATGCTCGTCTCAGTGTGTTGTGTTTTGTAATTCCTAAAACACTTCATAATTGTCTTTGCAACAACTTCTTCATTGACACCATCTTGACACATACCAAGAGCTGGGAAAACGATCGACTCCACACCTTCGTTTTGACCTCTTTCTAGACAAGCACACACACATTTGCACAGCACCTATAGTCAGAAAACAGAAAAATAAAATGACAAGCCAATACATGTATATATGTAATCTTAATTCTGTCAGCTTCCATAGCAGACATGTAAGTGGGTATAAAGTATTTAAAAAGCATATTTTTTAAATTAACGGTACCTTTAAAAGTATGCTAATAATAATCTTTTATTTTCACAGTTTATTTCATATCTAACACAAGAAAATCAATAGTAAGCATGTTTAAATGTTCAATGTTTGTTTCTCAGTGTCATTTAAATAAATACTTTTGTCTGAGATAAGGATGACTGTTGGCAAAAACCCTTAAAACCATTGGTTTAATTGCAAATTTTCACACTCACCTTTTTGGCATTGTATTCCTTCTCGCAGTTAATCATCACTACATAAAACACTTGGGAACAACTCAGGTTGTGTCCCTTTGTCACAGCAATGTGCCCTGGCTGAAGACCTCTCGGACAACGCTTGTGTAGTTCCAGCTAAAATAATTATAAATAATCCATTGTACAGATCACGGCTACAATACTCTATATTTAATTAATGTATTTTAAATATTTTTTTTAAATATGACTTGGACGTTACCTGTAGGTGTCATTAAAATCTGAGCAAGTGTACCTGAGAAATGGCAGGTACAAATGGTGTCTACAGATGGATATAACTCTTTAATAAACAAGAGGGCCATAATGGCCCTTAATAGCTCACCTGGCATCAAGTGAATAAGAGTTACTTTCTTTGGTGAAGATAGGGCCATCAATGTGGCTTCTAGAGTTTTCTACAATGTTTTCCTAATATTTGACTTAGTGACCATGTTGATGACCACCAGTGACCTGATTACAAACTAATCAAAGGTTTCTTACAGCAAACATTTTGATTAATTTTGGTGAAGATTGGGCCTTAAATGTAGCTTCAAGCATGCTCACAAGTTTTTTCTATTTGAACTAGTGACCTATGATTTGACCCCAAATAACACAAATTCATCCAAGATTTTATGCAGACAAACATTCTGGCAAAGTATAATGAAAGATTGAGCAAAATGGTTTTTCTAAGATTTCACCTAGTGACCTACTTTTGCCAGTGACATATGAATTCAACAATACAGGAACATTGGCCAGTTTAGTGAAATAGGCTAAGATATTCCACAGTCTAGTGACCCTACTTTTTGACCCCACAAGACCCAATTACCACCTCATTCCAGATTTCATGCAGGCAAACATTCTGGCCAAGTTTAGTGAAGATTGGGCCATAAATGTGGCCTCTAGCGTGTTCACCAGTTGTTGTTGTTTTTTCCTAAAATTTGACCTAGTGACTAATCCTGACATAGTTACAAACTCATCCAAGAATACTTATGACCAAACATTCGGACCATGTTTGATGAAAACTGGATAAAAACTGTAGCTCTAGCGTGTTAACAAGCTTATTGTAATGCAGCGCGACACACTTCGGTTGACAGACCAAGGGGTATCAGAAAAGCTCACCTTAAGCATGTTGTGCTCAGTAGGGGTAAAAATATAGCCACCTTTAACTTCATATATTGGTGCATAAATTAATTAATAAATTCTTGAGAATGGTAAAATTGTTTACCTTATAATTTTTAAACTTTGAACCATATTTGCACTTTAGCTGGTACTCACCAACTATTCTATAGCCCATGTCATGGCTTTAACTCAAGTCACCATTTTTACCAACAAAATTAAGCCTTTCAATAGTTTAGATTATTTTAACTTTAAATTAGCAAATATAGAATGTTACACAAAGTTTCATAGATATAGTGATATATATATATATATATATATATATGAAAATATTGGGTCGGTAAATTCATGGCTTGAGCAAATCTTTAACAATGGTTGGTGAGTTTGGTCCAAGCTTGGGATTGCTTGTATTGATTTTATTTTTACATATTTTGTATTTAGTTCAGAACCAACAAATGACAAGCTTTAGCGTAGTCGCAGGTATGGTGGTTAATTTTTGCCTACATGATGTGATGTTGGAATAAGTGATGAACAAAAGAGCTTTCCAACAGCCATGTCTTCAAACTGGGAGTCACAAAATGGTGTGCCATCAAGGCAATTTAAGTGCAATAATAAGCATGTTAATTTTTTGCAAATGTGCGCTTGAAAGTCAAGACTTAGTACCAGGGCATCTGAGGAATATTACTATCAGCTATACTATGTTGCCATGCTATATTTACATGTACTTTTTGCAATGTTTCTGCACAGGCAAAAAAGGAGGCGAAGTGCGACAATTATAGTTTGTTGTTGTTTTATTAGCAACAAGTGTTACAAAATCACAACAATCTGAACGAGAGATTACAACAAATGAACGCCTTGATTACTGCCTTAAAAGTGTTGTGATGATCATTAATGCTCATTAAAAAGGGCACTTTCATAACAAAGTGTATATTATTGTGCCAGCTTGCTCTACACTGTGCTCTTTCATATGTGCCAGTGCAAGAATGCAAAGGGGCAGAAATCAGCATACTCAGGATCAAGCTCAAAGTGGTTCAACCTTATGCCATAGAAGACCGCCAATGAGTATGAGGTATAAGCAAAAATTTCATTAAATTTGTTTTCTAAATGAGAAAACTAATCTGTAAAATTTTAAGTCAACATAAACTTGTTTGTGCAACCACTCAATTTGTAAGAAAAAAGATGTCAAAAAATGTGAGGATGACTGAAAAAAACAACAACAACACAATAATTCATAATCTTGAATAGTGTCACTTTAGAAATTTAACTTAAATTAAACAGACAATGCTTTGAATCTTCTGTGTTGTTTTATCTTTGAAATTTAGTGTTTTACGATGTTACATATTCAATCATTTAAGTCAACACTCAGCCTTCCGAGAATAAAATCACCCTATTTTAATTTTCCAATTTTATCCAAGATTCGTCGAAAAGAGCAAAATTAAAGCAAAGAAAGAAGTGTGTTTTTAACAGGTTTTTGAAGTATTTTGATTTAGAAAAGTACACTTAAAAAATGCAGAAAACAAATGACATAACTGTTTTCTTTATTTTTTTATTCATCCAAATTTGACATGTGCGAGATTAATTAAAGGTCAGATTTGAGGACATCGACCTAGTACATACAAATTTCGCAAAACTTAAGTTAGATGTGGTAAAAAGTTGTTGAAATTTGGAACATAATCCAGAATACAATGCTGAATAATGTGATATATCTTTTCTCAGGATTCAATTTAGTCACTATTACACATCAAATACCTTGAACACACCAGACATGTTGTTTAATTCAAATGTTTCATCTCTGTAACTTTTCAGAATAAAGAATATATGAACCTAATTAAAGTAAATGTTCACCTTTTATAAAACACTACTGTAACAAATCAAAACATTCAAAAGAAAAAAGGCTGTAAAAACAAAAAAATAAAGAATTAAGCATAGTAATATGGAAAGATAAACAACATAAACTAAAATGAAACAATTTTCTCCTTAATAAAAGATTTAGCATTAAGATGAGCGAGTGGTAGAGAATCGGCTTGCGGGAGGTCGCAGGTTCAAACTCCGGCCAGGTCAGACCAAAAACTTTAAAGTTGGTAATAGTGGCTTCCCTCCTAACACTCGGGGCTAATGGGACAGCATTAGGCCTGACTTGTCGATGTCAGTTTAAAGGACCGACTGGGTTCACTCCCTGGGCACCTCATAAGTGCCCCTGTGCTATAATGATGAAAAGGTTGCTTCACAGTATCGACAAAATGCCGGCAAATCCCAATCCCAAGATCAGCCTACTCTCCTTTACCTGAATTTCGAATCCAGCTTTTTGCAATATTTTTGCAGAAATGTCATTGGTTTCTAGCTCCAGCTCCGTGGTTGTAGGGCAAACGATCACATCAGCCTGAAGACAGAATGAAGACTATAACTAAAACGATAAGCCAAAGACTAAGAAATCCCCCCACCTATGCCCTGTCCGTAATTCCCTCTCTTATACTCAGCATATGAAATATTTTTTAGGGGCTAGTCACTCAGGCAATTTATATCTGTTTTTAGCTAAAAAATCTGCTTCCAAGGATTCAAAGAATAATTGTATGGTTTCATAAAAATTGATGCAAAATGGTTATAAAACTCCTGAAAAACTGTGTCTTCACAGATGGACAGACAGAAAAGTAGACAACCCAATTCCATTATACGCCCCATACAAATGTGTTGTGAGTGGTATAATAATGCTGTTAGTAAATTATGGTTCAAATCCATAACTTACAACACATCACCTTTTGACCCCATGGGTAAGAGTCCTGGGCCCGAATACACCAATTATTCTTAAGAATTGCTTGAAGTCATGGATTTCAATCCTCAAAATCTTCATTACATATTTAGCTACATGTTTGTATTTTTGCATGACACCTAAACTTCTCCACTTCGAACTTAAAATCACATTGAAACTTCAAAAATAAGTTTTATTTTGTTAGTATCAACATTGTGACTTGGGCTAAGTCATGACTTAGACTTAAGAATGGTTGGTAAATATGGGCTCTGGTCATTTAAGGAGGCCTTCCACTTTTGTGGTGTGCCAACTTTTACATTTGCTCTTTTACATTTTTGACAGTTTTTTTCCACCAATAGTAGTTAAATGCTGCTAGAACGGCCATTATTGTGATGCAGCAAATGAACCAGAATTTTAAAAAAAAAGAAAGAAAAAGAAAACTTAATCAAGAAATTATTTTATCAAAGATAACTGACAATTTTAAGTCAAATCTTTTTTTTACCATAAAAGGTGTTACAGTAAGAAATATATCTAAGCATCTAAGCAATGAAATTGTTCAGACTGCTGCCACTTTAAAATGTCACTTTGCTGTCAAGAAAGAAATTAAAATTGATGTCCAGAAAGTATTTTAAGAGCAATTTGCATGAAAAGATCTCACTTTTTATGCCCTCATTAGCATTCAAGTTGACATTGCAAAACTTTTGACTATGTGTAAAAAAAACTGCACAATACATACAAAAAACATCCCTTCAATAATAATACAATATAGGTACTGTGGCCAAGGGATAGGAGTCCATGACTTGTAAATCTGTAGCCCCTTCATTTGTGGGTCCGAGTCATGGTCAGTGAGAAATTCTAATGGTCTTAAATGTGGAAAGGCATTAAAGCTGACCTAAAGAGTGCACCTGTTTCAACCTTAACCTTGTCTGGGTCTTAACTTTATACCAATAACATCTGGAGGTCCAGACTATGTCTGGGGGTTTTATTTTTCACCAATAAAAACTAGACATCTCTAGTATAACCACAATTGTCTTAGAGCACTGTTGTTGTTTTTTTAAAAAACAATCAAAGAAACTTGATTATCAAATGCACCAACCCTTGCTGTAGATATGTCTCCAATTATCACGGATACATCAAGGTTCTTCACAGATTTCTGCCTTGCAAATGCCTTGGCTGAAACATATGGACATTTATTATATGCATATACTAAAATTAGTTTATTTACATGGTAAAGAGATATGCATGTATTTTTCTGAGATATTGTGAAAATTTGAATATGTTAACAAGTCTTCAATCAACAGAAAAAAATGTGGCAAAACTCTGTATATTGGGTTTATTGTTCCAATATTTCTGTTTTCTAGAGACGGTGTCCACTTGGAGCAGATATAGTGTCAGCTTCACTATGTATACAAGGCAATGAACACCTGGCATGATACCACACCCAGTCACATTATACCGGCATCGATCCAACCAGTTGTGGCACTACCCTTATATTTGCTTGGGCATTAGTAAAGGAGCTATACCACTACCATTTTAACGACTTTTGTATGTCGCAGCCTGGGATTGAACCCAGGGCCTCCTGTACCTGGAGCAGATGATCAAATGATGATGCGGGGGTTCTATCCAGACATATACCTGGGGTCTTTGACCAAAAATAAAAACTGAACGTCGCCAATGTGTCTGTGAAATGCAACCAAGTCAATCAGTAATTGAACAACTGTAATGATTCTTTTAAGTATACAATTGTACTCTTCATGAAAAAATCATGTTTTCAAGATGTTACCTACCTTTCAAATTGACACCTAGCAATATCTGCCTGATGGCTGTGAAACCTCACTTATCTTAACACTGTGTTAGTCAATGCTAATCATTAGCAAGGGTGTCCATATCTGATTGTGATGAAACCTTTGGGCTGCCACACTTGGGGCTATAACTGTTCACAAATGTGGCAGTGCAACTTACATGAAAATATTGAGTTTATGCTGACAGGTTCATGACTCTTGGAGGGATTGCCCTTCTGGTTCTTGGAGAATTTGGCTGATATTGCACCATTCATACGTTTATCTTCTCTACTGCTTGATCCACTTGGCCCCTGATTGTGGATTGTGGACAGAAACGACTGAAACATATATAAATACATTTAATAAAAATTCTAGATAATATGCTCACTGCTAAATTTAAAAGTTTTGCAAAAAATTCTGAAGAATATAAATATGTTTTGTAATTTCTAATAAACTTGCTAAATAACAGTGCATGAATACTAATTTACATTTTATTGTACCAACAACAATAGTTCAGCCGTCTGGATGATTATAGCTATTAAATGTGTCTTTTGATACGTGCAAATGTTTAGAGCTCTTGACTGCTTACACTGTTGCCCACTAAATTAGACAATTCATTGATTGATAGGTATTTTTTGATTCCTCGTTTGATTGAAAGCTAAACTATATTGTGCTTTACAGATTAATGAGTTTATTATTCTGATATGAAAAAACTGTTAATACATTAGTTGTTTCAAGTCAATAAGTAGGACATGCAAAACTGTTATCTCCCAATCTGGGAGCCTTAGGCAGCATTTTGAGAATCAACCCCTGCAAGTTTTTGACTGTTTCAAAAAAGACATGAAACTCACTGTACCCTAGCACAAAAATTTAATTGATATTCTCTCCAAATGGCTTCTGACCTTGATGTGTGACCTTGAACTTTTTCTACAAAATGTCAGTACACGTGCATATTGACATGAGAATAATCTCTAAATAAGAGAAGTTTCCGGAATACCCAATTAATTATTTCTAAGAAACTGAAGGAAAACTTAATAGGGGACGTATAAGTGGCAGCCTACACACAACACCAAATTTATATACCAGATTCCTCTAGGCCAAAGAATCTCAAAAACAACATAACCATTATTACAAGATTAATATACCTCGTAAACTTTATTGTCGGTGTGGTATACCACTATGGTCACCTGTTCAACAGTTGTGAATGGGTGGTTGTTGCTGAAGTCTAGTATACTCTCCTTGATACACTGGGCAGTCTCTTCGGGTGGGTACCTCAGTAAGCCGCACCCCAGGGCAGGCAATACCATGGATACATGCCGTTGCTTATGTGCAGTCTCCAAACACCTGGTAATTACAGCGTCCAGAATCTGGAATATACATGTACAGTCAGAAGGATCCATGGTTTAAAAAGCTTAGAAACATCAGAATTTTAACAAGCCTTGGACACCAAAAGAGGAACAAAACTTGAACATGCACAAACAAGAAGATGCAGATTTCTGAAAAGCAAAAAACTCAGAAAGTTGTCAGAAAATACTGTTCAACATAAGATTGTCAGAAAATACTGTCCAACATAAAAATGACAAGGCAACAACAAAAAATGAAACATTCAGGTTATGTTTAACTAGTCATAGGGAAAATAATTTTGACTATGGTTTATTACTTAACTTAGCTGTTATAAGTACAACTGCATATTTGGTTACTTTAAGTAATTACCTCTATCTCTTTCTGTCCACTACCCCAGATTGGCAGCTGCCAACAGGTAAACCTCTCTACAACCCAGGTTTCCACCTTTTATGACTGGCAATGTTAGTGTAATCTATACCCTCAGAATACTTCTGTCGGCACTCTTCTTGTAAACTTTGACCTCCAGCAGATACCAATGACCTTGAAATAACTCCACGTGACAGGTCAAGGTTTTTCATACATGAACAAACAAGCACATCAGCCTGAAAAATACCAATCAATTTTTTTTTGAAAAGATTATCAAAAGAACAGTGCTTAATATACAATATATAACATATAAAAAGGAGCTAAATATGCTACCCTTAGACATTATGTTATTGTTAAAGTTTTTACAATCACAATAAATATAAATAAATAGAGGATTAAGAAAATGTTCTAATACCTGGTACTGTTATTTTCATGACTTCCTTTGTCTTGATATCACAAAATTCAAAATGAAAATTTATAGCTAAAAAGCTGGTATTAGCTTTAAATTAGGATTTGACAGTATCAGATGCAATGCAATGGTTCTCAACTTTTTCAGTCATTTGAATGTGGTAAAGCTTGTGGTTTCAGTCATTTGAACCTCGTATAGCTTGTGGTTTTCAATCATTTGAACCTGGTATAGCTCATGGTTTTCAGTCATTTGAACCTGGTATATGTCATGGTTTTCAATCATTTGAACCTGGTATAGGTCATAGTTTCCAATCATTTGAACCTGGAATAGCTCATGGTTTTCAGTCATTTTAACCTGGTATAGCTCATGGTTTTCAGTCATTTGAACCTGGTATAGCTCATGGTTTTCAGTCATTTGAACCTGGTATATGTCATGGTTTTCAATCATTTGAACCTGGTATATCTCATGGTTTTCAATCATTTGAACCTGGTAAAGCTCATGGTTTTCAGTCATTTGAACCTGGTATAGCTCATGGTTTTCAGTCATTTGAACCTGGTATAAATCATGGTTTTCAGTCATTTTAACCTGGTATAGCTCATGGTTTTCAATCATTTGAACCTGGTAAAGCTCATGGTTTTCAGTCATTTGAACCTGGTATATTTCATGGTTTTAAATCATTAGAACCTGGTATATCTCATGGTTTTAAATCATTTGAACCTGGTTTATCTCATGGTTTTCAATCATTTGAACCTGGTAAAGCTCATGGTTTTCAGTCATTTGAACCTGGTATAGCTTATGGTTTTCAGTCATTTTAGCTTGGTATAGCTCATGTTTTTTAAGTCATTTAAACCAGTTATAGATCAGGGTTTTCAGTCATTTGAACCTGGTATAGCTCATGGTTTTCAGTCATTTGAACCTCGTATAACTTGTTGTTTTCAGTCATTTGAACCTGGTATAGCTTGTGGTTTTCAGTCAATTGAACCTGGTATAGCTTGTGGTTTTCAGTCATTTGAACCTGTTATAGCTCATGGTTTTCAGTCATTTGAACCTCGTATAACTTGTTGTTTTCAGTCATTTGAACCTTGTATAGCTTGTTGTTTTCATTCATTTGAACCTGGTATAGCTTGTGGTTTTCAGTCATTTGAACCTGGTATAGCTCATGGTTTTCAGTCATTTGAACCTGGTATAGCTCATGGTTTTCAATCATTTGAACCTCGTATAGCTTGTGGTTTTCAGTCATTTGAACCTGGTATAGCTTATGGTTTTCAGTCATTTTAGCTTGGTATAGCTCATGTTTTTTAAGTCATTTAAACCAGTTATAGATCAAGGTTTTCAGTCATTTGAACCTGGTATAGCTCATGGTTTTCAGTCATTTGAACCTCGTATAACTTGTTGTTTTCAGTCATTTGAACCTGGTATAGCTTGTGGTTTTCAGTCAATTGAACCTGGTATAGCTTGTGGTTTTCAGTCATTTGAACCTGGAATAGCTCATGGTTTTCAGTCATTTTAGCTTGGTATAGCTCATGTTTTTTAAGTCATTTAAACCAGTTATAGATCAAGGTTTTCAGTCATTTGAACCTTGTATAGCTTGTTGTTTTCATTCATTTGAACCTGGTATAGCTTGTGGTTTTCAGTCATTTGAACCTGGTATAGCTCATGGTTTTCAGTCATTTGAACCTCGTATAACTTGTTGTTTTCAGTCATTTGAACCTGGTATAGCTCATGGTTTTCAGTCATTTGAACCTGTTATAGCTCATGGTTTTCAGTCATTTGAACCTCGTATAACTTGTTGTTTTCAGTCATTTGAACCTGTTATAGCTTATGGTTTTCAGTCATTTGAACCTCGTATAACTTGTTGTTTTCAGTCATTTGAACCTGTTATAGCTTATGGTTTTCAGTCATTTGAACCTGGTATAGCTCATGGTTTTCAGTCATTTGAACCTGGTATAGCGTGTGGTTTTCAGTCATTTGAACCTGGTATAGCTTGTGGTTTTCAGTCATTTGAACCTGGTATAGCTCATGGTTTTCAGTCATTTGAACCTGGAATAGCTCATGGTTTTCAGTCATTTGAACCTGTTATAGCTCATGGTTTTCAGTCATTTGAACCTCGTATAACTTGTTGTTTTCAGTCATTTGAACCTGTTATAGCTTATGGTTTTCAGTCATTTGAACCTGGTATAGCGTGTGGTTTTCAGTCATTTGAACCTGGTATAGCTTGTGGTTTTCAGTCATTTGAACCTGGTATAGCTTGTGGTTTTCAGTCATTTGAACCTGGTATAGCTTGTGGTTTTCAGTCATTTGAACCTCGTATCTGTGGTTTTTACTAATTACTGGTTGTATAATCCAGGGTTATGAGAAAGCTAATTTCAGAAGCACGAAGGATTGACTCAGCATGACCTTGACTACTTGTGGTTAGTCATCATACCTGGGAAGATGTATTCATGCCTAACTGTATCCAGAGTGCTTTAACATGCATGAAGTAATGAAGCTGAATCATACTATCTGCAATTCCCTTCATATGCAAATGGACTTTACTCCATCATAAAAAATTACATTCTTACCTACCTTGTTGGTAGGTATTTGGTACATAGTTACTGCTGAAAACTTATGATTTTCCCACTTTTTTAAACTTTTGGAAAACACTGAAGACTGAAGCATGTGCATATACAGAAACAGATATGTATATTGAAGGAAACTAGACATGTCAATTGTGTCCAGGCATGCTTCAATTGCTAACATTCATATTGTAATCTGTTTAAACTAGAAGTTCAAGTGATTACATTGTGTAAGGTAGATATGCATGAAACGCAGATTCATGAATAAACGATGTCACTCAGGAATATCCCTCACTGGACAGGGTTGTAAAAGGAAGCAAACTGTTATAAGATCAAGTGTTACACTTGACTATTAGGCCAAGATAATCATGATAGATTAGGAGGTCATTCATATCATCTCAGCATGTCAGTGTAAAGTTAACATGTTTGGAAAAGAAAGAACAATCAGTGTTTTTAGATTCAGATCACAGGGGTGTAGTGTTGACGAAATAAATAACTGGCAGTTAATTTCAAACATAGTGTATTTTGGTCATGTCCGGTAGCACTTATGAGTATTTATTTTCAACTTTATTTTAGTTAAACTGCAATCATATTGACAGCTTTGTATGTTTTATAAAATAGTTTCTGTTATTGGATGTTAGTGACAGTGTTGTAACATTTGTCCCAATGTATAATATATGCTTTAAAAAGAGTGTTTTTTAATTCCAGACTTGTTAGATTTCCAATGTATTGTACATTTAATTTACCACAAAATTATTGTAACCATTTTTTGCACACCTATAATTGCTTACACTGCCCAAACAGTGCTTTTCAGTGCTTTGATTAGTCATTTGAACCTCGTGTAGCTTCTGGTGTTTACATATGCCTAACTGCAACCAGAGTGTTTTAATATGCATGAAGCAATCTTTTTTTTTTTTCATATGCCAAGGGACTTAACTCCATTATAAAAAAATAAATTCTTACCTCCCTTGTGGGTAGGTATTTGGTACACAGTTACTATTGAAAACTTATGATTTTCCCACTTTTTAAACTTTTGGAAAAGACTGAAGACTGAAGCATGTGCATAAAATGGAATCTTATTGATTACTTGAGCACTTTTTAAAAAAATTGGCAAATTAAAAAAAAAAAATTATATAAAGTATATTAAAATACCTTCCCACAAGGATGATAAATAAACTTGTCTTTCATTTCAAAAATGGGGAATAAATTCCTCAGTATGCAAACAAAGCATAAAAAACAAAAATACTTTATTTTTTTGCTGAAGATGTATATATGTTTTTTCATGTACATTAAGTGTGGTGTGTGCTAAGAAAATAAATATGACAATGAAGTAAAGATATATAATACAACAAAAAGTGACATTGTAAACAGACATATGCCCCTGACGTGTAATTGTCATGGTGGTATTTGGTAAAGACAATAGCATTAGATTAATGTATATAACCATATTGAATCTTTTACCTCCTATCATTTGTTTTCAATAAGCAAAAAATACATCAGATAAAAATAAAATAAAATTAAGGCTGTCTTGTATGCGACAAGTTGACTTCATGTGTTTGACATTTCTGCCAGGTTATTTCAAAATCCCTTCCAGAAATGACAGAGTTACTGAGTGGACACAACCACCAGTGCACTTCTAAGGAATTATGACTTTTACCTGTAAGTGTGACCTTGACCTTCGAGTAACTGACTTGGGTCTTGTGCACGACACATCGTCTCAATGTGTTTGACATTTCTGCAAGGTTATTTCAAAATCCCTCCAGAATTGACAGAGTTACCGAGTGGACATGACCACCAATGCACTACCAGGGTTTATGACTTTGACCTTTAAGTGTGAACTTGACCTTCGAGAAACTGACTTAAGTTTGTGCACGACAAGTTGTCTTCATGAGTTTGACATTTCTAAAGTTATTTTAAAATCCATGCAAGAATGAGTTATCGAGCGAACATAAATATCGGACAGACAGACAGACAGATGGACGGACAGACAGACGGTTCGAATACTACATGCCCGTCTTTGGGGTCATAAAAACATACCTGTTGTTTAATAAGGTCTCCTTTGATGACATTCAGAATGATTCCTTTCTCTCCTAGCTTCACAAAGTCAGGAACATTTGAAGCCATTGCCTAGATTATATAAAGAAAAACAGTAATACATTACTGGTATTAGTACTTAAAGGCTGTACCCGACAGTTTGTCTATATTAAATACACGTACCAATATCTAACCACAGCTTTGGGGAATCTGATCATACTTTTTGCATAAACCAATACTTTAGTCATTATAAAGACAACTTTGAACACTTACTTTTTTGTTAGGCTATATTAATCGCGAAATTTTTTACTCTAAATGTTTAGTCATTCCAACTCTATAAAATGCACGATAGTGGTCACTGCTAAAAACAGATATTGACGTCAGAGCAGACTACCCAGATGACTATATAAAAGAAAGTAGTCACGTAGTTTTCCAAATTAAAAAATAGACATCTTTGCAGCATGGCTCGGATAGGAAACATCTATTTGCAATGACGAGCGTGGATCTTTGGCATCGATCAACAGAATTTTGCAAGACCTTTTCATGTACCAATGACTTATTTGGTTATTTAAGAAAAAAAGAGGACCAAACTGTCAGATACCACCCTTAACTGAGCATTATTTTGGGTGTGTTATCCATCAGTTTGGACTGTCTTTTCTCTTTCAAACGAATACATTACTGCTGCCTAGAGTGATTCTGTGAAATGCACTTCATTGATAACCTACATCCATGTAAAAAGTGAAGCATAGCATCCTCCTCATCATTACAACTTGTATTTTCTATCATCAGCCAGGCTGCAATAGCTCAGGTGGTAGAGCGTCGGCTTGCGGATCAGGAGGTCGCGGGTTCAAACCCCGGCCGGGTCAAACCAAAGACTTTAAAGTTGGAAGTAATGGCTTCCCTCCTAACCCTCGGGGCTAAGGGGACAGCATTACGCCTGACTCGTCGGTGTCAGTATAATGGACTGGCCGGGTTCAGTCCCTGGGCACCTCATAAATGCCCCTGTGCTATAATGATGTCGCTGCACAGTATCGGCAAAAATGCCGGCAAATCCCATCCCATCCCTCTCCACATCTTATAAGAGCGTCAAAGCAGAAACCGCCAATTTCCCAGGTAGGGGGGCCCGTCTAATAAGTGAATAGTCTAATAAGTGAGAAAGCATTGTAATTTTATGCAGCAATTCTGCACTAATTCCCTAGAACATGGATAAGATGTTGTTACATGTTATATAGGCAAACTGTTGGAAATCACACTTAAAATTAAATTAATTATGAACAACATATTTATGCTGCGTAAGGTTTAAGTCTTCATTTTTGTGTGTGTGTCACTTGAATAAACCCATTAAAAAGAGTCAACATCTATCCAGATACATACCAGAACAGACATTCTAGAAACAACACCATTTGTTGGGGTGCATACCCCGAGAACCCGCTAGAACATACGTGCAAGTTGGTCTTCAGACCCCTAAGCTGAAAAGGTATGCACCTAGGCCTGCATTAAAGCTGATGCCAAAAATGCGGAGCACTCCTAAATTGCATTTTTCAGCAGATAATTCAGAAAATTTGCTTGCACTCTATTTGCCCTTAAACAGTATTTACAAAAGAAATTTACAAACACTAGACCTCCAAGCTAGCAATATCTTCTGGTCCGGACCAAATTTTACTGGACCTGTATGATGTTTGCATTTTGACACAAAAAAGAACTAGTTTTGCCAATCATGCTTTTATTCTGTTATTTATAAAGTGATGCCAGCTTAGACATCTGAACATATCGGCAATCTCTGTAAAAGGTTGGTAAGCTAACTGAGGTGTTGCAAGTGGTTGGGTTCAGTAAAAGGCTATAAAGTGTTGTTTGGTTTAGTTTATTATATATATGTTTTCATAGTAATTCCGAACATCCAAAAGATGGGCTGAAAATACTGGTGGACCATCGGTCCATTTAATTTGTAAAATTTACTGGACTGACAGAGATTCCGGTGGACTCCGGCCACTGTCCACTAATCTGCTAAAGGTTTAATCTTACACTTTCGTATTATGAACTATGTTAACTTTATGTTACAGGTCGAAGCATAAAAAACTCAGAGGATATTTATTAGTAATAAGATAAACACACAAAAAAATGATGTCATGTCATCTTCTGGGGAGACCCCACTGGATAATTACATTAAAAATATAATAATTATGAAAAAAAATCTTCCTTTTATACATTAATGATATATCCAGAATCTACACTACTGAAAAATCAAAGTGTCTGCTTACTAACTTTGGGTGCTGCTCAGCTACTTTCTCTTTGGTGACCTCTTTATGCCTTCAATAGTCGAGCGTTTTCTTGGACTGGACTTCTGTGTCTACTTTATTTAACTTATCAGCAATGTCCCACACAAATTAATTGTACATTGAATCAACGGTTCAGAAGAAAAAATCTAGTTCATATATGGTTTATCGAAGCAAAATCTTTCAAATCAGGATGTAAGTTTTATGGTGCAACTTTTATGGGCGTGTATTTCACATGGCAACAACAGGAAGTACCCAATTTCCGGGTAGAGGCTTCACATAAATTAGTGCGGTCTGATATATGTAAATGTGTAAGATCCGCTGGCGAGATGGCCATGCCTCCTTATGAATATGTATAACCAGGGGCGGATCCAGGATTTCAGAATAGGGGGGGGGGGGGCCGAGGGAGTAACATTCGGCCGCAGGCCGGAGCTGATCGCGCCCTTCGCCCCCCCCCTCTGGATCCGCCCCTGATAACCGGTTTAATGCCAACACGAAGGGTCTGATAATTCCGATAACCACACTTCCATACATCTTTTTCATGACTATTTCGCATGTATACTAAATTAGCTTTATAAATATAAATTAGTGCGTAAGATCCGATGGTCTGATTACCACGTCTCCTTATAAAATATATTTATACATTGTCACAAACGCGTAAGGTCTGATCCAAAAGCTATTATATGTAGTCTTTTATATTTGGTGATTTTGCGTTAAGTTTGCTTCAGTTAAGTTTTATAAGTCTTTAGTGTCTACAAAAACATTTTACTTCAATGTATTAACAATCAACACAAAACGATCCACAAACCCTAAGTATAGGGTACGATTCTCCCGGTAACCAGTCCTCTTTATACGGTATTATAACACTTCGCCATCTTCTCACTTCGCCATCCCTTAACTGGTAACAGTTCGCCCTTGATCGATAACAGTTCGCCCTTGCTTTATAACATGTCGCCTTCGGATATATAAGTGTATACAGCAAGCAAAAAAAAAGTAAACTTGTTAACTTATTTATAACCATTCACCTTGTATTTATGTTTCCTTCGTCTTCATATAGGCTACATTATGAGCACTTTGGATATAAGTGTATACGCCACCCTTCGCTCTTAAAACTTAAGAAATCAAGTTAAAAGAATGTATACTTGTTAATTTATTTCTTATTATTTCCACACCATTCACATTGAATTTATGCTCCCTTTGTCTTCTTAATCTTTATTAGCATCGTATTATTAGCATCATAACTTATTATTTTTTTTCACATTTTAAAATTGTTTTAATGAAAGAAAAAATCTTAAGCTCCCAGTACAACATACGAACTGTCACTGTTTCGTGGTTTAAATGCAATGTAACGTCCTAAAATATAATAATTATACTGTGTACGTAGTTTATTAATTTTATATTTTAATAAAATTCCGCTGTTGCAAGGATTTTAATGTTACTTAGTTGCATACATATTTTGTTGCCAATACTTTAATAAGGTTGTCACACTCAAGATGACTTGAGTATGCAGTTATCTTATAACTTTAGTAACAATGGTTCTTTTTTAAAAGCGCGAAAACATATTAGCCAACAGGCAAACAAAGCCTTACAACTTCTTTAAACTAAATCTAAACATGCTGATCTGCCAGTTGATTTAATTATAAAACTTTTTGACCATACCATAATGCCTATTTTGACATATGGTTCGGATGTTTTTGGTTTTGAAAATATTTATATACTAGAACGCATTCATACCAACTTTCTCCGCAGAATTACAAATGCACGCAGGAGCGCACCTATCTCTTCTATCTATGGCGAATTAGGCCGTTACCCTATCACTGTTATAATCCAAAGTAAGATGATATCATTTTGGCTGCGCCTTGTCACTGGAAACAGAAAGAAAATAAGTTATAAATTATACAAATATATGTTAGACAATAGTAATATCAAGTCTAAATGGATTGAAACAATTAAACATATCCAACTTTGAGAATCATCGGGTAGCAAAAGTCGACAGCGAATCGCTTAATAAATTATGAAGGAGCAATTCAGTTTTCTTTCTGCTACAGTTTTATTTCTTAAACAGCCGAAAAAACCCATAGTACAAAGTAAAGATAAATTCCTGCCGATTAAGATGGCAATTTTTATTTTAATTTATCCTAATGATTTTTTGGTCCTTTTTGACTTTGAACATAGCCACCCTATTTTCCCTATTACTTACATAGAAACTGTACAGAAAGTGGAATGTCTTCGCTTATTCTTACATATTCTGTTGTTAATATCTTTTATCCAAATCATAAGATTTAAAAAACCCTGGTTGCATATTTTGCGAAAATTATCTAGCTATTCTTTGAAATAAGTTTTATGTAATTAAATGTATAACATTTTGGTCCTTTTTAGCTTTTTCTAACATGACTATCGAATATTTTAAGTGAAAATTTAAGTCTCCGTGGATTTACGGACGTTGCCGATGACTTCCGAAGTGTTACGAAAGATAAGAGGTCACAGCAGGTCACAGCAGGTGGGGGCCTGGTGTCGGGCCTGGTTCACGTTCCTCTTGAAATTGTATTGTGACAGTCTTGGTTTTCACGCGTGAAAGGGCTTAATGTACATAATGCAGTTACGTTACTTATATATAGTAAATATTACGGTTTTCAATAGCAATTTGATTTCCAGAAAACAAAAAAGAACAAGCAGTCAATTCTTAATTTATATTCTGGAAGAAATACTTTTTTTAAACCTGTGTAATTATACATTTAGAAATAGTTTTCAAAATTTATGCATTAATAGTATTAAAACTCATAATTTTGCCAAAGTAGAACATCTTTTTTAATATTTTAACAATCCTGTTATAATTTACTTGAATTATTAAAGTATTTAATCAAAAGAAAGTTAACTGGTGCTTTATTTGTACATGTATCTTCCTACAACGCGATAATTGTTATCTGAATATTTCTTTAGACAATTGTCTCAATAGGTGACAATTGTTAAAACAACAGTGAACCCCAGGTATACTTCCGGGGAAAAAAGGTGACGATTGTTAAGACAACAGTGGACCCAAGGTAGAACATCAGGTAAAAAAGGTGACAATTGTCAAAACCCAGTCAACCCTATTCTGTGTGACATTTGGGATATTCACATTAACATTTTGCCACACTGACATCATGGCAGCTTCTCTGCGCCCTAGAAAAAACATCAACTATAAATTAATGCATGAAGGAGACCAAATTAAACCTGAAAGTCCAGTTTCCACAGTCACACCTGTCCGTAACCTACAGAACGAAGGCCTAAGAATTGACAATGTATCAACACCCAACAGAAATAGAGTTACTAAGAAACTGAAGACAAATGTCAGCAAGGCCTTGGAATTTGTTGAAACTTATGGAGTCATACCGAAAACGGTTACATGCGAGACATTCTGTGGCAAAACATGCGTTTTGAACATAAATGATTGTGATGAATCTAGGATACCTTTCGATATCATGTCGACAGCAAAACAGGCGGGTGTTAGGAAGGTTCTACATATATGTGACAATTCACTTATCTCCGACAATGCTTATCATGAATTAGCAATGAACTTTCCCGAGATGCCACGAAAGACTTAAATGTAAATTAAAGGAACTCGGAGTCAACACTAAAGTGCGCAAAAAAGAAAAACTAATTGAACTAATAAAGAATATGAAGACCATTTAGATTATTAATAAGATGCTTTAAATTAAATGAAAACGACTCCTTCAATGGTGTTACTTTTTCCCGGTGTGAATAAACGGTCATGAAAGTATCAATAAACTGTAGAATGTAACTGTATCATTTTATTGGCTTTCCTCTCGTTCGTTCTGAAGCCCCTAAGCAACAGACGCATTTCGCATGACCCCCCGCTGTGTTGCCTGGCTTTTCCCTCAGGCATTGTTGCCATATATGGGCAGTAGACTTCGTTAATCTCCGGTAATTAGATGCCGGAAAGAAAGGGCAGATAACGGACAGAACAATTAAGTCAAGTTTGAACAGTCTCCCTTGATGAGGTGATGAACAAAGTGCCATATGAATGTCCTTAACAGTACAGGGCGCCCAGACATATGGTTAAATCAAGTGTTACGACCGGTGTCGCTATTTAAGATTTATTAATAAAATGACACGTTTACTAAACGACGAAATGGTGTAACAGAAAGAACAAGCCAGCAACAAAATAATACAATAAAGTTTTATTTTAATACACAATTAAATCTATGGCGTAACAAAAGAATAACAAATATATCAGACAAAATTTGAGAATGCAAAATAAATGTTAGCTTACAGTTTGTCCCTTTAGGAGGTGTCCCTTAATCCAAAGGTAGAACAATAATAGAATGTAATTAATATAATTCCAAATTCAACACTTTAATATTTATATCACTGTAGAATATAATAAGTCCATGTAAGTTCCAACACAGAAAGATTTAATATAGAATCTGTAAGTATTTCCAAACTATACATCCAAACTGTATGTTCACACTTTATATCCAAACTTCCCCCTTAAATCGGCGTACAAGCCCTTATATAGACCCAAAAAGCTCTAGAACATTCACGAAATCAGAACATTCTCGAAACCCAGTTATAAATAAACAAATGAACTTTCTAGCATGATCCTTTTCTTTCTAGCAGTTACGCGATTGCTACGTCATCCGAAATACGTCATGCGAATTACGTCATAAACAACCCCTACGAAAAACAACCTCTTGACCTGACTCGCGTAACCTTAAACTCTGTACTACTGAACACAATAAAATATTCAAACTACAAATATAAGAAAACATATCAAACAAGTACTTATTGATCAATATAAACAGAGTTGTACAGCTAGTTTACAGAACAGCAACAAAGGGAAAATAAATAATTCTTTTGAAACAGTCCATTCATTTGAAGGATACATAAAACACTTATTAAAAAGCAAGTAATTGATCTTTTTTAATTTGGAATTGCAAACCACAACTTACCAATTGAGACCGGGCCTTACGATGGGGCGCTCCTCCAAGATGCCCCCCACCCCCCGCCGTAGCTCCAATAGCGTAGGTGACGAAAATCATTATTTATTTGACTGTAGACATTTCAACAACGACCGGACCCAACTTATAGGGACATATATATTGACTCGCATTACCTCGTAAACCTTAAATACTGTCTAGCACTGACACAAACTTACTAAAACAATTCTATAAATTCATAAACAAAATTATTTCTACATTCAAAGAAAATTATAGAACTATATTTTAGCGTAATATGCCAATACCTCCGCCTTGTACTACACTACACTGACTTAGATAACTTCGCTTGTACATTTATTATTATTTTTATGAGTGTCCACCTTATGTTGTGTCCCTAAATTTCAATGTCAAATAATCTATATCAACTGGCTCTCCAGAACTTCATCTTTAATTTAAATTTTCACTGACAAAACGGCACGTGCAATCCACCTTATCCAATGGTAGGTGTAACACTAATTTACCTCACATGTCCCGCAGTGCTCAGTAGCTTTTACATGCGTCGGTAAAATCTCGAGCCCCACGTGCCTGCTTACAGTTGATAACCGACCGTCAAATTCAACACCCCCTTGCACCAGCGCACTGGTTATAACTCATGCCTATCAATGCAGTTTGCATGAGCATACTGTCTCTTATTTGTGTACGTATACTTGCCAAAATTTATTTTTGTCTAAATGATAATCCAAACATTATTTCAACCAACAGTAATTATTTACATGCTACCTGTTACTCCCCCCACCCCCTACACACTCCACCACCACCTGTCCTCCCACACATCCACACTCAAGAACACTGATCCTTGAGCTTTTCAGTCGAAACGTACTGATCTTTCTTGCTTCATTTTGACGTCTTCCAGACGACTATAATTGCTTTTGCTATAATACAAATGCTATTTTTTGTACCACTACCTATTTCGCTCTATCGCCTTTCTTCAGTTTTTTTATGTAGCTCTATGATATACTCCATTTTGTCTGTTAAATTGTAAAAATACTCACCTATATTATCCTATAAGATGCAAGATCTTTAGTGTATGTGATAAACTTCTTTCTCTAGCATTTTCTCACACTTGCTACTAGTATTTTAACATAGTTGTAAACTTTTCATTACTAAGCTTGGTTCTTATTTTTTTTGTTAACTATTTTACTAGAATCGCTATCATGCTCCACTGAAACTTGTATATGAGTTCGCTGTGAGACATGCACAAGAAACAACAAAATACATCTAATTAGAAATCATCTTCTTTCCTCACTCCCCGCCCCATTCTTTTCCTCTCTCTGTCTTTCTCTCTCTCTCTCTCCCCCCCCCCTCCCCCCCTCCCATCACCAATTTCACTATTCTGTACTATGTCACCCCAACCACCGGAACCTCTTGTTACTTCTCCTGCCTCTTTATTGTATATTGTTCTTCATGTTGTATACTTTGTATACCAGAAAGGAATAAAGATTTGTTCTGTTCTGTTCTTTAAAGTGTGACCGTTAATTGATGTTTGCCTACAGTCATTATTGTGATGATAACATTCGCACTAATCTTGATTGATAATTAGTCAGTGTGCTTTTAATAAATGTTTGTCGACATAGACGTACATTAATAATTGAAATTAATAAATTAGTCAGTGTGTGATCATTAATTGATGCTTGCCTACAGTCATTATTGTGATGATAGCATTTGCACTAATCTTGATTGATACTTAGTCGCTGTGATTTGAACTGATGTTTGCCGACATAGACGTATGTAAGCGCTTGCACTTAGATAAACATCAATACAGTTGTTTGGGGTGTAGCGGATCTTAGGGTATTGCGGATCAGCCAAATCTGAGCTTGATATTTTTACAACTTTTGTTGATTAAACCAAATAAAAAGTATTTCATTAGAAAAAGTGATAACCCGTTAGGATTTCCACGGTGAAATTTTCAGCCTACCAGTTTTCGATAACCAAAAATGATGGCGTAACCAAACCGAGGTCACCGGAAGTTGACATTTCTACGGAAAACACAAAAACGAAAGTGCAAATCAACAGCGAACTTTCCAACAATATAGGGTAATTGATTAAACCAATGACATCAATTGATGGGGGTATATGTTCTTTATCACCATACGAAATTGTTTGTTCTTTGGACGTGTATTTATTGATGTGTGAGCTGAAAAGTGAACGCACTTTTTTGGGGGTATTACGGATCATTAAATTTAGGGGGCCGTCTCATTAGTGAACCTGAATACGATCTGCCAAACATATCTCAAAGTTTCATCCCAACTTATAAACCCATTCTATGTTATTCTGTTAAGTTATTTCATTGGTTGCTAGCGGTGTGCACCTCTTCTTCCACTTCATCATCCTCATTATTACGTTCTCTGCAATTATGTTAGCTGTGTTCAACTCCTTCAGACTTCAGTATAAGCTGCTAATCATGATTATCATTCTAATCATATCACCATCATATCACCATTGTAACAAATTATATAAGCATCCAACAAACAATTTTTCAGTCATGTGGAGACAGTATCAACTTAAAATATCTTATAATATATATATAATACCACAACCAGGCTCATTAGTAATATCATGCCATGGATATATGACATGATACTACAATCAGTCTTATTATCCTTACATTTGGTGTACCAGTGCTGGGATAACCTTTAACATGCAGATGATATGATGTATCTATGTATGATAAATATGGAATTGATGTGATGTAAATAACTGTTTCTGATTTGTTTACTGTTTCCACATGGGGGGGGGGGGGGGTGAGGTGATATGTCTGTTTGAGTTTGAACAATATACACTGGCATATCCATAGTCCTCCTCCTCCTCATCTTTTTTTAATATATCATCATCATCAACATCGTCATCTTTTAGAACAAAATGCTTAGACAACCAAATAAAAAGGCTGCTTCATGAAATGAGATTAAGTCTGGCTGTGAAAAATGCCAAAACCATCAAGAAGAAATACCTTTCACCTGGGAAGACAGTGCGTGTCCGGAGAGCTATTTTGCTCATAGAGAAAGACAATGTATCTATTGGAAAACCTGCAGTTCTTGGCTGGTGAAGAGAAAAAAAGGGCAACTCCATTTAAAGATTCTCGGCGAGAATAGGAATAACTGTTAAATAAATAATCTTTTTGTTTGCTCATAGACAATCAGATTTGTGACTTGGTTCCTGTCATGTTTTATGCCAAACAGATTCACTGCTTTATTTATCATTTTCAATCCATTAAAATCATACACCCAATATGCTGTGATAAATATTTATTATTTATGAAGTTAACTGTTTACAACTAACACTGCATAAGGTATGCAACTTCTTTTAGGTATGAAAAATAGATCTTAAAAGTACTATAATGTTTACTGTATGTTGAAATACATGGCCTTTCTTAGTGTTCAATTCTTATTATTGTATTTTTATGCAATATTTACAAATGTTAAGTAGTTAGATTGTGTTTACATATGATTTAGTCAGTGGCATTTTGTGTACATTTTATATCATTTCATAAGAAATTGTTGAGGAGAGGTTTTGGTTTCCTTTTATTGATTTGCCTTTGTCTTTACATTTTTTGGTAGTCTTCATTCCATATTGATTATGCTGCAATAATGTTTAAAGCAGCCTGGACACAGATTTTCTATTTAGCATTTTTTCAACTTTTGCTCATTTACTAAACCTTTGATGAACCACATTCAATCTGTACTGAAATATCATGACAGATTACTTAAAAGTATATTAATATACCTTCCATTAAAAGATCTTAATGCATCATCAAACTGCGCATGCTCATGCATCGTCGGTAAACAATAGTGATTAGCCCATGAGTTACACACTATTTGAAATGAAAATGCAGTATCAATCACAACTCTTAACGTCTTGCACCGCCCCTAAAATTATTAAAATTGCGGAAATATCCCAACTCATGTCTGATGTGTGAATGTAACTGGTATGTTTAAATAGACAAGGTTTCAAACTGATTTGTAAATGCTATCGATAATATATATGGCACTTAAATTATGTTTATCACAGAATAACCCAGCTTTGTCTAGACCCCTTTAAGCATTTGGCCTTATTTGTTATTAAAAATACTTGTTATCTTTTACATACATCTGTACTAATTAACAAAGCAAATACAGGTCAGAAAATTTCTTATTAAGATCTGTTATGTTTGCTTGAATGCACGTTTGTTTGCTTACCCGCCTTTCAAATTCCAGTAAATTCATACAAATAAAATCCAGGATTGTTGTGAAAACTAATATATGACCTGACAAAACGCATGTGATTTAGTCATTGTAAGTTAAAACTTCTAATTCCAATCACTGATTTTAATTAAAGATTACTCAATGTTATTTGATCTTGTATTTATATCCCATCCCAATTAACTTTTTTTGTGTGTGTGTGTGTGCGTGTGTGTGTGTGTGTTCTGTGCGTGCAATAGTTGTTTTCTTGGGTGATACAGGTGTATTTTAAACTACCATACTTTGTGCAGATGTTGCACCGAAATAGTGAACGAGAGAGACGTAGACCAGACAGCTGCTGGAAACAGCGGACTCAACTTGAGGGAGCAGTCATATGATATGAGTATGCTTCATTGAAAACAATTTGATAGCATAATTCATGAGAAAAAAATCAAACATATCGTTGACATATTTAAGTTGCATTGTTGTGACAAATACGCCGTTTCTAGAGCTTTGAGACGATCCCTAGGTGACGTTTATCACGTGATCCGCTATACCCTAAAGTGATCCGCAACTACCCAAATTGATACATATCAAAAAGTGAAGCGTTTGCAAAGAAATATACGTCCGAGATTAAAATGGTTAGCATTTTTGGAAAGAGGACATTTTTTGCAATGTAAATGCATATTCTGAATTTTGAAAACACCTTTCGCTAATGCGTATGCAGCGAAAATGTCGTTAGTGATCCGCTACACCCCAAACGACTGTACATGCAATCTGATTGATAAGTCCATCAATAAGTAAGGCTCGCTGTTAATTAATATCATCAATATAGGCAGTTTGTTAAGCCCTTCATCACATACGGTTCAATCTTCGATAAACACACATGCATTCATTTGATCTGATTGGCTTGATTATATTATTTTGAATAGATTTAAATGGATAGGTAAAACAAGGAAGATATGGCTAAGTTTTGATGAGACTGATCATATTTAAAATGTGGTAAATTCAAACAACAAAATGTGATCATATGTACTATCTTTGGTTTGAAACATATATCCATCCATCCACCCATCCATCCATCCATCCATTACGTACATGTATCCATGCATGCATGTATGCATCCATCCACATCCATCCATCCTTCCATACACACGTACACACCACACACACACACATGAATTCGGACCTTACGCATTTGTATATATCAGACCGCACTAGTTTATCTCAAGCCTTTACCCCTATTGACGCAACGCTATTTCCGCGAAATGTACATAGTTTCCGGTTTAGTCTTCCGGTTCCCGGATTTGTTTCGTTTGACTCAACAACACTGAACACGTGAAAACTGTGTTTTTGTTGTAACGCGAAATGTCTGCAAAGATAAAAGTTAAACGGGATAGAAAATACATATTTTCAGGTAATTGTGGTAATGTTACGAATTCGGCATCAGCTTGCTCTACTGTCGAATTATACAAATTTCGTACCATAAAATTTTAATAATGTCGCACCGAGAGACTTCGTACAACTTGCCCAGAGAATTCGTGTACCATATTATAATACAGGGTTGTCATTAGGAGGCGGCTGGCGGCCGATTTGACCGCCTTAAATGAAAATCTGGCCGCCTCAAATTTGAAAAAAAAAATGAAAATCAGTCAAGAGCATGCCCCCGGACCCCCCTTGCAGCGCTTCTCGCCTTCGCCGCTCGCATTGCCTAGCCACCTTAAAAGTTAATTGAGCCTGCTCAAAATATTTCTAGTGACAACCCTGATAATATGAACTTAGGCACTGTGTACATGACGAGCTGAATGCTGTATCAATTAGTGTGGGCATATGTACACAACATGGTAGCAACAACCCTTTTTACCAAAATATGTTCCAAACTATTCTTTCTGGGAGTAAGAAAACATAATTTGGCAATTTTAATGATAAATTTAACAAAAAGTCCTATCAGAAAAAATAATAAAACAAAAACAAAACAACAACAAAAAAAAAGCCTCGAAAAGACTGTATAGTATCGTTTGTTAATTACGTCACACAACATTTCTACTTTCTAGCGATAATCTCTTGTCAATTGGGAAACGGCTGTATTTAGGGATTGGGAAAGGTCCGGTGCTTCGAATTGGGAAGACTCCTGTAGGCTTTGGGAATGGTACCCTTTAGGGGAGGTAGTTAAAGAAGAAAAAAAACAATGCTGTGATAAAACAACAAGGCCAGGCAAAGTGTTAAATTCATTTTATTACTATATTAAATAAGCATTATTATTTTTTATAAAAGTAAATTGAGGCAAACTGGTAAAATAGAAGATGCTAATTTTAAAATATACTTGATAAGGTAAGCTAATGCTTCTGCTGTTACACTTAAAAATTAACAGTTAAAGTTGTAACACAATGCTATACACTTAAAAATTAACAGTTAAAGTTGTAACACAATGCTATTGGCATTACATAGTTGACGTCTTCATTCATTAATATGATTTCAAAACATTTCTCATTTCTATTATTGATTCAGAGTCCAAAGACTAATATAGACCTACTACATGTATTTAGCTTGAAAACATGTTGTTCCAAGGCCTTTAATATTTAAAGCCATTTAGGTTGGCGGCCTTTTTGGTATGTACCTTTTTGGTTTGCGGCCTTTTTGGACCAGTACCATTTGTAGGTCTCTTTCCCCCAATCAAATAGCCTAGGGGCCCTCCCAAAATTTTTTGAACCTATATAAAACATGTATATTTTCTTGTTGGCTTCACTATTTTACTTAAAAGTATTTAAATAATCACAGTAAATATGTTTCAGAACAATTTAAAGTACAACAGTCAAATCTCCTCAGAAATCTGGCAAATGCCTTTAAATTTACACCACCTACCATAATTATAATTGGGGAAAAATAATGATGATTTTTTCTTCGTAGGTGTTGTCAACTTTTTGCAACATGTAAAACCATAGTTTAAAGACACATACATGTATTCAAAAGGCATTCTAGTCCGCTTTAATCAAGCTAATTTTATTGGAAAAACAACATTGTTTTTGCAGAAAGTATCAATTAGTAGCATCAAAAATACCTCCCTTGACAAATAGCAATTCAACTGCACACATTGAAAGCTTAGGCCTTAGGGGCCTACCTATATGCAATTAAATTAAAAATAGTTCACAAGCATTTACATTGCTTAAACAAGATGCATTATATATGTAAATAAATTATTTTAATTGAACTAATTCAACTGTCTGCATATGTGGGCATATATCACATTATAAAATTATTTCATTTTTTCATTTATTCCTTTTTTATTGATAAAAGACAGTCTAAACACAGATCTGTATAAAATACAAAACTATATAGTGGTACGGGATGCCAGTGGCGTACAGTTGCCGGCTTGTAACTCCTCTGACCGCTTAGCCTCTCACCGTATGGGTTCGAGTTCTGTTCTGGGCGAAGGACTTAATGTGGGAAGACCTGTGATGCGCCAGTGGTTCTACCCAGACATTTGTTTGGGGTCTTCCTATAACAGACTAGCTGGACGTCGCTATAACGAATAATAAGTGGTCCCTGCGATGTATTTCAAAAACGAACAAATAAATGGGTGCAAGTGGCTGAGTCAGTAAAGTTGCCAGCTATTACTCCCTTAGCCCCTTATAACATGTATTCCAGTCCTGATCCAGTAAGAAAACATGATGTAGCAGTCAATTTCTTCCAGCTGCATTACTGTGGCTTTGTTGTCTTGCAAGTTTGTTGACCTTATATATAAAGGTAGTATTCGACTGTCTATATCTAATATATGTAACAATATCTGATGTCTGTTTGAGGTATTTGTGCTTAATTTCAGTAGGTAAACATCATACTTTAGTCTAAACTTTGTTGATTTTAATAGCATCTCAATTAGGGGGGCAATAAAACTCGGTTAATCAACACTTAAAATGTTTGGTCTGCGTCATTTCAGAAGAAGAGTCCGTAATAATGGATAGTTAGGACCAACTTGCACTAGGGCATCATCTACATGTACTGGGTATTTGTTTACTTAAAGCTGTTGTCCTCTGTAAAGTTTAAAATTAACAATTAAAAAATTTCCTTTAAGTTTTGTTTGTTTATTGGGTTTATCATTCCACCAACAGTATTTTAGGAATCTGGAGATAGTGTCCACTTAAAGCAGAATTGATCGCAGTATCTTTGACAGTGATAAAAAAAAATCTTTTATTTAAATTCAGTCCAGTAAATTTTTGTGTTTGAAAAAATATGAAATTTTAAAAATTGGATAAAACTTATTTAATGTAAATTTCCATTGTGTTTTAATATTAAGTGGATCTACATGGACAACATACATGGTCAGTTTAGTTGATAAATAAATATGTTTTTCTTTTCTTGAATAACATGATCTAGAAAGTCTTGGAACAGAAGGTGAAGCAAATGAAACAGATATACTGTTTAACTAAAAAAAAACATTTTCATAGCAAGCTATATACAATGAAGGCAGCACTATACCGGCTTCAAGTGGACACCATTTCCGGATAACTGAAATACTTTTGGTGGGAGGATAAACTCAACCAACAACATTTCAACAACAAAAGTTTAGGCATTCTAATTAAATTGATAAAACATTGGTAAGATGATTTTTGACATGTAAAAAAACCCATGCATACCATGATTAAAAAAAAGAAAAAAAGGCAAAACTAGTATGGTTATAATTTTCACAATCTTAAAAATAACTTCAATTCAAAGCATCATTGTACAAAATGATTTTGCTTTTGATTTCAGCCAACTTTGTAGATGGCACAGTTAACAACTCCTACAATGAAGAAAACTTTGAATGCAAACTACTAGGAAAACCACAGTCTGCCAATGTGAAAGATGCTCAAAACAGAATCCTGGTACGTCAACCCTTGTAAATATATACAGTTGAACTTCGGTTATTTGAAGTCATCGGGTCTGCCAATTTACTTCGAACAATGCATGGGTTGGAATAATCCAAATTGCCTTCACTTACAAAATTTTCCGACCAGGAGTGCGCCATTTTGAATTATGTAATTCTGTGCAGTAATGTGCTAGGAACAATATATATACCATAATACTTTTAACAGTGAAACATAAGTTATTTGTTTAAAGAAGAAATGAATAATAGAATAAGTGTCATGTTTTATTTTTTATCTTTTCAAAATAATAACAAATGAAAATTTATGCATATATATGAATAAAGGATTGTTGAATTTACATGAACATGTTATCATCGTCAACAAACTGCAACATGCATTACATAATAGTCACAAATACATAGTATTAAATCACATAGTATTACATTGTAGTTGATCTGGGTGTCCACCAATTGCTGGGCCCTTTCCCAGATTGCTAAAAACATTCCACTAGCTATGCTTGCCATTTCTAAATTGAGATGACAGTGATATTGATCAGTATTTATACCCACCATAACATTTTGCCATACCACAGTGAGACAAAGTAGATACAAGTCAATCTTAAATTGGATTGTTTCTCTGCTTAATTGATTATACATAGTAACTGATTGTCATACGAATCAACATGTCATATGCAATTGACAACTTCAACCAACCTATTAACGAAGCCAAACATAGATGTTACTGATGTAACGTCCCTTGGCAGTTTGATTGGTGACAAGACACATTGGTTGGTCAACCTGTGAAGCGATTGGGCTTTTGGATAAGATATCTGAAGATAGGAATTCACTGTTTGTAATGAAATTATTTCCGTAATAATCTGCAATAAAGACAAATGATTTCATCTAAAAGCCTCCACTTACAATACAGACTGCTTTTGATCTTATACGACAAGGCAGACAACTTCTAATCACAAATGGTTCCCATTAAGTTCATTTGAGAAAGAAATGTCATCTCTGTCTTTAAAACATTTTGCCACATGCATCGTTTGCCAGCTTGTTACAAATAAGCCTCTAACAGCAATGATCTACCAGCCGCAATAACTCTGCTAGTAGAGCATCGGCTTGCGGATCGGGAGATCACGGGTTCAAACCCCGACCGGGTCAAACCTAAGACATTAAAGTTGGTAGTAGTGGCTTCCCTTCTCACGCCCGGGGCAAAGGGGACAGCATTACGCTTGACTCATTGATGTCAGTATAATGGACCGGCCGGGTTCTGTCCCTGGGCACCTCATAAGTGCCTCTGTGCTTTAATGATAGAAATGTCATTGCACAGTAGCGGCAAAAATGCCAGCAAATCCCATCCCAATTGATTTGTATTGCACCTGTGGTTCTACCCAGATTTTTGTCTTTGGTCTTCCTCTACCACTCATTGTTATACACGACATATACTATTGCTTCCACTTATTTGTATATATAACTTCCCATAGAAATTTATGCAATTAACCAGAATAAGGGTCAAACCGAAACGCAGTGTAGGAGTACCATTTCAATGAGCATATTTTGTTTTCATTTGTTGAAAATTTTATTTATTTATTAATATTTACTCTCAGCCACTGTGTTTCCTTAGGAAACTATCAGTTACATACCTATTTATAATTATCATTTTAAGATAATTACTGAGCTCATAATTATTTACCTCCATACACTTGTTAAAAAGCTGATTCTTTTTCTCAAGAGCAGCAATTTTGTTATTTGAGTCACTGCAATGTATAAGCTTAGGACTTTAAGCAAATGTTATAAGTTTTACTGGTTGTTAATAATAATGGTATCAGATTTGATAAATCAGATTGGTCAAAAATGCAAAATTTTGGTAACAAACTGTCATAATGCATTAAAACGTCATCTGATCACAGGATTTGTATAAACACTATGTCCTTAAAAATATTGTTTTGTCTTTAGGGGGGAGGATAAAAATCTTGCTAGTCTATGCTTTTTGATTTGCTGATTTCTGCATTTAGTAATTAAAAACTATAGTCTAGAATGGCTCCAAACTATGAATGCTGGAATATAAATTATAAGTATATGTCAGCCATAAACAGTACACTGACCAGCTCAGTAGAAATGCTATAATTTAAAGGTGGATTCTGATATTTAGGACCAATTTTTTCATCAAATTACCAAATTAGTCATTGTTACCTGAAAACTTTTTTCAAAATGCTGTTTATTAATGGCCTAGATCTGTTTGCATATCAGGGGGTCGCAGGTTCAAACTCTGGCCGGGTCAAACCCATGACTTTAAAGTTGGTATTAGTGGCTTCCCTCCTAACGCTCGGGGCTAAGGGGATGGCATTATGCCTGACTCGTCGGTGTCAGTATAATGGACTGGCCGGGTTCAGTCCATGGGCACCTCATAAGTGCCCCTGTGCTATAATGATAGAAATGTCGCTGCACAGTATTGGCAAAAATGCCGGCAAATTCCATCCCATCCCTAGATCTGTGAGAACAGTGAAGCATAAATCCCCACTTGTCAAACAGGTATTTCCTGTCTGAGCCATGCTGCATAGATAGCAACTAAGACATCCATTTGACAACTTACTTTTGAGGTCACATTATATTGTCAGCCAGGTAATCAATATCTATTTTTAGCAGAAATCACTATCAGTCTTATTTATAGATTTGGAAAATAAATATAGATAGTATTGGAAACCCCTCAGACTAAGGTATAGGTTTATGCAGAAATTTGCCTACGCTGCCAAAAGCAGAATTAAGATATTGTAACTTATATAAGATATAAGATATTGTAACTTATATAAGATATAGGCAAACTGTTTGATATCACCTTTAAATGAATATAAATATGGAACATGTGGTTCTATGCCTCATCTTTATCCACTGAACTGTGACCAAGTTGCTTTTAAGTATCCAACAGTTAACCTATACCAAATGTATGTTACAATATTTTTCCACGTTTTCTGGACATTTTTGCATAATTTCTGCTTAGACACATACTTAAGTCTCAGTACAGATGATTCTGGACACTACCTATGTTGTAAAACAGTACACGTTATGAAAAAATAACTCTGTCCATTCTTTCCAAATCTATTAATAAGCACAAAATTCCTGCTAAAAATAGTAAGTTGTCACATGGTTTTCTTTGTTTAAAAATAGCTATCTCTGCAGCTTGGCTCAGATAGGAAATACCTGTTTGTAATGAAAATTTCGATGTAATGCTTCACTTTTCACACAGATCTAGGGCATTAATGAACAGCATTTTGCATGACCTTTTCAGGTAATAATAAATAATTTGGTTATTTAATAAAAAAATATTTTGTCCAAACTGTTGGATACCACCTTTAAAAAATGTTACTGTAAGAGTACTTGTCTAAATGATTTGGTTTTGATGTTTGTAATTGACAATTTTTGTTGTTTTAATCAACACTTTGATTATTTTAATCAACACTTGGATTGATTTAATCAACACTGACTATTTTAAACTTACTTTTCGGTTGTTAAATACACATTAACATCAACGCAAACCTTTCAATAGTAATTGAGAGGAGACTGTTAATAAATTTTTGCTGTTGTATTTATTTTTAGGTAGCAGAGACGCCAGATGTCACCTATGTTGGCAAAAGTTATGGTCATCTTAACTTAGATCATGCAAAAGGATTGTATGAGTAAGTTAAATGATAATTTAATCAGTCACCTGTAGCGTAGCAGTGGAGTCGCTGACTAGTAACTCCACTGACTTCTTAGCCTCTCCTGGGTTCTAGTCCCGTTCCGGGCCAAGGACTAAATGTGGGGAGGTCTTCCAGCTGACTTGTTCAGGTGTTTGGGTGGAGGAAGACCCTCAGACAGATGTATGAGTAGAACCACTGGCGCACCGCAGGTCAGTTAGAAGACTTTCCTACATAAAGCTCTTCACCCTGAATAGGACTTGAATCAAAGTGGTGGGAGGCTAAGCAGTCAGAGGAATTACAAATCAGTGACTACCACTATGCCATGGTTGACCCCGCTTAAAACTGGACTGCAATTGATGGGTCATTGGGAATCTGTTAAAATAAGGCTCCTTAGGCTTGTGCAAGATTATTCTAATAAAAATTGATATCTTTTTAAGTCAACTTGTTGCAGCTTTAAGCTGCAGCACTTTTTGTTTTATTTGTCATAACTTAAGTAATTAATTTAACCAGATTATAATTGCATTATAGTGAGGAGTTCAAAACATACTGAAATAACTGGTAAAAAAACCCAATTTCTGAAATAAGTCTTCCATTGGTCCATTGATATTCACTGCTTCTTGGATTTTTTAACCACAGACCATTTCACTTTTACAGATTATAAAACCGGACCTGGTAGCGCAATCGGTAGAGCGTCGGCTCCAGGTACGGGAGGCCCCGGGTTCGATCCCGGGCCGCGACATACCAAAGTCGTTAAAAATGGTAGTGGTATAGCTCCCTTGCTAACGCTCAAGCAAATATAAGGGTAGTTCCACGACTGGTTGGCCCGGTGTCAGGATAATGTGACTGGGTGTGGTATCATGCCAGGTGTTCACGGCATGCTATACACAGTGAAGGCAGCACTATATCTGCTTCAAGTGGACACCGTCTCCAGATAACTAAAATACTGTTGGTGGGACGATAAACCCAATAAACAAACAAACAAACAGATTATAAAAAGGTTAAGCAAGCATTTGTTGTAGGACTAGATTTTATATGCATTTGATTTTTTTTATCTTAGATACATGACAATTGTAAGTGAAGACTCATTAATAAAATTGTGTATTTCCATTTTTTTAAGTCAGTGGGTAAGGGGAAATAACATATTCTAGACTTACATAGTAACATACTTATTATCTTTTCTTGGGTCATGATCCTTGTAGATCGTTTTTCATCAGCCATTTTTATTTTTTTTTCCGACTTGAACCTTTTGATTTAAAAGTTTATGCTACAGGAAATTATATTTCCTTAGATCGCTACTATTATGACCATCATCAACCCTCATCTTCAATTAAACAAATACAAATTGGTAGAAAGACATTTTGTTGTTGAACCTCTTAAACTCAGCTAGTCCGGTAACACATTATTATGGCTTTAAAGATCAACTCAGTATCAGACATGTTTTAAGGGTGGTATCTGACAGTTTGTCTATATCAAATACATGTAACAGCATTTCTTCCACAGTTTTGGGGAATTTAAGCACGATTTCTGAATACTCGTACTTAAGTCTATGTAAAGACAAGTATCAACACTGCCTTTATTGTTACTTTCTACATATTGCTACAAGAATCACTCTTAATGTTCATTCTCTCCAAATCTATAAATAAGCATGATAGTGATCTCTGCTAAAAAAAGATATTTACATCAGACAATATAACGTGATCTCAATAGTAGATTGTCACATGGTTTTAGTTTAAAAAAGGATCTCTCTGCAGCATGGCTCCGATATGAAATAGCTGTTTGCAATGTTTTTTTGGCGAGTGGGAATTTATGAGTGGGGATTTATGCTTCGATGTTTGTACAGATCTAGGACATCAATGAATAGCATTTTGCCGGACCTTTTTAGGTAACAATGACTTCTTTGGTAAGTTGGAAAAACTGCTGGTACAAACTGTCGGATACCACCTTTAAATAAAATTTTTATATCTACTAATGTGCCAGTTGGAACACCATGCATGAAAGTTTCCCTCACAAAAGACACATAGAACCAATAGCTGTGGAGTTATTCAACCCATTTTAAGAGTTTTGACTGTCGGAGTACACTGTTATCATACTTGTACCTAACCAAGACACATGTCTAATTATAAAGAGCCAAATCATCTGCTACTTATTTCAAACATTCTATACCAAATAGGGAATCATGTTACTGTTTCTTTATACTGTAATCAGTTTCATGACTAGGTCTTATTCTTTGGCTCATCTAAAGATAAAACTAGTTTAAAATGAATATTTTCTTTTATATTTAAACAATTTAGGTGATGATAATTGAATCTAATTTTCATTTACTGAAGCAAATATAAAAAATGTATTTAGTAATCCTGCTGTACTATGGTTTCAACTTGACTTACATTTGGAGCAATATTTTCTATTGTTATTATGAACTTATTGGTATATAGCTCAATAGTGTGATGACTGGATTCAGGCAGGATGGAAACCCAACCACTATCTGTTGTTCTTTTCAGTACCTATGTGGGTGTATTTGATCCAGCCACCAGGACCATGCAGATCTGTGATACGCAGCAGTTCTACATGCACTCATCATTTAAAGGTAGTGCGACAATGTGGGTTGTTAGTTTTTCTGTCGTCATTTAGATATTATTTTGTTATGTTAGCCTCTTGTTATAAGTACATTCATAATTTATGTTTTGTTCCATGAAGTCCATGATAGAGTAGTGCATAGATATATCCCCCCTACACACAGACACACACACTACATGGGTGTTCGAGTCCTGGCTGAGGAAAAAACTTTGCATTTAGGAAATATTTACGCTGAACTGTGTTGTGTTGGTGGTTCTATCCTGACACAGTTTTTTCTTGAAATTATTTTTTTTATTAAAATGCTGAAGATTGTCTGATGACAATAATTTTGTTGATGCCATTTACTTCAAATGAATTTCAAAAAAGAAACAACGTTTCTGATTATGTATGTGTTTTTTGCACATAATGGTAAATATTGTGCAATTTTCAGAATTTTGATTTGCAAGACACTAGTAAGACTTAAAAAAACCTGATCGCATGTGTTTCAGGCAAAACATAAGGATCATGATGTCCCTTAATCGCTCGCCTGAGGACACAGGTTTTTAGTAGGCTCATATCTGCGTCAAGTAATTTAGAGTTATTTACTTTAGAAATCTTTGAAGAAGGTTGGACCATTAGTGTGGCCAATGAGCTTATAACATTTTCTACAATTTTACAAAATGCTTCTAATTCCCCAGGACTTCATATTTACAACATATCAAAAAGTGAACCACTTTAATGAATGGTTCCAGGACAAAATGAGTGCGTAGATGATAAATCAAAACTAACTTCCTGTATCTTGATTTACTCTTCATTTGTTTACAGGTGATGTTTAATAAAAGCTCTTCCAAATTTTGCTGTGACAATCCAGTATAAGGATAGTTTGTTGTTTACATACCATATTTTCTCTCTTATAAGACTGGGATTTTTCCCCAAATTTCATGTTCAAAGTGTTTCTATTTAATAGAATGTTCATGATTGCCTTTCTTTAGGTTTGTTGTCAAATGCCTTTGGGAATTTCTAGTATGATTGACAAGATTTAAAATTTATCTGTTACATAATGGGAATCTTTTTACCAATACAAATAGGGTTGATTTGTCATATTTCATTTTACCATAAATATCGTAAATTATACAGAAATCAGTGCTTTTAAATACAAAGGGTGGGATTATATCATTGAATTAACAATAGCCGTATCACCATCTTGATGTAAACATATTGTAGATTTCGGAAAAGCATTTTGTTTTTTTATCATGTACCTGGAATCTCATTAGGACAAGTATCTGATTAAACTTATTTATTTTAGTTGAAACTGGATTTTTAATCAAATACCTTTTGAGTTTGTTTGTTTGTTTGTTTTTGTTGTTTTTTTTGTTTTTATTTTGTTCCTGTTAAACCATTGAATGTAGCAATAAGATTATAAGTTTTAAACATTTTACAATAATTTTCCTTACAGAAGACAAGACTACAGACATGTTTGATGGACAGGACCCAGACTTTCTGAACAAAAATTTCAAGGAGAAGGTTAGCCAATTAGCTATGGTACTATTAATAAGAGCTGTCATCACTGAATGGCACTTTTTGTTCTGTTACTGATTCACAGGATGATGTTATGTTGTATTTATCATACCTGTTTACGTTATCAAGTTTGTTAGTGTGTGGAGCCGATGGCATAGTGATAGAGTGGCCGATTTGTAAATCCTAACACTGTTTATCCTCCCCCCCGCGTGAATTAGAGTCTCAATTTGTGTGATGGACTTACTGTTGGACTTATTTAAGGTCTTTTAGTTGACCTGCATTGCACCGATGGTTCTACCCAGACATTTGTCATGGGTCTACCTTCATCAAAATAAAGGGACATTGCTATAATGATCATTATTGGTTGCTGCGATGTATCTCCAAAACATAACAAACAAACAAGTTTGTTGGTTGTGGGTTAAATTTTGCTAGAAACATGGAACTTGTTTTAATTTAATGAAGAAGTAAATAAGAAAATGAGAATTATAAAAAATATTAAGACTTGAACTACCTCTGGACAAAGGCATACACAGTACACCTTGGAATGAAAAGAACTGACTGGTTTTCAACCTGGTTTGTGGAGCATTCCAACCTAGCATTTCCTTAGCAAATTCATTTGGAGTTAAAAAGTGATCAAAGAATACTATTTACAAACAATAGAACAAAATAAAACAACAACAACAAAAGACAACACACACATGAAAACAATGAGTAATTTTTAGAAAACAACTCACATCAACAAGACAGAAAGTGGTTTTGTGACGAGGATATAAATAAATAAGACCCAAAAGAAATACTTTTATATAATTTTTAAAAAAAAAATTATTTATTATAATTTATTTATAATTCATGTTATATAATAAAGGCAAACAAACTCGAGAAGTTAGACCTACCGTGCAATATCATGTAAATGGCGTGGAGACTGCTCAAGTGGTCTCACCTTCATAGGGCATGACTGGCGAGATAAAGAGACAAAACATTGACCGTCCAAATTAGGGCTTTCAGTCAAAGTTTAGTTCATACATACCGGTATGCAAATTAAAGTTTTTGGTGTAAATGCTCTCAATCTTACATCAACTTTTTAGCATTTGAATGGTTGATCCTGCATTTCCTTGCCAGCTCTTGTTTTAAATTAACTGCATTTAGCCATGTTATACACATGATGTAGTTGCTTCATTGACTGTGTGGGTTTGGACAGGATGTGATTATGAAAAACACTATTTATACATACTTTCAGATTCCTTAATGTAGATATTTGTTTTGCTTGATCCCTTGGAAAATCTGTGCCATAGTATTTATCTCTATTATTTATTGCTCTTTACCTTGGTGATACTTTTCAAAATGATTGACATGCTTTCTAAAACTGTTGCTATGGAAAACAATTTTAAGCCCCATTGTTCTATAAATAAGGAGAGTTTTTCCACTCACCTGGCCTTCTGCCTCCCTGTAATACCCAGTGTCTTGTGTAGTTTGGCGTGCAAGTGATATCATACTATAAATCTTCAGTAAACAAACCTACCAGGTAGTACATAGATTGGAATAAAACTTTATGTATGTCTTCCAAGTGACAAAAAATGGTCCTGGGTTTACTAGGGAGTTCTATGAATTTTAAATCATACCATGACCTTCTACTATCTAGAAATTGAATGGTTGAGCTTGCTTTCTTGCATCAGCAATAGCTCTTGTAAATTATTCCAATCCATGCATTCTTTAAATATATCAGTCATTGCTTTATTCATTGCAATTGTTGCCCTAAACTTTGAAGAAATTATAGTTCCTTTTACTTACATTTGTGACTTGTAACTCCTCAGCCCCTCACCGCATTTCTCAAGTCCTTGTCTGGGCCAGAACTATCATGTGGGGAGGTTTTCTAGGTTACTTGCTGATTGCCAGTGGTTCTACCCAGACATAAGTCTGGGGTCTTTCTCCTCCAATGATTAGCTGGACGTCACCAATATGACCATAATTGTGTCATGGCAATGTAACAAAATAAAAAACAAAAACAAACATACTTACATTTTTCGTACAATAGTTTGAGTTTTCCAACTATTTGAATCAATTAATTTTACTCTTTTATTACTATTTACTCTTTTTATCTTCCTTAGAGTGACATTCTTACCAGTTCATTTGGTAGCTACAAACGCAAGCGGGCCATGGATTCGCGTCTACGCAATACTGTTGGTAATGAGGAACTGAAGAGTGTCCTGGACTCTACCATAGACCAGGGCCTGGAACAGGCTCAATCATACAAACAAAGGAGAAGTAAGATGCTTAATGCATTATTATACAACATTTATTAACATACGGTGTGAAATCTTAGATATTGGCTTGTCCTATTCCTGCATTCCCCGATCCTGTGGAAACAATGTCCATGGTAACCTGACAAAAATAGCTATAGGCAATACAAAATCTTTGCTGACACTTACGTGCAAAGGAAACAAGACATGTTTCCTGAGATTTGCATCAAGATCAGAGCCTCCAGCTGGACACTACCATCAGAAACTGGACCTGGTAGCGCAAACAGCAGAGCATCTGCTCAAGGTATGGGAGGCCTCGGTTTCGACTCCTGGCCGCAACATACCAAAGTTTTTTAAAATGAAAGTTGTATAGCTTCGTTGCTAACGCTCAAGCAAATATAAAGGTGTCGTAGTTTGACTGGTTGGCCAGATGTCGGGATTATGTGACTGGGTGTGGTATCCTGCCAGGTATTTACTAAGTGCTATACATAGCAGCACTATACCTGCTTCAAGTAGACACTGCCTCCAAATATTGTCTGTAGAATGATAAACACAACAAACTTGCTTGTGAGCTCTAAAGACTACAACTAGTTGAAATCCATTGCAATGATTCTGATTCTTCCAATATCTCTTGAAAGACATGCTCACATGTAATCTACCAATGAATATTATTATTTCCATTTTGCTTTGTCACAATTAAAAATTATTTTAATCCATTAAGAATCATAATAAACTTCTATTAATGCAGGTGAGGCACCAGAAAATAATGACTCCATGTCCACTATACCACCTTGCAATAAAGATGCAGACAATGTAACAGATGTGTACAAGCTGTATGATAGTAAGTGTACATTTCTACTAGAAAAGACTTTCTGATTTTACAACATAATCTTTACTTCAACATAATAGCCTAAAAATCTTTCAGTTTTCTAGAAATAAAAGTATTTTCTACATGGGAAAAATGGTCTTAAAATTTCAATGAACATGAAATCAATACACAAAATGTAGGTTAATCTCCTGTTCAGGATTGTGTGCTTCCTTAAGAATTTACATTAACGCAGAATGTGTTTTCTAACTGAAAATATTTTAACCATTACACAGTCTAGCTGAAGACTGAGAAACATTAAAAATATTGTTTTTAATTTTTTTCCTTGTAATGTCTTTATTTACATCATCCATCCCCGTCCACACCATATGACAATCTATATTATCTAATTAAAGTATTATGTTCTGTGTTAATGAAAATTTCTTCGCAAAAAAATGATTTAATTAATATTGTTTTAGTCAAGCTTGCTTGCATAATACTTACTCTTAATTGATAACAATTGTTTTTGAGCAGCATATTAATTGAAAATGATGACTCATTAAATATTTGTCAGTTAAAAGAATCATTCTGTTTATGTCAGATTTAGCTTGCTTTGGAATGGACCTTTTTGTGTTGCCAAATACTGTGTGTTAGCCTATATGATCTTGTGGTGCACATGTTTTATTGCTTAAAATTAGTAAAATATAATGTTTATTATTTCTCAAGCAAAATATATATATGACTAAATCTTTACTTTTGCTTCCTTCCTCATAGTCGATCATAGCCATCGGACATTTCTGTTAAAAACGCTAAAAGTAAATGGTATCGTCAGTGTATTTCTGACCTGAGGTGAATTCTACATTTGTGCTGTTCCATACTATGAGTTAATAATCTTTTTTTTCTTTCCAAATAAGACAAAGTTGCTCTTTCTCTCTTTCAAGTCGGCCTTCCTTCTTCTGCAGTTGTTATTTACGAATTAAGGCTCACTGACAGAAGTGTGAGTCCGTGTCACAGGATAATATTAATGCTTGATTAACTGATCAGAACATTTTGCAATTCAACCAAAGTATTTCTAAAGCTTTTATGTCTCTCCATTGCTAAAAGATTTCATAAACATTTAACTACTGTTAACTGCTGTGGACAGACAGCCATTATATATGTCATATAATGTATCTGATACGTTATTTGCGGCAAATTTGATGAACCAAATTTGATGATGAAATTCCAAACTGTATGTAATTTTAAATAAGGGTAAATAATACTAAGAATGGCCTACATTGTTTTTTTCTAACTTTTTGTAGTATCAATATATATTTTTTAATGATTATATTTCAGTTGTGTCCGACGAAGATTTAAATGTTCTGAAAAAAGATGCACAAGTGTTTGTTTCCTGCACCCATGACCAGATTGCAGCTTGGAGAGACAGTAAAGAGTAAGGAAATGTCTTCTATGCACTTTGAATTTTGATTTTTTTATCCAAGTCTGTTCCTTTTTTGGAGATTTCTGATAGGCTTTGGATACGGTACATTGTCTTATGTGACCTATTGTCATATAGTTTTAGAGCGCCAGATGTCGGGGCAAAGGACTTTATGTGAGAAGATTTTCCAGGTGACTTGAGGTGCGCCAGTGGTTCTACCAAGACATTTGTCTGGTGTCTTCCTCCACCAAATAGCTGGGCATCGCTTTAGTGATTATAGTTGGTCGTGGTGATGTATATGAAAAACAAAACAAAACATTGCTCCTGATTATAGGTTTCGTGAATAAATATGTTCAAACAAATCGCCTAGTGATAAGTTGCTGACTTGAAACTTCTTGTTGGTTCATGATTTGGTCAGGACAGTTTCATGTGGGAAGGTCTTTGAGGTGTCCTCGGTGTGCCAGTGCTTCTAATGTTTTCCTCCATAAAAGTAGTCTCTATAAAGACTACAGTTTAGTGTTATCCAACAGTCTGCCTATATCAAATACATGTAATGATATATCTTACTATTGCTTTGGGGAATATGGGCATAATTTCTGCATAAACGCATACTAGTCTAAGTAAAGACAGTTTTCAATGTTACCTATATTGTTATACAGTTATTGGAAAAAAATCACATTAATGTTCGTTCTTCCCATATATATAAATTAGCAAAATAAAGGTCTTTGCTAAAAAAAGATATTGACACCACCGCAAACAATATTATATAATATTATCTCAGAAAAAGCTTGTGAACACACTTTGAGGGCCCATTTATGGCCCAATCTTGATCACAATGTTTGCCAACATGAAATCCTGGATGAGTTCATAACTGGGTCATGTGGGGTCAAAAAGTAGGTTTGCTAGGTCAGATCTTAGAAAAAGCTTGTGAACTCACTTGAGGCCACATATATAGCACAATCTTCACCAAACTTGATCAGAATGTTTGTCTGCATGAAATCTTAGGTGAGTTCATTATGGTGTCATGTAAGGTCATAATGCATGTCACAGGTGAAATCTAGAGACAACCCTTATGGCCCAATCATAACTAAACATGTCCAAAAAATTTTTTTGTCTGCAAGAAAACTTGGGCGTGTTTGTAACAAGGTCATGTGGGGTAAAAAGAATCTAGGTCACCAGGTCAAATATTAGAAAATTTTTTTGTAAAAATGCTTAGAAGCCACATTAATGACCCAATCTTCACCAGACTTGTCGAGAATGTTTGCCAGTATGAATTCTAAGATAAGTGGGTCACGTGGATTCTGTAGGTCGCTAGATAAAATTGTAGAAAATGTTATAAGCTCATTGGCCACACTAATGGTCCAACCTTCTTCAAAGATTTCTAAAGTAAATAACTCGAAATTACTTGACGCAGATATGAGCCTACTAAAAGCCTGTGTCCTCAGGCGAGCGATTAAGGGACATCATGATCCTTATATTTTGATTTGCAATTTTATATCAGATCTTCTAATTAATCATAGCTCTTCTTTCCTAAATACTCTCAGCCATTTATAGTGCCTGTTCAGATCCCAGTTTCTGCATGTTTTTGTAGCAACGTATCTTATATCTTCTGTATCTTACTCTTTTAATCATTATGTCCTGTGCTATTTCTCAGTTTGGTTGATGCTGTGTATTCATTCACAGGTATCCTTCATTTGTTTTGAACCATCTGGGCTCGCTTCCATTCAATGAGGCAGATAGACTTCATGCATGCTGTTTACTCATGTACCTTTCACAGATGATTTATATCTTTAAAATGAAGTCAAACAGTTTGAACAGAAAAGGTAATAAATATTTGCAATACTTTTAATTGCTCTTTTGCACATCTCATGAAGAAGTGAGTTAATCATGTAATTTTTGAACATCTCAAATTGTATATACTAATTTGTCATGTTAATTTAATTGATGCACAGTTATTAAGTTTTTGATATAAATCCATATTAAATTAATGTAAAGTAGCTTATATAATCTTTTAAAGATTTTTTTAGAATTCTGTCCATCATTACACAGGATTTTTTTCTCATAATTGTGAAAATGATCATTTTTTTTAATTTAAAAGATATAACATTTGAAATTTTAATGTCTTTATATAATAAGATCTAATATTGGACAAAGTATACTTCTTCCCTCCAGGAATATGACAAATAAATAGACAAAAAATCGACAAAAAATTGTCTTGTTAATAAGTGTAGAATTTTTGGTTTCTCCTTCATTTGTTTTTTCGTGATTGAGGTACATTACTTAATTTTTGTTTCAGATGCCCTACCAAGTACCTGGTCCTTTTCAATCAAGCAGAAACTCTTGAATTCATTTACAACAAAAGTACAGGTTGGACAGAGAACAACCAGGTACAATACACATAAACAACATTTTGGTTTGTATTATTGCTTCATTTCGTTTTTGAGCAAGACCTGTTAGTGCAATCTGTAGAGTGTCAGCTCCAGGTACGAGAGGCCCGGTTTGGTCCTGGGCTGGGACATACCCGTCGTTTAAAATGGTAGTGGTATAGCTCCCTTGCTAATGCTCAAGCAAATGTAAGGGTAGTTCCATGACTGGTTGGCCTGATGTCAGGATAATGTGACTGGGTGTGGTAGAATACCAAGTCTTCACGGCATTCTATACACAGTGAAGGCAGCACTAAATCTGCTTCAAGTGGACACCGTCTCCAGATAACTGTAATACTGTTGGTGGGACAATAAACCCAACAAACAAACATGAGGACAGACTTAAAATACTACTTGTGTTATATCTTGATCTGTTAAGTTGCACTACAATTTTATTATTCTTTTGAATTCATTGATATTTAATACACCTTTTATGTGTAGTGTTTTTTTCATAAAAGTCTCGTGGTCAGTCCATCTGTCCCAAAATGTGGTTAATCACTCTGTTATTGCAGAGTTTTGGGTTGAATAATCAGTATAACTGATTGCACTAGCTTTTCCATTCAAATCTCAATTGTAATATATTAATTAAAAAAAAAGAGCAACTTTGAGTCTTTAAGTTAAAAAATAAAGATCAGCATGAACATGTAAACCATACTTATTGTTTCTTCCAATAGTTTGTATACTCTGGTTGTTTTCTTCAATATGTATTTTGTAATGACAAGTACATGGGTAGACAATCCTAGTTATGCAATAAGTATATAAATGCATGAGACTGAATAATATGTTTTCTTAGATATTTAACCTGGAGGCTCTAGTAACAGTCATTGACTTGTGACATACTTGCCTGCAATAAGTGGGTAAGAGTCTAGACAGGGTAGGAACTTTTCTATGGGCAGGTCTTGTAGCTGACTTGACGTGCACCAGTGGTTCTACCACAATGTTTGTCTGGGATCTTCCAATAATCAGCTAGACATTGCCATTATTACCATAATTGGGTCTGTGCAATGAAACCAGAAAAAAATGTATATATATATATATATATACCTACGGAAAATAAACAAGTTTGATAGGTACATGCTTGGTTTTGTGAGAAACATGGGCCTGGTTCAGCTTCCATACATCTAGTTCATGTACATGCAGTTTAAAGTTTATATGCAAGAACTATCAACATTCGAAGTTTTTGAATGGTTGAGAGCTGTCCTGTGATATCTTCTGTTTTTATTTCATCAATACATACTTTCTGGTTGTCTTCTGTTGTCAGATGTTTACCGTCCAGGCTGAGAGACACATTATGCTCCTACATCATCACCCTGGCCCTCATTATTGATGAGTTTACCCTGCATCTGCTAGATCTTCAGAACGACATGGGCATTAATCGAATCAAGTATGTCATATTGCCCATAAGGCATTGTAATTATGAACTTACTAGGAGGAAATATGTGTTATAATCAATCATGTAAGAAATGCAATTAAAAAAAGGCCAAACAATATTGAAGAAAGTCTTACCTTACATGCTTTTTAGCTCCACTTTTGAAAAAAAAAAATATGTGGAGCTATTGTTATGAGCCTTTTGTTGGCATCAGCATCAGCTTTCCTAAACATTTTTGTTGATGTAGAGTTCTAATAAAATATCCACTTAAAACTTGGAATGGTTGTTCAGCGTGAAAAGGGTAACCATTTCAAAAGGGCAGGTAACTCTAAAATAAATGTTAATCTTTCTCACTATTATTATGATTAACATCTAAATCATCATCCCCATCATCATTACTGTCCAGTTAATCATCAGAATTAACACCAATATCGATTTGATTTTTATAATCATCAATATCATTTAAATGCAAGCAAACAATGTTATTAATTTTTCTAATATCTTTGTACAGAAAGCATGTTACTAGTCAGCAAATCATTTTCACAGTTTTATCCCAAAATCATATTGACAGTTGTTATCGATAGCAGCATTAATGTAAGCAGACCCTATTATGTTTACCTGTATTATCTACCAGTATTTGTTTGCAGGATGATCCAGCATGTGAAAGCCTTGGGGTGCCAGGTAAAACCCATAGCTGCAGGCAGTGACCAGATGAAGGCAGAGCTAAAACTACCCTTACAGTTCCCAAAACCAGGACCCAGAAAAGGACGATGATGACAATTGATGTGGACTTTGTTTTGTCATTCAAATTTTAACTCTTTGCCTCCTGAGTGTGAATTGTCCAGGTTAGGTAAATTATGTAGATCCAGATCAGGCCAATCATAATTGATCATCAGTTGGAATCGGTTGCCACTTTCGATGCAATTTCACCGAAATATACTTAGTGGAATTATATAAATATATAATATATATATTATATATTATATAATCAGTTTATTAATCTACATTAGGTTCACTAAGGGTTTTTGATTATTAGCTTACTTAATTACTCGATACTATAGTGTTCTTGCTGCCTCTTTCTACTAAACATTTGGTGTTTCAAGGACAAAATACAAAATTCTCACTTGCTTTCTAATTTTATATGCTCATAAATCTCAAAGTCCACCATTTTAATTTTTAGAGTGATTTGCCTTTACGGTAGGATAAGTGTAAAAGCCGGAACCCTTTCCTTTAATTGGAGTGCGTTCGCACTCTTCTGTTAATCGATTATGAGAGAATGACATCGATTATCGACATCGAGAAGCTTTTACATGCCGCTAATCGATATCTTCCGATCATCAACGCATCACTATTGATCAGGAACTACTATTTTAACTGCTAAGCCTTATCAACTCTGTCTTGAAATGTTTGGCTGGAGAAGTAAGATAACACCTAAGACTTTAGTTTGAGCTTATGGCAATAAATAGAAGACTGAGATCAATCATTTCCAGGCTGAGTTGTCAGTTGACCATGGGACCTTACCATGTGGCATGTTACATTGAGTTGTTACAAATTTTATTTGCTCTATTTTTTGTTGGAATTTATAAATGAACTTCATTGCTACTGAGTCTAGATACCACTTACAGAAAAACATGTTATATTTAAGTGTGATGCTGGAAACTTCGACCATACAAATATTGATGTAGAAAGTTTTCTATGATAATGTAAAAATGAATAATCAATGTACTGAATGTGTCATGGAATTGTCTGTTTGAAAATAAACTTAATTTTTCATGTCAGTTTTAATAACTTCATTGGAATAATATCCTTTTTTTAGTTTTTGTTATAATACTGTAAGAACAGGTTGTGAAAAAGTGCAGATAAAAGCTTTTAAAAGTATTACTTCAAATTTTTTTAGAAATAAGTATTTATCATTGAAAGTATTATTCTTATATGTTATAAATGTAGAATTATTTAAGTAAAAGATATTAAAAGATCTATACTTTAACCATCACATCACTGTTTAAGCCACCACTGTAGCTCAACTGACATCTGAGACTTCTATGTTTATGCTATTTTGCTTTTCATGTTTGAGACACATTCAAGTTGGTGCTTTGATTTTATTATAAGCCGGACTTAACATTGTGTTAGCCAAGGTGGTCTTTAGGTTATTCCTTGTATGTGTAACCTGGCAATACAAGTTTGATTCCTTGTTTCTTTGTTAAGTTTCAGTTTTTAATCATGTGATTTGTTGTGAATCCAGTAAGCAACATTTGTATTTAACACAATATTTGAATTACCATAATTAATATTACTGCATGACATCTACCTTAATGTAACTTAAGTAATGTCCACACATTCTAAATGTGTCTTCATGAACTAGCTACTTTTTAGTCATTTCTGTGTATGTCTCTGTGGAGAAAAACTGTCTACAGAAAAGTACATGCATTCTATGATAATTCTTCAGAAATTACATTTGCTTTATTATTAAGAGTTCATAATAAGACGTTAATTGAAACAGTGCATGTTTTATTCTTTGCACCTACTTGGTTGAGCTAATTGTAAAATCTCTTGCTTTAAAGTAGAGTGTGTGTGCTTAGTAATTCTTAAAATTCTTGAGGCTTCATCAGAACATATGTAGCACAATTTAGTAACACTATCATATACAACCTTCATTTTCTGTTACCAAAGGTACAATGTTTCTATACATGTATAAATAAAACACCTTAAAAAAACATGTCGGAGACATAAAATTTACACTTCTATACAATTCATCTGAAAATCCCTTGAAGTTGCCATCAAAGATGGCTGCCAAGATAAGGGGCTCTTCACTGATGTGGAAACTATCTATTCTTGTCCACGTCTCACTGAACACGTTGTTATAATTGGATGCATCATATCCAGCCGATTTGGGGTATTTGCGCTTCCGCATTGTAAATTGGTCTGCATTTGTGTACGAATATTTTATTTCCCTAATTACAACTAATTTATTAAAGAGCTGGTACTTTTTAAATTTGTGTATATGTCTATGAGGATAAAAAGATTTAAAACTAATATTTATATTTATCTACAACATTGAAGGTTGGCCGAGCGATTGAGGTCTCTGACTTGTAACTCCTCATCCTGTCGCCACGTGGGTTCGAGTCCAGGTCGGGGCAAAGTTAGAGATGTGATATATGGGGAGGTTTTCCAGCTAGCATGTGGTGCGCTGGTGGTTTTATCAGGCTGGCATCTTCCTCCACCAATTATTGGCCAATATGATTTTATGATAATAATTGTTTAATGTAACAAAAAACAAACAAAAACAACTCTGTTTCAAAACATCAGTCACAACAAATAGTTGATATATACGGAAGCCATGGAGGGACATTTTTGTTACTTGTTATTCCTAATTTGTTATTACTTATTTGTTATCGGTAGTCTAATGGTTACACACTGGATTACAAGTCATGATGACCTGGATGATAAGCCATACATTTTCATCAATATACACTAACCATTTAACAAATGACATACCGATTCACTCTCACTTGAAGTGCCAATTTCGCTGCCATCGCACGTGTTTCCAGGTTTGAAACAATACTTTATCACAATTTTTAAATAATGACAAATAATAACAAGAAACAAGTAATAACATATTTGTAATAACAAATAAGTAATAACAAAAAGGTAATAAGTAATAACAAATAAGTAATAACAAAACAAGTAAAAACTAATAAGCTATAATAAGTAATCCCCACGAATACAGTCAGGGTGACGGAGAAGGAGAGAGTATAAGAGGCATTTCATTGTACTGGTTAGTGTATTCTTAAACAATGAATTAAACACACACTAATAAAGTATACACATAGTTAAACACATTTTCTACCAGATTATCATAATTTCAGGCTCCGAGAAATACACATTTTCTATAGCAGGGAGATTTAAGCAGACTGCATAAAGAAAAATGGCTACCCTGTTAAGGTTGCTCGTCTGCTCAGACAATACAATAGGAATGTTCTATATAAACAAAACAACACGTGATTTCTAGGACAAAACGAAGTGGATACACGATTTATTACATGTACCCCAAGGATATAGGATCACTTACCTAGGAATAATGATGATGTAAACAAAGTAATTCGCAGAAACGAATGACCTTCGTAGTAAGATAAGATCCAGTTTGTCAATAATATTGTATCTAAATCAATTGTGTAAGATTGTTTTTTCTGTTTAGTAAAAGAACAACAGTCTTTATCTATGTGCTTATGATAATAATCAGCTGTTAAACTTGATGTGTAATTGCAAAGATGAGTAGGAATCACCATTTATGGAATTAACATTTATGAAAGAAAATAACATCTGTTGTAATACACCTAACCTTGGGGCCTTACAATATTATCTCAACTTAGGGGCATCAGCTCCTCAACAATTAGGTCGATAGTAATCAACGTCGAACTGTATATGCATTTGCGGTGTTTAACATAACACTATACAAATCTACATAATATATCACTTTCAAAAGTTATAAAACAAAAACCTTACTTTCTGCAAATGTACAGGAGGTACGATAAAACCGATGCACGTACCGAGAATATCGATATATTCATACTTCTTTTCCTAACATGTACGGAAAGGACCGAAGATGATGCGAACGCTGTGCAGCTACGCATGCAGAAATACATGCATACGTCATGCATGTACGCTAGTCATAAACAGTACACTGAATGGTTCGGCAGTGGCGCAATATTTTAAATACATACGCAATTTGGACCGTGTGGTTCTCTGTGGCATGTATATTAACTGTGACCGAGTAGCAGTAAACTCGAAACTTGCCCCGCCATTGCGAGATTGCAAACCTTAGTTCTTCCGGTGCTACGTGTTCATAGTCAACTGACAATATATTCATAATAGGTATGCAAACATGACTAGACATCTCTTCATTATCACCACAATTGCTAACACCATCAGCAGAAATACCACATTCACCAGTGGGGATGGCGTGAGGTATCAATGTGTAACTTCTCTGATTTCTTCATCCTTCACCGCGAGGGTTGTAGTACCAGTTCATACCACAAACATCTCAGCTTTCCTTTCACTGCAACCCATACATTATTTCACCATTATAACATACATCCGGCGCAACCACCACCATCAACACCACCAATAACAAAACCCAGCCATCAGAACAGCCACCATAATTATTATAACCGCCTCCCGCCACATCTGTCTTAATCACCCCAGACTACACACAACTAACTCCATTAGTACCAACGCCACCATTACCACCAACAACAACATCAACCAACCACTAACACGACCAACAAACCACTAAAATAAAGCCACCAGCATCACCAAACACTACCATCTAGCACCATTAGCATCCACACCTCCAACCAACATGACCATTTCTATCATCGCTTAACCCATCAACATGAACACATGACCACTATCGCCATTATCAACAACAAGAAGAACAACAAAACATCCCAATCTTAATAACAAACACCAACTAATTTTCTCATTATCACTTTCATTAACTTCACAACATATCAACAGCAACTGAAAACAACAAAAAATGTCATCATTGTCAGCAAAACAAAAACAAAAATTCATCTTCAAATCAACAACTTTTCCCCATCGTGTTGTTTTCCTCTATCTAGCACACCTATTTTTCACAGAACATTTTTTTCGTAAATAATGACCACCGGCCCAAAATACATATCAATATACATCTACATTGCATGAACGAAATACGACACTCATTAATCTGTCAGAATTGGTAGTGAAGTAGCATACAGATAGTGGAACTTTCTATCGATTTGTGGCTGACATGGTTAGCCATTGTTACCTTAGTATCAATGTGTCTGGAAGCAGCAATTATAAATAAATAACACCAAATTCACCGTTTTATGAGAAAGTCGTGAGAATTCGTATCGTATTGAAAACAACGTTAAGGAATTTTATTGCGCCTCTTCGTAATTTGATCCTCTCCGGAATTGACATTATATGGAAGTCGTGATAGAAGTTGTCTGTTGAAATGCATTGAGGACAGAATTATTATATATCTTAATTAGTGAGATCCCCACGTGGATATGTCTAGCGCTTTGTAATGGACCTAGTTTTGTGGATTTATCTGTTAAAACAGTGTACAAGTATTTTAGTAAATATTGTAGACATTGCATCGCCATCACATCTCATTTAAAGAAATCTTTTTCTTCGCCCTTGACTTCCTTCCGTTTTTTGTTATTGTAATTTTTATAATTTTCTCTAAAAATGTTTAGTTTTTTCATTGAAATATAATTGTTAAGGTCCCAAGTGATCTTATTGACAATTTTCAAATGAATAAACCCGGCTTGGTTGCGGAATCGGTAGAGCTTCGGTTGCAGGTCTGGGAGATCCCAGGTTTAAATCCATTTGATAAACAATGGTCGTTAAAGGTGGTAATCGGAGAAAAAATATTAAAGCCTTACTGATATTTGTGAAACAAGGTAAGACACACAAGACTGAGCAAAAGAAAAATCTTTTGACACATTCCACAACAGTAATCCGTCAATAAATGAAGTTATGTTTCAACTTGTAGATAAGCAATTGAGTCGGCCACAATGCATAAAAAACGAACAAAATAAAACATGCCTGCGCCGAGAACCATTAGAGAAGTAGGTAGAGCATTTGACTGTAAATAAAAGGCCCGAGGTTTGAATTCAAATCCAAATCACTTTTTTTCTCCTACTACATATTCACTCCTTTATATATTGACAGCTCAGATTACATTTATGGAAACATACATTTCCTACCATAATAATTATACAACTTAACATTCAAAACCGTCATGGATAAGGTATATCACTGTGTCTGTGAAGTTTATAGAGGCTATATAAAAAAGCATGGATACAGTAAATTATAGTGGTTATATTTAAAAACCATCATGGATAAGGTAAAACACCGTGTCTGTAAAGTTTATAGTGGCTATATTAAAAACCTTCCTGGAAAAGGTAAATCACTGTGTCTTTGAAGTTTAAAGTGGCTATATTAAAAACCGCCATGGATAAGGCAAATAACTGTGTCTGTGAAGTTTAAAGTGGTTATATTAAAAACCTTCCTGGATAAGGTAAATCACTGTGTGAAGTTACAAGTGGCTATATTAAAAACCGTCATGGATAAGGTAAATCACTGTGTCTGGGGACGTTTAAAGGGGCTATATTAAAAAACGTCATTGATACGGTAAATCATTGTGTCTGTGAAGTTTATAGTGGTCATATTAAAACTAACAAATATATAGCAATGAACTTTATTTTGATTATAAAGTTTCTATAAAATTGACGAAAAGGAGCCAAATGCATCTATAAGAAGTCTGTATTGTAGTGTTATGTTAAAGTGGACTAGGCATATAATGTTCCGGCGTTAAAGTTATGCAAGTCATTATATGGACAACCGAAACGGCTGTAAAAGCACTACTAATGCGATATTAAACCAGCAAGCAGGTGATTGTCCATGACCAGATTTTTGCTCAGTAAAGCGGGTCCCGTCCACACAAATACGTGCATTGAATGACCCATCATGGTTTCTCTTTAGGTCAAACTCGTTCTCAAAGACCACCAAACCTTGACTTTCGTAGTACAGTATTCGCTGTCCAGCATGAAGTGTAAATTCTTCCGCTTTCAACTCTATTTGCTGGCATATTGCCAATTTTCCGATGTAAACCATATTATTTAAGCGACGCTGTGCGAATGTTTCATCCAAATAAACACGACTGAAATTTAAATTGTCTATGTCGGTGAGAGGGACCAGTTGTTTTATTTCTTCAAGCGGATAATTTTTTGCCCACAGAGGCGCAAGGGAAAACTCGCCACTTTCTCCAACCTCCTCATAGGTCGAATATTTCTGATCTGCGGAAATACAATTTTCTTCGAAACAAATTTGAAATTGTTTTAACACGGCGTTTGTTAACTGATATATTAATCGTTTAGGATCGATTTTAGACAAATTTTCTAACGCCATGAATATAATTATTTGTCCATGTGGTCGCGTTGTACCGGGTTCTATTAGGTCAATATCTCTCACCAGAACGGCTTTGATGCTCCAATCTTTGGGCCAAGGTGACCGGAGCCATGGTATTGTATTATATTGACCAATAGATGCCAAAATTGAAGTGTTGATAGGTCGTTCAGGGGTAAGGAATACAGATGTCCACAACTGCACACCATTCAATTCCGATGAAGTGAGCTGACAAGATCCAAATTGGTTAAAGTTCTGTCCGGTCGGACACAGGCGCTGCTTACAAATTGACTTGTTCTGAAATAATACAACAGAGGCATAAACGTATGAAACGTGCGCATGCGTACTGATAGCAGATAAGCATTTCGAGAAAAATATAGCTTAGGTCTTGTTGCCATATTCATGCTAGCTAGTGTAGTAATCAATTTGAAGAAATAAACGAGTTGTTTCAGTGTAAAGGTAACGCTCTACAAAGGAATGGCTATTTCATTGTCAGTTATTGCTGTAATGGAACAAAAACAAACAGTCCACACATCATTTCCATACGAACTGTTGAACATTCATAACCATTTCTAAAATCTATACTTTCAGTTTACTCTACGTTTTCCACACATGTTCAAAAGCTTCATCTACTTTTAGCATATACGTATGGCCTCAAAGGGTCGGTATACATGATGTGTTTTATTCACATACGATTCAATTAGCAACTACGTGTCTACCTGTGTCGTTGGGTGTACGCACTGAATGGTAAAAACACCTAAACACTATATTTTAATTAGTACGAAAACGCTTAAATATTTTACCTTATAATTTTGATAGGACACATAAAATATTATCTTTAAATAAATTTTCTAGCTGCGACTGAAAATATATTTGCGCCAGACAACCAATGACCGTCTTCTGTTGTGTAAAGAATAATGAAAGAATACCAGCTCTACCACAAAAATACATAAGCAGTGAAAAAGACAGAACATGCGATCTGTACATAAACGATGCAAACGGTATATTCACAGTTTTGCTGCCATAAATCGAGTCAGTCATGTTTTCAATTGATTACAGACAAGGTCACGACGCTTTACGCATAATTCGTATATTTCCAGAAAACTTAGGAATTTCAAATGCAACTTTGCAAGGAAAATAAAACAATTTGCTTGGGTGCCAAATGAGTGTATTTGTATAAGCCAGTTATGATTTTCATGAAGCTAATTTGTAAGACTGTTTTTCTAACGTGATTATTACACGTATGTATGTTTGTCTTGTCTAGATGATAATGAATTTTATTTAAAAGTTGAATTCCTATGTAACTATAAAGTGACAGGCTGTAACGTTGCTGGGCCATGATTCGGTAGTTCGTAAACTACCTTACAGCAATAAATTTAAGGTGTTCTTATATCATTGTAATACTACAACTGATTCAATGTTAAAATTATAAGGCAAGTATGTTTTATTGTGTACATGCAGTTAGTTAAAAGTGGAACAACGAACATACATAAGCATATTTTGGGGAATTGTAGCAAAGATTAAGGTAATACGTTTATTTTTTTTACTATGATTAACCGTTGAAAATATATGTCGACCTTTCTTGTTATTCAAATATTTTTATCTCATAATGTATATAATGTTAATAATAAATATAAAAAAGTTGTTATATTTCTTTAAATATTAGTGTCAAAACTTTATATAAATATCGTGACTTCGATAAAATATAATTGTGTTAAAAACACACCAGCGAATCGCACAGTTTAGGACGAACGATACGGGTCTGCTTGTGTCCTTCCTCGGTTTGCAAGAAAAACACTGGATCAAGAAGCATTGTGTATGCATTTACACCGGCATTAGTTTGCACGTCACTAGAATATGTCGCTGGGCAAATCATTTTCTTTACTCTGAGTCTTTGAGAATTGCACATGAAACAAAACACATTTGAATATATCTCTAAGTCACGAACAAAGGGTGAATAGAAACCACTTTCACACAAGGATTTCACATCATCCGATGTTAAATTGACCCCATTTGGCACATATACAGCTTTGCCGTCGCACACGTTGATAATTTTTGTAAAGCATTCATCTCCTTGTACTTGATCAAGTATTTCTACTGGTGGATAGAATTCCAAGAAACAGTTTGCCGGGCATTGTCCACTGAAGGAAAATATTTCAGAAAACGAGGTCCTCGTTGTAAGTGAAGTTCCCATGCCGGAAATTGAGCAAACTAGAAATGGTGTCCAAGTGATTGAATCGTTTACACCATGTTCCTTCGCACAGTGCCTATTTTTGTATATGTGCTTAGTCGACACAGAGGACTCTGGAAAGAGACTTCCCCATTCCGCAACCGCAATGTCGCCACATTTCCGTGGATGAACTGAATTAGTTGTCGAGAAGACTGCGTTTTCACTCGTCCTTGAATCCACAACCATATAGAATGCAGTGTGTCTAATTTGATTATCCCCGCGTATACTGTTACGGGTACACACTTTTCCATTATTTTTTCCTTCAGTATTTGGACTCATCCAAGGAAAACAACATGGTTCTTCCAGCCCACAATTAGCGCTACAGGAACAGTCTATGAAATAAAGTAAACAAGTTTCAAACACAAAACAGTATTATTTGTATTGAATTATATTTACATTTGAAGCAATAAAAGTATGCAATGCTCACGTAGTTGGAGTTTTATGTAAAAAGAAATGCAGGCGATTTTATAAGATTTTTTGAAAGTGTGAGAAAAGGAGTAGTAGCAGTGATAGTAAAAGTAGTATTATCAGTATTGACATCAAAAACGATAAACTACACATATACCTCTACAGCATTGCTCGTACATAGACGCAATGTTTGAAGATGGGTTGGCTGTCGCAACAGTCCTACATACATCCTTCCCGGGACATAATAGCTCCATGTGATGTGGCATTAGATCCAAAACGCTCAAATCATTTGCTGTCGAGACATATACCGATACGAATCGTATCAGCAGACGGAATGAGAATACAAGAAGCGCCATCTTTATAAGTAGAAAATCAACTTATATTTGGAAAAATGGTAAAATTAATTTATCAATTTGCATCATAAATTTGCATTATACATTATTATCATCATGACAGCCCTACGGTCGAGATTAAGATAGGTGTTACAATTGAAGACGTTTCTTCATAAACTTATAGTAGTAGCAACTTCGAGAATGATCAGCCAATCACAACTTTATTTCTTGATATTCTAATTTAGCCTAACGTAGACACATATTTGTTACAATAATAAAATTGGAAACTATGTTTCAAATTCTTCCGTCATTACGATAAACCAACTCCGGTGTTCTCACCAGGCACATACTTCCTTTTATTTCTTTTAAAGCATTTATGTCAGCTCTCTTTTCATGTAGGCTGCTATTTTCATTAGTACAGAAGTGATTTCAAGGTGAACTTTTATTGCCCTGCGCTCTCGTATTTTAATTTACGTTTCTTAGTTATTTTCTAGAGGTACCAAAGCTTCAGGCTTGTATCAACAGAAGACAGTTCCTGTCAAGGTTTTAATCAACTGATATGCTGTGATAACACAAATATCGTACTAAATTAATACTGGTGTTTGAATGTTAGCTTTGCAATCATAAAAGTAGTAAATAATTTTGCCATTTAAATCTGAATTTTTAGGATGCAACTTTTCTATAATATTGGTATTGGAAAATTTAAAAAAGGCCTTCTACGTATACTTAAAATCTGATCCACCTCTAGACGAAGGCTTAAAAGGTAAATGAAAAAGTGACAAAACCAATGAGACGAGATATTACACATAAAAACAACAACAAAAAATAACAGTTACCGCCTTGTAGAATACCTAAACGGACACAGCCGTAATCTTAAAATATGGACATATTTAAGACAAATTCATTAGAGTTATGAGTTCGTATGCCATAAGGAATTAATGTCATGTCTTGTTAATGTTCTTTTTATTTTCGCTGTGCTTAAATTTGTCAACTTTTGTTAATAACGTTCAACTGTCCAAGTCCTGGCTAGAACTGAGGAATGTGCAGTAATGTTTTCTTGCAAAGGGACTTAGATATGGGGGTTGATTGTAAGATTGAATCATTGACCCTCCAATTCGCAATCCAACGTCTCAACTACTAGAACACTGGTGTTGGTATCCTTATCATAATTGTTGTATGTTTTACATTTGGACTTTAATCGTACATTTTTTTGGACCGAATATCATGGAGCGCTTTCCAACAGTATACTAAGTACTTCAAATGGTTCATTCAAACATTTGTTTGATGACTTTTAATATTGTATATGTATGAAACATTGACCAAAATACTACATATAGTTAAACATATATTTAATATACAACAACTCTGAGTTGTTTTGACTTCGTTTTACTATCAAGTTAAATGCATATTTAGCACAACATATCGTGAAGCCTCGGGAAATCAATGCTATTGATGCAGTTTGACGTCAAACACTGACGTACAGGAGGGTTGCAGCTTAAGTTAAACACCTGGTAGAGTAGCATTACTGATGACACATGTTGACCCCCCACCCCACCCCTTACGTACACAGGTATGATAATGAATTCATTTCATGAAAGACTCGACCCAAAGATTTAAAAAGATTTAATGTATACAAACGGTTTTAATTTACACAATCACAATGGTTAATTAATAGGAACCACGAGGTTTCGCCATTCGTCGTTTTTGGGAGGGTCTGTAAAGTGCAGCTAGACGGCACCAACCTTATTATGACATGTTTTGATATTGTTATGGTTGCTTGTGGTTCTTTGAAAAGGAGTGCGGCGTTTTTTATATTTTAGTTTACACACAATACTGATCATGTGTAGAGAAAATAAGGTACTAAAAACCAAGACACTGACCTACAAAAATCTGAAGAAAATTGTTATGTAGCTTGATTACCGATCTGAACAGTTAGACAGAGAGTGCGAACTTTGTAACTTGTTACATCAACAAGAATTGTATTTAAGGTGTATATATTATCATGTATTAAGCATTTCACACAACAGTATTGTCAAGAATATATTCTGGGTTTTCATGACTTTAGAAGACCTTCCCATTTGTTAACATAATACGCCCCGTGGGCGTTTAAAAGGCATGATACGGTATACAGTGTTATTTGCCATTTCTACCAAAGAAAGTCGTTTTGACTTTTGTAAGGTGAGGATTGACAGCTACGCTGCAAGAAGACTTCAGTGCGAGAAAGTTGAAAAATAAACAACGTTTGCATTTGATCTTCACCTAAACGTAAAATTATTAGCAGTTCTGTAAACTGGTTAAATAACATGTCTTGTTTTTATTGTTAACATACTACATGGATTTAAATAAATAAATACATACAATGTATGGCCCAAATGAAGATGTATTTTGCCCTTTCTGCCTTTAAGTCTCCAGTCTCTAATAATAATAAATAAATATAAAATTCTGTGTTCGGTAAATGTATTTTCGGTGTAGTGGCAAATCAGAATGGTTAATTCGGTTGTGCAAGTTAAATGTGAAAATATTATCAGACTAATTATTAATTTGTTATAACGTATATTATAAAAAAGGTGTTATTTTGACCGAAGGATTTTTGTGTATAGAAATGAAAACAAATGGAATCCAATTAGGTTGTATAAGATGATCCTTATAAAAATCATTCGACTACAGACGGTAGTCCGTTCATTCTAAATCCAAACCATAAAGAATAATGATCACGTCAAAAGTATCTGTCAAATGTCGCCTGTATGGTGACGAGGTAGATTTATGTAAAAAGACAATGTTCTGGCCGCTGCGATGTAACATCGTAGTCCAATTTGTGGATTGGTGTGGTATCGCAAAATTGCAAAAAGGCTAGAGTCTCTCCTGGAAGAGAAGCGTCAGGTCTCAGTTGTGCAAAGACAACAATGTAAAATCATGCATCTTCGAGACAATCTTTCGTACAAAATGTCACGATTTCTGAAGCGTATTAATTCATCTTCTTTAAGCAGGACAGTGCATAATGTAAGTATAACCAGGATGTGATTGTCGTTAAAATCCCCGAGCACGTAATCTATGTTGTATTTAAATGAATCCTATCATGATTGTTACGTGTATTTTCCTTTGATGTAAATTGGACTTTGGTACTTTAATTCCATCTTCACTTGAGTAGAATGCTACACCCATTTACACTTTTTCTCTTGTTATTTTGTCATTAATTCATTTTTACCATCAAGATTTTGTTTAGTTTTTTTTGACAGAAAGAAAACGTATTCCCTAGAACAAATACAATGTGGACAATATTTTATTAAAAGGCGTCACCACTATCTATATAACGACGTTATAATTTAGCTCTAATAATACATAATCACTTAGACAGCTGTGATTCAAATAGATGTGATTTCTTTTCACTGCTTGCATTCGAGAAACACCTCAGGAAGTGCGAGGATTGAGCTCTGTAAAACTGGTTGAAGCACCCCAGTCGGCCCTTTTGCCGACCGACTGTTCCAAGATAGTAACTTTATGGTTTTCTCGATTTTTATACAATATCTCGTCACTGTTTTGTTGTTACCTTTACATTTGGCTGGCATGTGAATGCATTTGTCGTTTTCAAATTTTAGAATATGATGCAATACTCATAGGACATTGTCATATTTTCGTTTTCTTGTATCTGAAAACAACAACAACAACAACAACAACAACAACAACAACAGCAAACCTTTAGTAGGTATGAGGTTGGAGCTTCCTGCAACCCGGTTTAACCACCCACAGTCGATATTTTACTGGACTTACTGTTATATATATATATTTTTAATAGATCTACTATTATGACTTGGCAGTTTTCACTGGTTAATTGATTGGTTGCGCGTTCGTCTAGTGTAAGCCCAATTTTTCGTTTTGACATTTTTTCTAACGATTTTTTTCTGGCTCTTCTGATTTTATGATGCAACATCTGTCACAAAGACTGCGGTTATTTTAGTCTTTGAAGTTGGCAAATAGCTTACGACATGTCGGTGTATATAATAGCGTTAATAGCATGCCCTGGGTGTGTTTGCAGAATCTGTTATGTGTTTTTCTCACCAGTTGCACATCCTTACTTAGTAGAATGTATGGTATGGCGTTTTGAGAAAATATGTTCGATCTACAATATCTTATCTTTAAACATCATGTCTTACCCGTTTATTTTGTGTGTGTGTGTGTGTGTGTGTGTGTGTGTGTGTGTGTGTGTGTGTGTGTGATTTGCCTTTACACACGTGTCACTTTGAAATAAGAAGTTGAAATGTCAAGACTGGACTCACTTTTGCCAGGTAGCTTGCGGATTTACTTTTCTCAGATATGCCACAGGGTAGAGAACCACAACGGAGGACTACATCGCAATTTAGCAACTAAGTGCGTACAAATGTAAATAAATATATATAATCATTGGTATACGCGCCGAAGTGCCACGCTCTTTAGGGAATGCGTTTGAAATTTGACAATAGGCTGTTGTTGTAGTTATCATATTATTCGTAACTTCTTGCGGTAGCCGGACAAGCCTTTTTGTAGAAATGGTCGAGGTGTTGCGAGTGGTTTTTATGTGTTATAGATTTGTACCACTTCGACTTCATACCGCGTATTTAACATGAAGAACATTGATGCAAAGCATCAAAGACGACATAAAAGTATGTATTGTACCAGTAAGAGAAATATGGCAAAAATAAAAAGAAACATAAATGTATAGGAAGAAGGTTTAATTGTACATAAGCAGAATATAATCGAAATTGAACATATTTGACTATCATTATCTAAAGACAGTTTTTTATGTGACATTGGATTTTTAAGACATTTTTTTAGATTATTGCTTGATGATTAAGTGTATTTCTGATTACCGATTAGATCCTATCGGCAAACATCTTGGTCACGTGACTCTTCAGTGGCAAGCAGCAAACGTGATCACTGTAGACACCGCGCTTCAGCGTGTCGTCAATAATGTCCCGATTGTGGCAACTTCGAACCACGTGGGTATATTCTTACCCGATAGCAGAGCTTTACGAGGGTTTTAAGATTGCCAATCGTTCACTATTTCTCAAAGAGTATTAAATGAATTGTTTGATACATTTAGACAATATACAAAACCAATAGTGCAACATAAGTTCTTTCCATGTGATGGCCAGTTGTTCAGTTATATTTTCATCTCACTTTAAGTCAAAGTACCCATCAGCTGTCCGGAGTGTTTGTTCGTCAGATAACGTATTGTCTATTTAAAACATATATTGGACGCCCTGTAATGCATTGCATTTTCTTATAATTATACTCACTGAAATAAGACACGCACCACATAATCAGCCACCTATTTTCACTGTGAATGCAGGGTCTGCTTTCTGTCGTCTGATACCATTGTAGGCCATGACATTCTATAATCATTGTACACTAGTAGCAGAAAAATGAGCAATGAATTATAAAAACAACCATTTGCTAGCAGCACTTTCCGACAAGTGTAAAAAAACTTTCGTCTTATCTTGATAAGATTTAATTTTATTTGGGTTATAGGATTATTGTCAGAAAAATATATGAAATATTTAATGACTTTAAACAAAATAAATCTTGCATTAATGAGTAAATAATGCAGGTATATATCTGTTGAAGATAACTGGCTAATGATATATTCAGATAATTTTTACAAAGTCCTTGGGTTATGTTTTTTATAATCTTTTATTTTAATAGGCAAAAATTTATTCGCAGAATTTTGTGGGCAATACAACAACGTGTTTTATATTTTACAAAAGCTATTATATTTTTACAGTGTTATCATGTAAATGTTATTAATGGTATTCAGGCGGTGTCAAATATTATTGGCTTTGTGTAAGAAAGAATGTTATCTTTCGGTATATTAGAACAATCATTTCTTTCTTAAGTAAAAATGATCAATAACTAGTTATGCTCAATGACGACAGCTGCCAGTACGACGAGATGAAGCAGGAAGGTATTTTCACTTGTCTGCAGTCCGGAGTTGAACCTCGCATCGCGGTATAAAAAAGATGTTTCCTGAAGCATGTGGTCAAAGACCTCCACATACTCTTGGCCGCACACTGCGATGATTGGTCTTATGCGTTTACGGTACTCAAGTGACAATCTGAAGTAAGAATTTTACGGACATCATTTTTTTTATTCTTTTTCTTTTTTTTATATCATGCTTTATTTGGATTAACCTAACATTTAAATATGACTGTTAGATGTGAACATAAAACCCCCGCATATTTGTTACATTATATACATTATTTTTTATTAAATAATTAACCCAGTAAAAGAGTCAATATAATAACATCTATATAATCAAATAAAAATATTTATTACAAAATATGGTTCCGAAAAGACGTTTAAAAAGTCTTTCGTGACTTACTGCAATATCTTTTTGAGTCGGCCTTGAGTAAATGCGTTTGTCAGATTTAATCTTTCAGTGCCAATGTTCTGCAGCCTACTAGTAATCGACATGTTCCCTGGTGTTGCGAATGGCACGATGCCATTCATTTTGTCCTGGACGCAGTTCATGTTTTTGATAATAACTGTAACCAGAGATACGAGATTAACTGAATGAATGTACGTTTTGCCACATACAGGGAAAGAAACATGCGTACAAAAGAAAGTGGTTGTTCGTTAGGAACATAGATTATTCAATGAGGAAAGAAGGGAGAACAAGATTTATAGACATGCTTGCTATGTGACAAGACGAACAGGTACTGCGAGGGAAGGAAGCCTTTGTCAATGTTTAGGAACGGTGGATGGTTTAAAAAGCATACTGTGAACTAGTGGTCAGTCAGAAAGATCAGAAATATGGTAATAAATAGTAATGTACCACTCCACGTCCTTAGTAATAGTTGCTACTAGCTTAATTTGTTTGTCAATGGAGGAACTTAAGCATAACTATAACATTTTGCAAGTATTTTTATGTCGAATTGAGTATGTATTTAACTGTATTTAAGCTTGTATGTACATTTGTCCTAGGGAAAAGTTCAATGATATATCCAGAGATTTTGAACTCATACAGTTTGTATATGCTTATATTCTATATACTTCTTTTCTATATACTTCATCATTTTCAACGTCGTGTATACTGTATACGCTGGTGATAGACTTTAGGATTTTTTTCACTCGATTGTGAAGGAATAACCTCTTTCTGATTGGTAAATATATAAAACGGTTTATATAACGACTCGTAGATGATTGCATGTCCATAGATTTAGGTTGTGTTCCAACTGTGGCCAAAATACAGAACAAGGAATGCCAGTAGCTGATGTGTGGGAGACCGACGTTCTGCTTACTTGAAACACCCATGCATCACACAGCTTTGAGAATATACATGAACAACACATATTGAAAAGAAAATGAAATGACAACCCCAGAAGAAACGTAGTACCAAATGTAGATTATAATTATTTTAAGGCATTATTAGCCCACAACTATTGCTTTATAGCAAACTACATGTAAATGGCAATTCCATTTATTAACTATTTGCTTACTTGTTTGGGAGTGTAATTTTGTATAATGACATAAATATCAAGACAACGTGGATGAAATAAACGCCATTTTACAGCTGCGATGACGCTATATTTGCGACCCAAAATTTCTTTGGATATTAATTTTGAAAACAATGTGAAACGGTTTTATAAACCATTTATTTAAATGAAAATCTAATTCCTAGATAAAGGAGAGGTCAGTGATTGTAACTGCAGCTGAATAATAATGTTCAATTCAAGATTCCCCCTCTGATCTGGGGTCAAGTTTAACCACAATGTTGTTTTTAAACTAATTATTAATTTCTTTTTTCATGCAGCACAAAAAGTATATTTCCATAAAGAATTATGTATACTATCAAGAAAACAGGAGTAGGTTTTTGCATTCACGTATGACGTTAGCGTCAATAAAGTGCTTTTCATTGAGGAAATAGATTTTAAGTTTGCTTGATCTAATGCCCAATATATCACGGTTTCCAGTTCAGATGCGTATTAATTTAAGCACTAATCTCGCAGAACAAGTCTACAAGAAATTTGGTTTAAAAGGAACTACAATACGAACTACAATTTACGCAATGTTGTTAGGTTGTTTCCCCTTGTTTGGCTGTTCTATTTCACCCCACGTACTTCATGGTTATTATTTTTTAAAGAATATCAACAACCAAGGAAAGTGCATATTTTATTCTTTTATACTAATTTAATACTTATGTTAATTGTAAAATAAACCTGTTAATTTTCAAGATAGGGTAAAGTTTCAAGCGAAGCCATGTGAACAAAAAGAACAACTTATAACAATATGTCAGCTAGGCCAACAATAGAAAAATGGGTAGGGAAAGTAAAAAGGAACAGCCATTCAATTGCAGCAAAATAATTCCGATTTATGCTGTAATATTTCGTTCATTTTGTCATGAAAGAATGCTTCTTTGTGTATAGAGGTAAACTATTGATAATGCTGATTATATGTTAAGTCTCATAGGTTATTTCTTAAAAATGTTTTAGCTAACGTTGTTTGAATATTACTTAATTAGTTTTTTCTTGAGATGCTACATGTACAATGTAGTATGCAAAACAAATTTCTTTGGAATGCTATATGTACAATGTTAATATAAAACAGCTGTGAGAAGACAAGTTTGAAATCCGCTTCTTACCATCATACTTCATGCAAAAATATCTTATCATAGCGTGGAATCTCGAAAATTCAAAATTGTTCTGCAGCATCACTTCTAGCCTTGACGTACCTAAGTGTACCTCCCTCTCAAAGCATGTTAGGAATTGACTTATATAATTCCTGAAACAAGCAAAATGTTTGTATTAAATAATAAATTTATTATGTAAAAATGCACCGAAACAGTTATAGCTATAATTGCGATGTATATCTATTTTTATTTGTTTTATATGTTTATCGTCTCATCAACACTCACTCTGTCTCGTTAACCAGAGACAGCACCAACTTGAAGCTGAATAGTTTACCCCGCCTTTAGTGTGTAGAACATGCCGTGAACGCGTTGCATATTACTACACCAAGGCTCATTAACTTGACAAAGGGACAACCAGTCGTGGAACAAGCCGTAAATTTGCCAGTTAAACGATTGCTCTAGGTCGTAGTGTAGGTATGAAGCCGAGCCATTAATAGGAATGGAGTCGTCGCTCTGTTGATTGTCCAATCACAGCTGGTAGAAAAAAAAACATCTTAAATAAATATATTGATATAGCCACCAAAGCTTTGATAGACAGCACCAAAGGGCATCCATCATATGCTTGAAAAAGACAATAAGTTATAAAGCCGGCTATCCAATGAGTGCTTCGACTTAAAGTGAGCTGAAAATATGATCGAACATTTGACCTTCACAAGGACATAAAATACGTTGCCGCATTTGTATTGCATACTGTCTAAATGTATCAAACAATCCATGTAATAATACCACTAATCTTTTAAGTAACTCATTTAATTATAATAATACGGTACCAGGTCGATGTTGTATTATTGGTTGGACTCCAGATTAATTTATATTAAGGAATATTAAATAACGTTCTGTGATATATAAGTGTAAGTAAATCATTGATTTACCAATTAATAAAGAATTGAGCAAAATCGTTTAGGTATACAAATAAAAAAATCAGGACAATTCTTTACAAAGAGAGCAAATATATAGACGCTGCGAAAATTCTAAGGTTACATATAAAATAATGCGGCGCAATATTTTATATAATATATTTATAATATTTTATAAACAGAATGCAGAGTAAACTTACAGCATAAAGAAAAATGGCCACTCTGTCAAGGTTGTTCGTCTGCTCAGACAATAAATGAGAAATATTCCAAATAAATTCTTTACTAAACAACAAATGATTTCTGTGATAAAACAAAGTGGTTACACATACTACATGAATCCCAATAATATGAGATCACTTACCTACGATAAAAGATGATGTAAACAAGGGAACTCCTCTCAGAAACTAATGGCATTCGAAGTAAGATGAGATGCAATTTGTCAATAAGAATTTAGCTAAATCACATGTATATGATTGATTTTTCTGTCTATTCAACAGAAACAATAGTCTTTATCATTGTGCTTATGTTAATAATCGGCTAGTAAACCTGATGTGTAATTCCAAAGGTGAGTAAAAATATTAGTTTTAATACACCTAATCCGGGGGCCTTATAATATTGAACGAAAAACAATCTTAAAACCCTCGTACACCTCTGGTAATTGGTGAGAATAAACCCTGTCTAATCAACGTGGTACAAAGTAGCCGAATCCAGCACGTTCACACTTGGCCAGAAGTTGAAGTGGTACAAGTCGGTAGCACCTAATAACCACTCGCAACACTTCAATCATTTCTACGAAATTGACTTGTCCGCCTACCGGTGAAGAGTTACGAGTGGCCTGATAACTTCAATAACAGTCAAATTCCCAATGCACGACATAAAGCGCACCGCGCTTCGGTGCTGATGCCAAAAAATAATATTACCAATACCATCCCCGAAATGAAGACTTACCTGTAAAGTGTTTCCATTATCACTTTTATATATTGATCACTTCCCTTCTCTGCCAAACCTGCGGGGAATTCGCTCGAGATCTGGGTCACTATGGCGGTAGTATTTAGGTATGTTGTCGCACAGTCCGCAATAGCCGTGTTGCTTACGATCAGCTAAACACAAAACATACGACAACTTTAACCGGGTAGTTATTGACATTTAGTTGCTTTTAGTTGCAATATATGTTCAAAGTATGAAGGAAATTGATTTATGTTGAATATTTTGATGGGTCATTTGTTAAAATAATAACTAAATATATATTTAGTGCAAAGGTGTTATTTAATCTTTAAATGAATTTTCGAATAATCTTGTGGATGTCATGTTTTCTTACCTGTTGCAACAGTTCATACATGTATTGGTATAGTCGTTGAATGTAATCCACAGGAGCCCTAATACTGAAAAAATAAAACAAGAAAGCATTGATGAATCGAATGTAGCCGTCGAGATCGTGTACAAGAATGGCATAACAACAAACCAACCGAGGAACAGCAAAACGTTGTTGTTTTTAAAAGATTTATTATGCCGTCAAATTTTCATGCCTTTAAATTATATGCAGTAACGAACTGGCTTTGGACGCATGGGAAAAAGGCCGAATATAAACAACAGAATAGAGCATTTGACGTGTGCATGACACATTATCGTAACAAATGCAATTTAAGTTAAATCACATGACAAAGGTAATTGTGGATTTATTTGTGATTTTCCGATTGCCAATACGGAAAACCCGTTTAAAAAAAAAAAAAAAAAAAATAACAAGCATTTGTCAGCATAATATTATTTAATGTCTTATCTTTTCCCCTTTAGCGCCAATATCGTCTTAATTTTTAGTATACAGATTGGGTCTTAAATTAATAATTATTTATTACATTATAATAACTTAATATAAATTTATAATAAAAATTTTACGTATATTTCAGCATACAAGTGCTTTGTCATTAAGTATTAACTATCAATGTTTATCCTTATAAATTTCAAGTTAATCATGCAAAAAAACATACATTAAAATGTTTCTTTATAAAATGAGATACTGGATCTTGTATGATCACTTATTACCGGTACTTAGTTATAAGGATCACTTATATTCATTGCGACACAAGACTTTTCTCATGCTGTATCTTAAGCTTATGCATTTCACTTTCATGGAACTTTTAGACATTGGCTATTTTTGCTAATGTATTAAAGTATATTGCATATGTCAATAAATGAAAAACATGTATGTTGAATTTGCAAAAGAAAAATTGTTTTAAATTGTTCTTGATGGAACTGTATTAATTGTATCTTTTCTAAAAACGATCATACTCAACTTTTTGGCTATTTGCCTTTTTCAAGATTTAAAAAAGGCAATTTCTCGATTCTTAAAAAAAAAACACAACAAATTTGCCGAAAATTTGAATATGATCGGATTTAGAAAAGATACAAAAATAAGAATAATGTACTATAGATGAAACAAATGAATACACTGTTCCTATTGAAGATTCTTTATGAGTACTTTATAGGAAAAGGTAAATACCTTTCAAAGTTCCTCTCTCTCGTAGTTAACCTATAAATTACATAAATAGTCATTTTAAAATTTCTAATAACACCGGATTGTTATAAAATTGTAATAATAGAATGTGATATAGATAATAGACGTAAATGCTGTCATTTTGGAAGAAAATAATATAAACACACTTTTTAAGATAAAAATGAGTTTGTAGGGTGGGATATGGAGAAGCTGTTAATAGTATTATTTAATACCGATATTTTTATCAATTGAGTTCATGAAAAAATTATAGCAAGTGAGCTTACCATCATCGTTCCGCTAGAGAAGTTTACTTTAAGAAAAATACTAAAATTATTTAAATTATTAAAGAAGCATAAACGCGCTGAGCGAACGATGTCGGCATCAAACTAATATCCATCTTATTTAGCACAGGCTAAACGGTCACTTATCCAACTGAGCTTAACGGCAAGATAGAACAACACTGTAGTCTGTTTAAAGGTAATAAAAAGTCCAGATTGTGCCACATATAAGTAATAGATTTTAACATGCATTAAAAAAATTCTGGGTTAATAAACGATTACTATTTTTCATAACTTTTTGATTTATATACTCTAAAACATTTGATATTAAACTATAATCAGATATTTCACAATGATTTTTCTTACCTATCCTCATCAAATTTAATAAAAGTTTGGGAAATTGTAGTCCTAAATAATCGTATTCGATTGCGTTTCACAGAAGCATTGAGAACTAGCTATTGACCATGATCACAATGGGACGGGCCATAAATCAAATAATGCGTGGGACTGTAGACTTGTGTGTCACGGCAGGAAAGTTCATAAAAAGCAAGTGTGTATTCTGTGTCACCATGAATGCAGATAGGCTAAATGCAATTCTGTTGGTCAGTAGTTTCAACTGAATATTTATAACATATATCTACAGCCACCACTGACCCTACTGGGTTCCTCAGATATGTCTGTTTGATCAGGTCCAAGGGTGTCCATTTACATATTCCCAATGCAAACGAATCAAAGCGATTTGTCTGATGATTAAATACAATATAGGCGAAACGAAAAAGTATGGTTTCTTAAAAGTTAAAACTTTTTTTAATTGTGTCGCTCATTTTACATTGTCACAGATTGGTGAACTTACCTGGTCGGCCTAACCTGTGTGGGGTTTTGAGTCTGTCCCCAACATGCAAACACGCCCAGCATCACTAATGCTGCAGCCAACACAATTTGTTGCAGGTATTTCATAGCTTAAGATCAGCACCACGATCTATCCACTGAAATGAAACTCGACGTAAGTAACCGTGTACTGTTATCTTCATTATCGTCATCTCCATTATATTTACAAAATGTAGATGATATGATTATTGACAGAGACAAAGTTATGACTGGCTCTCGACCGACGCTCATTATATTTGTACTATGTTATACATAAGAGAGGATTTTCAATATTTTTCTAACCAATTTTCTGCGTTTATTCTGATAAAATATCGGAGTCACTCTAAGACGATATGAAAACTTCTGTTAAGCACTGCATATTTAATTGCTAGTCACTTTTTGCGGACACTTTTAAAGGGAAACACTAATTCTATAAAACAATGATTCAAAGCAAACATAAATTGACAATCTTACACAAAATTGAGGAACAAAAAATGTTTTTCTAAAACCTTCACATTTAGGATATTATTAAACAAATCTAAGAAATAAAATAAAGAAGAAATTAAACCAAAAGTAAACATATTGTTCAAGAAAACAAACTATAATATACTAAGCTACACAATTTTAATGAATTGAGAGTTCTGGACTTATATCTTATTACCTTATCCATGGAATGAAAGACAAAACGCCTTTTATATCAGACACATTTCATGAAAATGAACAGTTCATGTATTCTTTATTTGTTTTTATAGTGAAAGCTGCCAAGCGCTCGTCAGTTTCACAAACGATATAAAAGTTCGAAAATATAAAATATAAGATGCTCTTATATAACAATTTCGAGGAAAAGGCAAAATCTTCAAACGTTGAAAGTATATGTATTTCTGTTAAATAATCTGTATCTTAATACGTGCATATGATTTGCTTGTTTAATCATATTGTTAAGTATACAGTGTACATATATATGTTGTCAGTTTATATAAAAAAAAATCATTTTTTATATTAAAATATATTTTAGATTGTAGACGATAATTGGCTGTTTTATTATAAATAATATTTATTAGTTCAAGTATTAAATGTTATGTATATATTCTATACCAACAATTAGTTAATTATTATTATCGTCAACAAAAATAACAATAATAACATAGTAAAATATGCACCAAGAACCGTTAAAAAGTTTAAAGTGAGAACATTTTACACTTTAACTTGCCTGCTGCTATTATTCTTCAAATATGAACTCTCTAATAATTCCTACTCTTTTGGCAGATAAGCCATTCTGGATGTAGACGGTCCATCAAGATCCTTTTATAGGCGAAGAACAACCGATATCGAATTTTTCCACCAATCATCGTCAGCGTATTATTCTTTATTTTCTAATATTTTCCGACAGATTCGATTACAATATAAAAATATCATTGTATAAATATGTTCTTAAAATATAACTTTCGTGATTTTCTGATGGATAATTTTCAAACATAAGATCAAAAGCTGACATAATGTGAGGTTTTTTTTTTGCGATACTGCACGCGTACTTTGACTATCAACATATAATATGAGGGGTCAGAAAGCATGCACACGTATAAAACAACACTGAACAGCACCAAAGTCTTATATTTAATGGGAACATCTATATGACCGATATTTAATACATACGCACTGGATTTGGGGCATAACAGTTCAGCTTAGCACAGGTTCTTGGTTTTAGTAACCAGATACATAGGTATAAAAGATAGATTAACACCCTGCAGACTTCTTTAATATAAGAAAATATTATGAAGTCCTATGAGTATTGCAGCATATATTTTTAATTTGAAAAGTCAAAGGACAAAGGTATTTCCAATACCAATCAAGTGAAAAATGTACACCAGAACTGTGACGAGACATGGACCAAAAAGAGTAAAACACAACAGTTACCGACTTGAAACGGTCAGTCGGCAAGAAAGACTGAACACTGCAGGAGGCTGCAATGGTCACAAGTGTTTAAAAAGTCTTCATGTCGTACCTGCTGAACAATGATAGCGTCTAACGTGCTTCAACATACGATTGCAGTTAATTCACCTGTATTAACAATGGTCCAATCCAATAGTTTCTCAGACCTGTATGATACTTTTATGAAGTTATTTCCATTTAATACAGTTTAGAATCCATTTTATCCCACCATCTCTGTAAATATCGGTTGATATAACCCGTGTAATAAAGATGAGCTTTATTAACCGATATTCGCGCACCTGCTCTACGCCGGTCTACGTTTTTGACGAAACGATCAGGAATGTTTACGTGAACGAAACTCATTGTGTAATTATGCTTGTTGTCACCCCAAAAATATTCATAATATAAACATTGGTTATATAGAGCAAACAAGGGTATTAAAAAATTGGGTTGAACATTTATCTATATCAACACTAACCTGGTATACTCTATCTAGCCTATGCCCTACACTTGATTCTTTTCGCATAGCGTTGAGACTTCATTTATGATATAGTCTAAAAACCGCGCTTCATTTTCGTCGTTTAAAACCTTTGTATATGACTTCTGGAAAAAAAATAAAGTGCGCTGATTACCTGATCTTCTGTGGTCTCTACGTATAATTTTTGGCATTAGAAGACAACTTTTAAGTTTTAAAGTAAAAATACATGTAATACATTTCTTCAGGAAGCACGTCACTAGAAGAGACCACGTAAGAACCGTTTAATACTGAACCCGGATTTAATTAGAAATAAAATGCTTGCCTACCTGGTATACCACGTATTGCATAACTATTACTCCAGTAAAATGGAATAAAGAAACATCTACATTTTTGTACTTTATTGCCTAACAGAAATATACATTTAATAATAGCCATAGTTACAAGTGTTTATGCATCACTGTTGACTTGAATATGAAATGCAACTATACTGTATCTAGTGATAGTATTGGACTTATGTAATGCAAACCTCATTTTAGTTGTATGCTTAACGTTTAATTACAACTCAACAATATATACGTTTTCAATCCGGTAAGGTAACGACATTTAAATCCTGATTTGTTTGTTACAAACTGCATTATACGATGCTGTTTAAAAAGTGTTTGTTGTTACATCGCACTCATAACTATGGTCATATTGGCGACGTCCAGCAAATATTGTTGGAGAAAGACACCAGACATATATGTCTGGGTAAAACCACCAGTGCAATGCGGTTTAGCTGGAAGACCTCGCCCTGACTCGAACCCACGCGGTGAAGGGCTGAGGAGTTACAAGTCGGCGACTCCAACTGCCCGGCCATGGAAGCCCCCTATACGATTAGATATGACTCCTTTCAATGTAACATTATAATGCTGGTACGAAATCCTGTCAAACCTTTTATTTAACTTTCTTTTGCTGGGTTCGAATCTCACATTTATGCTCTTCACTATTGGTGAAATCCATTAGATCGAGATACTAACTTCAAAGAGGTATCGCTTCCTTTCTAAAGCGTTTTGCTATGATACGCTTTCCGATGATTCACCTTCCTCACTCTTGTTTCATTAATGATTTAACCGCGCCCATATTATCGAGCGGGCATTTCACCTGTATGTATGTAATGTATAAATGTAGATAAATCGCGCGCATACACACCCGCACGCACCCACGCACGCATACACACATGCACATACACAGACACACACACGCACACACACACACACACACACGATATATATAATATAATATAAAATATAAACATTTATATTTATATCAACATTTTCCAAAATGACGCTAACAGTATTTTTAAATTCTTGTTAAATAAAGAGTTTAAAGAGACGGGTTTATTGCGAAAAATTTCCTATCGTAATAATATTTGCTGAGCTAACAGATATTTAATTGACATATGTGAAAGAAAGGAAAATATTTACCCGAAGCCAGACTAAATTCATTTAGATTTCTTAAACGAAACCTAAAACAACGCTTACCAAAAAATAAATCAGGGCTATAAACAAAATAATATCTAAATGTTAGACTAAAGACATGGAAGACGGAAATTGAAGAAATCATTTTCAATACAGCATCCTCATAAACTGAAAACATTATTCTAAATAAAGTACCAGTTTCTTGGATACGAGAGATATAATGTACTATTCTGGCCTTAAATAGTTTTATCTCGTCGTCCATCGCATTAAAATCTTCTTGTTGACTGTATGCAAATTGCACGAAAAGTAGAAACCCTGAGACAGACATAAAAATATTAGTCTGAAGCATCTGATCTAAAAAGTACCTCGGTAAAGCGTCCATTTAGACTACCTTAATTAAAATTTGTCCTTCACAACGCAACTTGGTATAAGGGCTGGAAACAAATTGCCCAAACATGCCGCCACCTGACCATGTTGACTTACCTTAAGTCCTAAAGCATACCGAGTGTGAAACAATGATTATTTGACGTTATAACATGATTATGTGCAAAACGTGCTGTGCTTTTACTTTATTTAGTTCTTTATTGTTTGCTGTGTCTGAGTTTACAGACAAATTATCCTAACCGTAGCTGGGTTTACAGGTCCTGTGCTGCACTTTCATTTGGTTAAGTCCATCGAAATTCTCATTAGGTTCAGTAGTCACTTATATCACTTATAGATTTGTACGATCATGATGAAGTTTGTACTTGAATTGCTTTACTTCATTACCAAAAATAAAAATATGCATTATATAGTACAATGAGTTCCAATTTAAATTTGTTGAACACTTGAGTCCATTTCTTGTGAATGTAAGGTTTGTCTAAGTGTTTATCAATAAAACGTTATAGATGTCTTTGTTTATCATTATTTTATGTGTTTGTTATTATTGAGTTGCCATTATTGATTTTTGTTTAAATTGAATAATGTTTTTGTATCATGTGAGTTTATAGTTATAAAATTAATGAGAGATTTGTTTCCGATATCGATTCTTGTTTTCGTCTTACCTTAACCGTTTACTCGTTTTGTGTCAAGTAATCCTTCGCTAAAGAGCAATTAATTTTAAGGATGATTCCAGAATCTATTCAGATCTTAAAAAAGTTTTTTATACTTAGTAAATATATTACCCCAAATAATTTGCTTTCTTATAGAGCTAAATGTGTTTCATCCTAACTGTATAAAACTAGTGCAATTAAAGCTAAATTTTTTATTACTTCCACATAATAAGGTAATGTTCCAGTTAAATATTTATCATTGGATTTAAAATCATCAATATTCGTGTCAAGTATTAGATGGTATTTTCTCCAATTTGCCTATGTATCAGATTATAACAGTAATTTGTAAATACGCTAAGCAATAGTTTGGTGTATAATAGTTTTCTGAGTGAGGAAAACAAAGTTTGGTAGGAATACAAATTTTATGGCTAGTATTTTCCCAAAACTTACTTCTACTTCTGTTTCTCCAAAAGGCAACATATTTGTTGCGTTGATTGTTTTGTCTTCTCAATTAGAAGTTTCAATATTGGCACGGTTGTTTCCGACAACTAATACTGTAAATGTTATGCCGTAGGGATTAGTTATAGTATCTGCTTTGAGTTTTTTCATGCATAACATATTTTTGAAATTTTATGTTTGAGACCTGATGATTTTCCAACTTCATTTATCATTGATAAAACAGCAGGAATGACGTTTTTTTTCTTTTAAAAATAGACAATATTTACTTGTGTAGAAATAATTTCAGCAATTTCAATAATAAAAAAGCTGAGAGAGAAGACAACATTGACGAATTCCTCTAGATATTTTAAACGGATCAGATGTCCCACTATTATTTGTGATGTGCCTACTTGTCTTAATCCATTTAACAAATATTTCATGAAACCATTTTTTCAAACCTCTTGCACAACTTTTTAATAGTATAAAAACCGTTTTTGAAGTGTAATAGAAGTATTCCTTCGTTTTATGTCTCAGACATATTAATACGAGGCGTAACATCGCTATTATTTTTAATTTGTGTAATGTTAAAACTTATAATTCCATCTCTTAAATAGCTTTGTTGATCATCGCTTATTATGACTAGAAGAACTGTTTGTAAACGAATGGAGAGTATTTCGTCCGCAATCTTATAGTCAAAATTAACTATTATGGAAGACTAAATTTATCAGGTTTGCCTATTTATTAGTAGAGTAAAATGCTGTGATTTTGCGTGTAAGAAAGTTTTTCCTTCAGGAAAAATGCCGGAGTTAGCATGGCAGTCGGCAATTATAAGAAGACGCGAATAATAAAGCAAGTAACAACAGAAATTTGCATCTGTTTGGCAAGATTCTTTTCTACAAAAAAATGACGCATAACAGATCCTTTCGATTAGATTTGAATTGACCACGAACGTTGATCATGTAACGTAAATTGCGACTTTTAAACTTTGTAAGATTATTCAATTATTTGTACACAAAGTTGGTTGTCAAATTGAAGAAAGCATACATGAATGTCGGCACATTTTAGTTTGAAAGGTCACAACATCTATGCTGTGATTCCCTTATAGAGCTAATTAGTTACGAGAATGCAAGTTGAAGCAAGCTTAAGCGAACGTGTTGATAATTAATGATTGTCAGCGACAGCATTACTGTACTTGTACAGAAGTCTAGGTCTAAAGCAAAGTGGTCTGAAACGTGTTATTTTCAAAAAGTATAGTCCACTGCAGACAATATATTCATTCTTCATAGTGTACAACAGTAGCCATCTGAACTTGGTACACGGATTCTGTAAGCTAAATATGGACTTCGATAAGGTGTAGGATGATTGCGTCCATCATAATTTGTTGACGGCTGCCTGCTATGTTTTTAGGTAGTCGAGGTCTGGCTAATGGAAAACATAAAACGGAAGTTTTCAAGTGTAAAGTTAGGACAAGTGGACACAACCAGTACACTATCATAGTGTTTTATCTGCATTTATGATCTGCCTCTCTTACTTCGTAACAAACTGCATCGTATCATTTTCATGACCAAATATAAACCTGATATTTCGTGTGTTTTTAAAAAAACAGAAGCGATCAAATATGGTCATATGAATTCACTATTTTAACGTTTGAATTTATCACAGACGCAATGCTTGCAAGCCTTACCCGCAGCTTCGTCCATCTTCTTTTGACTTAATCAGCAGACTGATTGTTCAGTCCCTGCCCGCTAACAGGGCTCGACAGGGTGAGCAATGTGAACGTCCTATCCCAAAGGTGCGAAATCTTAAACTGTTCCCGTCTCTTTTGAATGTCAGTTTGGGCGTCCTGATGTGGATGACCTCTTTCATTGTGCTCACCACAAGGGTTCCCGGTCAAGAATTATACGTTTTAAAAGATACTGAGTGTCTCGGGCAATCACAGAATTTGTGAAAAGAAACATGCAAGTTTGTTTTGTCAAAACGAAGAACATCTAACATCGATCAACAAAACCCAGCTTAATTTAATGAATTGCGCGAATGGATTGGGCCACGATAGGTCAATTAATGGGTTTAACACATACGGGCAGACTGCTGTAAGAATCTTTTAATGATAGTATTTTAGATCATGATCGATCATTGTTACCCGAAAAGATCCCGCGAAATGTTGTTTATTGATAATCTACGTCCATGTGAAAAACAAAGCATAAAACCTAATTGACATTACAAAAGTTTTTTTTAGCCGAGCCATGGCTGCAAGCTGCATAGCTAGCTATTTTTAAACCAAGTACACCACGTGACAACCTTCTTTGAAATCTCTTTACACAATTATCCATTTAGCACGCTTTCGCGTCGATGTCTATTTTCAGTTGAAATCCCTACCGTGCTTATTTATAGATTTGTAAAGTATGCACATTTAAATCGACTAAATTTACGATTTGTACTCTCTAACAAATAAGGTTTGTTATAATCTGCCTTTACTTTAACCCAAATATTAGTCATTGCAGTTACTGTGTCCGAATTGCCCAGACGAGGGATAAGATATTGGCACACGTATTAAACATACACACACTATTGGATACCATCTGCAAGTTCATTATTCTTTTCCAATATGCCACACAATTAAAACAAAATTACATTTCGTTAGCAAGCAGATCATTTAAGCTTACTGTAAAAAACTAATAATAAAAATACATTATATTTTGTAAAATAACACGGTCGTCACTTAGCATAAGCACTTTGATGTAACCATGAAGAAGACTTACTCGTTCTAAGCTGGTTTTTATTTCGTTTGACGCACACAATTGTTGCAATGGCAAATGCAGGGGTCCAGTGCAATGATACATGAATATATTTTTTTATGTTTATTCATCGCATGATTTTGACTAGAATTGTCAAATGTAAATACAAATGAGGACGCTTCTATTTAAATGTTGCATGATAAATTTCTTGTCAACATATTGATCCAGTACACCGTTGCACTAACAATTGCAAAACACTTTACGTGATGACAGCTGTTGACAGTCTAAACAACAGGAGCCAATATTGATTTAAAGCATTAAATTCCATCCATGTTTGTGCGTTATAATGACCAAGCTTTCGAAAAATAGACTGTTTTACCACGTAGTCCATTGACTTTTACATCTTGATAGAGCGTGTTACAAAACTTAATCTTTGGGATACTTCAAACAAGGAATGCTGCCAGTAACAGTTGTGGTTCTATGTGTGCTTGTGTGCGGGGGACAGACCCAAAACCTATCGGAAATGGTGCAAAACGGGTTAGTCAATAAGTTGTTTCAGTCGGATGTTGAATACTTCGTACCACTTTAATTTCGCACTTATTACGTACAAATTAAAAGATGGCTGTTATTGTAGTGTGATGTTAGCGACGTCGTACCGTTCTGGCATTGCACCAAGTACATGGCAGTGCTGTGCGGGAGTGTTAAATGAGTCTTCGTTTTTTTCTACAATAACAATACAGCCGCTCCATATCTTCTGTATTCTATGTTCTAAACTTTGCTCATATGTGTATGTCATATTCGACTTACGTCTTATTTGAAGGCAAATTGCATATTTTCAGCTCAGTGTATTTAAAAGTAATCGTCGAAATAATGCGTCGGAACTTTTTTTTATCAAAGCCATTTGATGATTGCATTAATGTACCAAAAGCTTCTCATTATATTCAAATGCCGAATTTAGTCTTCAAATTGTAAAAACTAATTTAAGACATTAAAACAATTTTCTTAGTTTTACCTCCGGCCCATTTACGATTATCGGACCTCTGACATAGCCTTTTTTAAACAAACAAATAAATTGATGAACAATATTGAACTTCTGTAAAACGGTTAAAATATGCTTTTCGGCAACATAGTTGTGGTGCATTTAGCACCTGCAAATCATTGTATGTTATTGAGAAACTTGAAAAAAATGTTTATAACAGTATTCTTCTACATGTAAAATCCTTTCCGGACAGAAAACACAACAAACTATGTTTACAAAAGAAAGACATGTTCATCCTAAATGAATTATAAAATAATCAAACAAATTAAGGTGGCATGTTTAGATAGTGATAAGGATATTAATATGCTTTAAGCATATTTCCAAGGCCCTGTCCATGCATTTAACTTTATAATGTTTCCAGCTTGCTTCCTCAGATGGCTCCGTTATCAGATGTGTTCCAGCGTTTAGAAGGGAACATGTCACAGGTAATTATTTGTTTGCTTGTTTATTTAGATAACGGATCATGAAACACCGGGAAGGTCTCAGGGAGGCAGTTCCCATTATCATGACATCTTGCTAAACGGTCCTGGAACAAATAAATCCTAGTTTCGTTTATGATTAATTGTTTGGTTAGTTGGTTGGTTAGTTGACTGGTTCATATGGCCATTTCGATAGTCTAAAGACGAAAAGTTAAAGTAAGACAAATGAATTAATAAGATTGAATGATTCCCGCACAACAAGGTGTGGAAATTATTTTTCGATGACGTCACTACTTTCGTCATATAGAAAATATCAGCGCATGGACATTTTGTTTTCAAATAGATCGTTTTTCTTTTCGTTACTTGCATTTGAAAAACTCGTCAGGAAGTGCAAGGTTAGAGCTCTGTAAAACCGGTTTAAGCACCCCAGTCGGTCCATATTGCCGACTGACCGTTCCAAGGCGGTAACTGTCGGGTTTGCTCTTTTCCTTAAATGACTCATCACAAATTTGTTCTTACTTTTTGCTTGGCTTGCATGTGAAATACCTTTGTTCTGTGCCTTTTCGGAGTTTGGTATATGTTGCAATACTCATAGGACTTTGTCATATATTCTTATTGAACTAATCTATTACCGTTTGTAATATATACTACTAGCTTATATAAAATAATTTTTTTTTTTAAGAAAAAACGCATTGAAAAGAACTGGCACTGAAACAGATTGCGCTAGCAGAAGCTATAGCCGTACTATATATTAAAAGTTTTGGATAAAAAGTTGTACCTCACATTATCAAATCAGTATTTTATCGAGCCGATTGCGCAAACTGATGTTTATTTATACCCAAGACCTATATGAAAATGATAAATAACACCCTAATTCTCACTACAAGCTTGTATTTCCTGTCTGTTGTTTTCAACCGAGAAAAACACGCGATCCCTTTCTTTTAAGAACACATTATATCATCATTCAGGTGATCCGCTCTGACATCGGTGTCTTTTTAGCAGCGATCCAGTTAGTGTTTATAGATTTAGGAAAAAACAAAACATTTACAGTTCGCCGGCAACACCGTCCAGAGTTATGAGAAAGCTGAATTTCATAAGCTCGAATGATTGTTCTTGCATGACCTTGACTACTCGCGGTCAGTCGCCATGCCAGGGAAGAGGTAGTGCGTGTACAGTAAGAGATATGTTTATCGAAGGCGACTAGACGCGGAATTTGTGTCTATGCATGCTTCAAAAGCTTATCACTGATTCTGTGATCTGCAAACTTGCAAACCTCTAATTACTTACCGGGTTAAACTTATACCACCCAAACTGTGTTTTCCATCGCATTGGTTACACAAGTCGTACAATAAGATGGTGTTCAGTATCAGGTTTGCTTAGATTAAAGTCTGACTCAAATCCTCAATCAGAGGATAGACACATGCATTGTTAGATGTAGTTGATATAGGCAACAGTCGGATACCACCTAATTAATATGAATTATTTTTACACTTATTTTTTTCCATTATTTAACTTTTTTACGGTATTGCTATATTTTTAAAATTTAATAACTTAATGGTATTCGTTTGCACACATAGCAGACAATATACCAAATGGCATGACATAATGTTATTTATTTTAGACGTCTCGTAATATTTTTGGTAAATATAAGAAGTATGGTTTATGTTGGTAAACCTGAGATAGAGAATGAGTATTTTCAGTAGCTTCGGCGTGCCGTTAATTTCCTTCATCAATATTACGATTTTTAACGAGTTATAAACACAACAATTGAATTGTATTCATAGATATTAAACTTCTCCCATGTATATTTTTAAACTAAGATATTGCTTAAAACATACTTAGGATCAACGTTTTTTTCTCACTTTGCCTCGTTAAATAGATACACATAAGGAATAGTTTTTATGACAACAATGTCATAAATTACTCAGCAAGAAACAGCCTGATATTAAATGTTTGAATGATGTTTGGTGTCTAGATGGTCACAGGCAACACAGGTATCTTGGAGTGTGTAAACGACGCCGACGACATGATGTCCCAGATGAATTTAGCATTCCCCGATAATTTTACTGAGGAAAAGTTTGGCCAATTCATTGGTGAGAAAATAAGGATATTCTGCAGGTAAGTATATGTAGTTTTTACTTCTGTCTCTTAAAAAAGTGATATGCTTAAAATAGTGATAAGACTAAACATTACAACAACATCACACACAGCAAATTCATCACAAGTAAAAACTTAAATCGCTCTTTGCTGCAATTCTCTCAATACTCTCTCTCCTCTACCATTATTTGCGTGAAGTTATTATACAATTGTTCCAGTTATTTCCTGAAGAAAAATTAACCCTTTTGTATATTTAAGAGACATTGCAAGCCCATTCCTGACGTGCTTGGACAAAACGATAACCTCTGGTTCTTCAAAGCTTGACATAATTCTGCAGAATGTCCTTGACTTCCCGAGACTCCATGCTTTGTTGAAGTATGGCTGCAGCAAGATTGACGGTAGGAAACAGTTTCAAAGCATGGGCACCTTTTGTTGCGCTTACTGGTCTCTACCCACGGCCCCTACATAACTAAACTTTCATGTTTCTATTACGCGATACTTTACTTCTTTTACTCACTCACCACGTTTTTTTCTTTTCACATTCTGCATACATGCATCTTTACCCCTTACCATGTTAATGTTGATATTTTATTGTATTCCAAGCTACCCCACGCACATCTCTACAATCTACTTTCTTGTTTCTCTTGTTATTCCAAGTCGTTGTTTCATTCAGTTATTACTTTAATATTCATTACTTATCTTCCTTTCTTTGTTTCTTTTCCTCTTACAACGACTTTAATTTCAAATATCTCTTGTTTCATTTCCTATCGAATTTCAGACGGAAAGTTAAAGTTAATTCGTTTGGGTGTGTCTGTTTACAGTCATTGGCAAAAACATAATCTGTGTCCAGAATAAAGTGGTGGAAATCATGTCACATGACACAGCATCAAGTTCTTCTATCACTGACTGTTTGGAGAAGGTTGGCCAAAAAGCGACGATCATGGCTAATAAAGAAGATCTGCAAGTGAACGAGACAGTTCTCAGGGAATTGATGCAGTAAGTGCTAAACAGTCTCCGAAGCATTCAATACTAAGAATGTGTCCTTCTTATACGTCTTGCTACATTTGCTGTTAGTTATATCCTGCAAAAGTTCACAGTCATAGCTTTTTGCAATGTGTTAAGTTTAGCGGACAGTTGACAGAGGCTAAACAGCAAAACAAGAATATTCTAACAAGACAGATGTCCGCTATATGCCTTGATATGGCCAGTTCGTGATACCAGTAGTAGTAGTAGCAGAAGCAGCAAAAGCAGCAGCAGCAGCAGTAGTAGTAGTAGTAGTAGTAGTAGTAGAAATAGTAGTAGATGTCGTGGTAGAAGTAGTAGTAGTAATAATAATAATAATTATAATAATAATAATAATAATAATAATAATAATAATAATAATAAAATTTATAGTAATAATAATGATAATAATAATAATAATAATAATAATAATAATAATAATACTAATGATAGTAATAATAATAATAATAATAATAATAATAATAATAATAATAATAATAGTAGTAGTAGTAGTAGTTGTTGTTGTTGTTGTAGTAGTACTAGTAGTAGAAGTGGTAGTAGAGGTAGAAGTAGTTGTAGTAGATGAAGTAGTAGCAGTAGTAATAGCCGTGGTAGTAGATGTAGTATTTGTAGTAGTAGAAGAAGTAGTAACAGTAGCAGTATTAGTATTAGTAGTTATACCAGTAGTAGTAGTAGTAGTAGTATAAGTAGTTATATTAGCAGCAGCAGAATTATCCGAATTTCTTTATCTATTTGAACCAAGAATACATTTTTATTTTATAGAAATAATAACTACATGGTAAACTTAGCATATTCCATTTTACAATAACAAGTACATGCTTCATTTTATATGTATGTTTTGAACTATATGCATTGTATGACTTAATTGAACTTAAAATCTCCATCAACAGCTGTGGTAATCTCCTGAAACATATTATATACCATGTACGCTGACACCGTCACATTATACACATTGTAATATGACATCGGGACCAACCATCTGTGGAACACTTATAACCGCTTAAGCGTGGGCAAGGGAGGCTGTACCATTACCGTTTGGGGTTTGGTCCTTCGCGCCGGTGTTTGATATAATTCTGATGCTTGCAATGTATACACTTTAGGTTGTCGGTTGAGTTCACTATCTGCATGAGACCAGCACTGGATGGATGTGGGGAACTGATGCAGGCTTTTGACCACACCTATCAACAGATGACTCTCATGTACCGCGGTGAGAAAATGGATAATGCGAGTCCGAAGACAAACGGAAGCATCTCCCTTCTGTCTTTACTTGTCGTAGCTGTTGCTGTCCTTCTTCAGACTTGGGCTGAAGCTGTTTAAATAATCATTCTTAAGCAAAGAATCGGTTTAGAGTTGTTCTGGATTGTATTTCGAAATCCGTTTACAAAATATGTACATATATGTACATATAACAAATACATGCATAGTATAAAGCATAAAATGAAAAGGACAATAAGAATAACGAATATACATATGTAATTGCAGTATTATTTTACTTCTAAAAGGAATTAGATACTAATTCTGCTCTAGAATGTAGATATAATATTTCGGAAAATGAACTCTTACTGTTAATTTATTTTCGGATTTTCTTAAAGGTGTTGTTTCCACATGTACATGTACATCACGTTTCTTCTAAATATAAATGAATAGCCAGCATGATTTATTATTGTATTTGTTCTAATCCCTGGGACAGTTTTGTTTTAAAGGATCTGTTTACATTTTATTGCTTGAATTTGAGAAAGCCCATCAGAAAGTGCGAGGTAAGAGCTCTGTATAACCGGTTTAAGCACTCCAGTCGACCGACTCGATTTCAATTCTACCGGAGACACCACCAGAAGAAAAAAAGCACACACACACGCACGAAAAGTCCAATTCACCAAAAACACTTAGGGAATACATCTACGTTGTTCCTAAAAGAAAATAAAAATCAATCATTTGAATAGGCTTCGAAACATCTAAAGTCACACTCTTCAAAACACCCAAAATAAAAAATAAATGTCCCTTTCAAAACGCATATAATGACTTGAAGACAGTTTTGAAACATCCGTTTTTTACGGAAGTCATGAGCTTCTCGATAAAACTAGTTTGCATGTCAAAAGTATAAGAATGTTTTTTTATTATTGAGTCTTTCTCCTTTTCTAAAAAACACTCGGCACGTCATATGCTAATATACTTAGTCATCCAAACAATGGTGTACACAATATCTTTAATACACTGACTAACGGACTAGCGAAAAAACTTCATCTTTATTTCTATAGTTAATATTCACAAGTTAACAAAATTCGAAATTGTATAAAAAAAATAACAATAGTTTACATGTAGCATATGTAGACTGTGAGGCATACCACTAGTTTTTGATGAAATCTACAAAATGCGACAACAGGAACCAATCATCACATCTTAAGGGTAGGTATGGGTCTTGATGTGTGGGTGTCTGTACGTATGTGTGTGATTGTACGTGTGTCTGTATGTGAGTGTTCGGGTGTGTGTGTGTGTGTGTGTGTGTGTGTGTGTGTGTGTGCGCGTGTGTGGGTGTGTGGTGTATGTGTGTGTGATGTGGACATGGATGTGTATAAGTGGTTGGGTATGAATATGTTGGTATATACTGTAATTGTTTTGGCATTCGTAATCTATAATTGTATATATTAATATTTGCTATAATTGTGATAACATGCCTAATATATGTATGCATATGTTAAAGTATACTATAATTGTATTGATATGCCATATTTATGTGGGTGTATGCTAATATATGAAATAATCGTGTTAACATGCTGAATTTAATCATGCATGAGATGGTTATACACTACAATTGTATTAACATGCCTTCTTTATATATGTATATGTAGATTTATACAATAATTGAGTTAAAATGGCTTATTTAGATATGCATGTTTTAGCAATATGCTGTAACTGTTTTGAAATGCATAGTCTGCGTTAATATATGCTGTAACTGTGTTGGCATGTCTTATTTATGTTTGTAAATGGTAATATATGCAAAAATTGTGTTGACACGTCTAATCGATTTTTGTATATATTAATATTTACTATAATTGTGTTAACATGCCTTATTTGTATATATAGATGTTATTATATACAATGGTTGTGTTAACATGCCTAATCTATATGGGTATATGTTAATTTTATACAATAATTATGTTAACATGCTTAATTTATATATGCGTATATTATTAATATACTATAATTGTTTTGACATGCCTAACTTATATATGTATATGTTCATATATACCATGATTGTGTTGGCATGCCCAATTCATATAAGTATATGCTAATATATACTATAATGGTGTTAACATGCCAAGTTGAAATATGAATATGTTATTATATACTATAATTGTGTTAACATGTGCAATTTATATATGAATATGTATGTGTGAATTATGCTATAAGTAACATGTTCATCCTCGTATATGTTATTAACATATATGTATATATTAGTCGCGTGACATTGTTTGTTTTTTTGACAATAATTCGTTTGTTTGTAACAAGAAACGTATGTTTATGTTACCGAAATAAAGAATCCGTCTGTCTGTCTGATTCGGTGCGGTTATAAAGCAAGTTCTCTTCTTTCGTAAGTCAGTTCTTAACGAAAATTTCATTTACTGAGACCTACCCGCTGAAGTTTTCTCCAAAATTAATAGCTGTTAATTAGGACGACACTGGCCTTTCAGCGCAAAAGCTCAAAAAAGAAAAAAACAACATTTTAGACGTGCAGTGATAATGTTAATTAATGATCGGCTGTTTTGTCAACATTACATGCCAAAATCGAACGCTTTCAGTCATTCTTTGTGAAAGATGGAAGTGGGTCTGGGGAGGAATCCAAGTATAGCACATTACAACCTAGACTACCACAGGCTGCAAGTGATCGGCAAGACAGTGTGATGGACATTAATTTTTAGCAACACGGGAATGTGTGGGTCAGCATTGTCTATCGTGCGATTCTAACTGACACTAACCCAGGGACGTAGAAAAATCTCAGTTATCTATCTTCAAAACAATGGTTCAAAATTGTATATTTTTATCACTTTATCATAAAAAAGATGATACTGATGTTGTTGGCATTGAAAAATTGTACCTTTTGTAGCATACCACGTAAATAGAACAACTTTTCAAAGCATACAGACATTATTAACAGTGATCATATATTGTTTTTGGATAAAACTTCTTATATTCTTATAGAGGACTTTGAAGAAGTGTTTATATTTAGTGTCGGATATATTCAAGATTTTACAAATGACTGATATTTTACTCTTGAACTGGGAAAGAACAGTAAATTGTAAAACATTTATTCCTTTGTGGCGATTGTAACGCACAAATATTTGTTCTCAGCTACATTACAGAAACAGACGATCTTATAACCGGTTGGTTGGTTTATAAAGTATTATTCGCACAATCTGTGTGCATATATTATTCATTAAACGGCGTTGTTTGTTTTTTCCCTTTAAGTATTTATATTCCACTGGCTTATACACAATAAATATTTTATCTGAAGCAATTCCATGTACGTTTAATATTGCACAAAATATCTTATCTGTGTATACTGGTTTTTTAAACAATGTCAGAAACGCTGTGCACATACTGATCAAGATCAAGATAACGGACACAAAACATACATCAAACATCATAGTGTCCATGTGTGCATACAGTCCTGTTTTGACAAAAGCTAGAACATAATGTTTAAGCAATTTGGTGACATCGCAACCGGCATGACTAACACCTTCAGTGGACGAGACGACTTTCAGTTTTAATATTCATTACGTATCTTCATTTCTTTGTTTCTTTCCCTCTTTTATTAATACGGTGCGACTGGCAAAGTTTCAGTTCGATTTTGAATTGTCCCATTTTTCTTACCTCGTAGTGGTGTGGTGTTTTATTAAGCAGTTACACGCACCGGATTAAGTCTAAGTTTGATGTTGCCGTATTGTTAAAGACGCGTGGTTCGAGCTCAGTAGTAGAAGCCTCGGTCGTACTTAGTATGAGGGTTATTTGATCTCCATACTTAAGTCTGAGGCTGGTCCCAGGATGACGCAGGATTCGCCGTACGGGACTATTGACTATAATACGGCAGTCCTAACTAGATGCACGCTTTTATATATACATTATGTTCGAAGTGTGAAGTGCGTTAACTTGGTCAGATAAAGTTGTAATTACATGTAAGATAAATTATTTAGTTCAAAATTTAAAGTCATAATATATTTTAATTACTTCTCGTATTTATTTCCTTTTACCTTCACAAAAATATAGAAAACAAGGATCTTGTCCATGCATGTATCAAGTTACAAGTATTTTTATTTCGAAATTTTTTTATGGGCTTTTAGAATATCTGATTTCTTTAGTCATATTTAACTTGTTATGGACTTAGCATTAAGTATGTACATATGTACAAAAATGAATGAACAATGAATGAAACCCTTGTATTATCATTTATTTTGCAATCTATGAACTGAATTTATGTTAACACAACATTATGTGTATGCCATCTTCATCGCTGTCGCAACAATTAAGGTAATGTTGTCTATGCTAATGAGCAAATTAAGCTGTTTTATACTAGCGCTTGGCTAAACTACGTGATTAATTGCATGTTATCTAAGGGCTTAAGGATATGAGGTAGCCATAAGGTAGTATAATTTCTAGATTCTCAGCATTTTCCGGGGGAGAAATTATGTCCAAAATCATATTGACAGAGGTAATCTTTCTTGTATTTTATATTTACCAACTGTTGAAAACCACTTTATAAGGTTGTTCAAATAGATATTAGAATTTGAATTTAATTTAAATGTACATAAGAAATAATTAATTTACTGATTCTATAATATTTACATAGAAACGGTCTGATGACATTTTGACCATTTATTAGAAAAAAAATCTATGGGACATTTAAATTGTTAAATGTTCATATTGCGAATATTTAACAAAGACACATTTTCTTATATGGTTACTTAAACTCTAGATTGAGACGGGCGATGGAATGGTAAAGGGTGCATCTGAACCACATAAACCATATGATTTTGTAGGGAAGAGAGACATCCGGTTCGCTTGTAACCAGACATACCTTTCTGCATTTGTTACTGCTACTAAGGACACAGGGAACATTGTTATTGTTAACCTAACTCAACACGCACAGGTATAAGTGAAACCTTAATTTCAAGCTTTTAGGGACTTTTGCTATAATTTGGATGACACTCAAAGTGAGTTTGTATGAGGAAGCCGTAGTCTTACTTTTTAAATTTATGTGAGTGAAGCTTGTATGAATATAAACATTCTTCATTCAGTCTTATTCAAATGCACATTCAGAAAATGTTGACAATAAGTACATGTAAAAAGAAAACAAGAAATCACTAAAACGCTGGGTTTGGTAATATCACATATCACATATGGTACGAAAACTACAGTCTAAGGAATGTGCTGAAAAATATATTTTCAAGGTGAGCACAAAAACTTCATTTTAGTAGGTTAGAGAGCTAAATATCTTACTGCCAGGTACACAATATAGATTTACATTCAGTCATTAAAACACATTATCAGGAATGTATAATTTATTTTGGATTTATATCTACAAGATGTACAAATTTAACAAAAGGTATAAAATAAAGAAACGACAATACAAAAATGTATTAATCAGAAATACAATAAGCACATGGGCACCGTAAAAGAAGTAAGTAAACGCTATGCAAATACTCTATTAATAAAATGGAGTTGTTTTACTTTTTATGTTTCTTCTACAATGAACAATCACATTTAAGATCATATTAGCGAAGTCCAACTCTTCTTTAGTGGAGGCAGACCCCAGACATCTGTCTGGGTAGAAGCAGCGGCGCATTGCTGGTAAGCTCGAAGACCTCACCACACGAAAGTCCTTGATCCCGACAGAGTCTCGAGCCGACACGGTGAAGGGCAAAAGAATAATTCAGCAATAACAGAAAACAATTGAACGATTTTATGAAACGTCCGAGCAGCATGAAAGTCCGGGGAGTGCTATATATTATTGCGTTTTCTGCAGTGTCATGTAAACAAAATATGATATGGTTGTATATTTGGATCTCGAAATTGACATCTAAGTACTAAGATAAAAATAAATTCCGTCTTATGTTTTTCGTTCAAAAAGATAGTTGAGACGGGGTCAAACTTTATCAAATCAAGTAGCTGGGATTTTAGTTTTAAAGTCTTAAATTATTAAATGTTTATGAGCCAGAACGGTATTGCGGTCTACCTAGTGTTTAAGTCCGATGAAGACAGACGAGGCCATTGCAAGAAGTGGAAACAAAATGGTCTTTCCGGTTGCCATGGAACTAGGATTCCCCATTTTCTCACCGCTGTACATGAGGGTTATCTCGTGGGTCATGTGATAAAACACTTTTGACTACTCCCCACATCCCTCCATAGCTGGTTTCATGCAGTTGACGTACTCAATCGGCAGTCTGAAAAATAAAAATGTATGCTTTCATATTTCATTATTCCATATTATGACATGAAACATCACACATGTGCGACATCGTAGGCGCCGCAGAGACCATGCACATTAAACAAGAAAATGCATGTCCTGAGAAATAGACACTCTATTACAGTCATCCCTTTAGGGCAATGTATGAGTTACTAACGATAACTTAAAGGAAGAAAGTTAGACTTCCCTTTTCTTTTGCTTTCTTCCTTGTCTATTACATCTTTTTGTAATTTGCAATTTCAAGCTGCACATCCGTGTAAACAAGACCTCGCCAAAAAGCAGCAGCGAATTCAAATTAATGACAGATACTCTTTTTTATAATTGCAAGCTTACATTTTTAACATACTCAATTGCTTTTGCTGAAAAGGGTCTCCTGCTGTTGCCTGCTCCACTATAAACTCTATACAAATTACATGCCATAAGAGATACCGTTATCCAAAGCTGCGCCCAAAAAGCTCTTTTATACAGCCTGCCAACACTAAAAATTGGTTCTAATTGATAGCACGTCGGATCCAGGTAAGGAAAACACCGAGATACAATCCGCTGACAAAGCAAGTAGTAAACAAAGCTGCGAAAAGAAAGCTGCAAGAAGTAAAAAACCAAAAAACAAACACATCTTATAATGGTCGAGGGTTGAAAGCAGATATAGTAGGTTACAAAAGCAAAAAACTTTAAATTAACAATCGTGTTGTACTTTAACAGTTTTTATGACAAACCGCATCATTCTCTTGAGCAGCTTCTCGTCCACTTTTAAGTCTTCATTGTACGTCATGGGCGCTGTCTCTTGATCAACCTTTTTCAGACAAGTAGTCACAGCCTGATTTTGTGTTGAATTCGATGACATAATTCCTTCTACTTTCTTCTGGACACAGACCATGTTACTGCTAAGGACTGTAAACAGACATAGGTACTTTACTTTCAAAACATTCCACTTTCTGCCTCTATTTCGGATGAAAATAAAACAAGCATTTTGATTTAAGATATGTAGGGGATGGGCTACTATATTAGGAAAAGACATAAAAGAAAAGACAGAAAAGGAGCATTAGCAAGGAAATGAGATATATACTTTTAAAAGCTAAGAGTTGGTAGGCGAAAGGAAAAATTTCTATAAAGGAGTATAAGAGCAATTTGGGAAGGTGTTATAGATGTGTAGCTATGTGGACGGAATACGATTATATATAAAAATTTAAATTAAACGTAAAGAAGCAGAAATGCTTAAAGAGTTTATTATTAAAGAGTTTTGCGAGTTAGAAAAAAAAATGTAAAAACGAAGAAAACGCACGGGTATGCATAAAGGCCACAAAATAACCAAAATGAATGAGACAGAAAGTTGCAATATGGAAGTAATATGAATAGACTTTAACACAGCATTGCTTGTCACCTCGTACCCTGAAACCTCTAGTGGGATGGAACGTTTTCACATGGAATCTATAGATGTAATCGCATTAGACAACTGGTCGTAACATTTGTTATTTTTATATATACCTTTTAATTTAGTATGTCTTTTTATCCTTTAAAGATTCTTGAGTTATATACCTTGAAGAAAACAAGACACTGGCTATTTAAGCCGCTAAGTACCGTTTATTTTACTGCATCTATACTTCATCAAAGCATGTAGTCTCCGGAAGTCAAGAACCTTTTGCAGAATTACGTCAAGCTTTGAAGAACCAGAGGTTATCGTTTTGTCCAAGCATGTCAGGAACGGATTTGCATAGTCCCTAAAATATTAACAAATATGTAATTATGTAAGTGATGTATAGCGCATACCGATACAACTGTGGTCAATCAGGCACTTTCTCATAAAGACTGACAGACAAAACTTGAGGACATATAAGCGAAAAGTAGCAAACACCACTCATCACTTAATGGCTGCATGCGTAAGCGATTGTCCATCGAGTCTTCGCATTGGAAGGTCAATGTAAACAGGTTAGCGTAATTATGAGTACATTATGAATATTTCTTGTCATTCGAAATTGGTCTTGTATATCAATTATTGCAGGACTTTCGTCATTCATTCGATCAAAATTTGTCCGATATTCAGCTGTCCATCTTGATGTTTTTCATGTTCATATGCGTGCAGCTTTCAATGTCGATTTTGTGAGAGAGCTAAACGATATACATACCGGCAAAATATCTCCATTGCCACGCGTGTGTATATGTTGAAATTTTCCTCTGTCATATCACCGGAGAATTCAGTTCTGATCTTGTACTGCAGGGCAGTAGTATTGAAATGGTTCATCACACACACAAAGATACCTGTATTACTCTTGACCATCTAGACAAAACAACAACCATCCTAGTTAAAATTTTAAATATGACGCTTCTTGTTGATTAATTTATTCTTTTTCACATTTAAATATAAAAACAACGCTGGCATTTATTGCTTTATGTTAGAAAGAAGAATTTTACGTATTTACATCTATATAACGTTTAACGGGGACTTCATCTGTTTGCATGTTGGTAGAATATATAAACACAATCACACACAGATTTCTTAAGTATATGGGGTCGAAAGGCCTACACTATCACAAGAGGGTGTATGTTAACACTGACCGCTGATAATTTGGGTGGCACTGCACACCTAATAAAGACAGCGTTCGCGGTAAAACTAAGAATATATCATCTTGTATAACAAATGTACAAAAAATTCAATGTGTAATAAAGTGTTATGGTAAAATCCGTGGGAAAACGTACGCTCTACATTCTTAGTTTTGAAGACTAATCACTTTTCGAATTACGGTCTGATTAAAAAATGAACGAGCATGCTTCTGCTCGATTGATTCATAACATCCTGTAGTAAACATACTGAATACTGCTTTTTTATCGTCATCGACATATTAAAAAGAACATGTTTGCGTTACGTTTTGTCGTTCAAAATCTAAAATTCAGAATTTGATTCCTCCATTTAGTCGTTTAAATTGTCGAATGACGAAATTGTTCGTGTTTGTTTAAGATAAATATGAAATTATTATATCATATATGTCTTGTTTAGTTCTTTTATTTATATAAACATAACAAACGTCGTGTACTTAATACTGAGGTAGCCTAAGGAAAGACTGTGTCTCTGATTTCCATAAGAGTTGGCTTCAGCTACGTAACACAAATGACATTTAAATGTAAATAAGTCAAAGATGCCTTATAATCTCCCTATTTTGTAGTTTGCTCCATAACCGCTCGATCTGTAACCAAAGTTGTGTTTGTAGAACACTACACAAAATAAATAAGAAAGTAAATAAAGTAGATATCATTTACCTGTTCCACCATTTCACCAATCCACCTGAACATACTAGTTCTATGATCCGTTTGAGGTGGCACACTGAATATAGATTAAAGTAACAAATGGAAAAATGGCTTTTAAATAAGGGAGTGGGGTGGTATGAGGCTGGCTTCATGGCTTAACTGCTGTCATATGTGAAAGATCCATATAAACCATAGATTAAAGTATATTTTATTGTACATCTGTCAAATATTTGTTCTTACTTTTCATTGGGCTTGCATGTTAAATACCTTTGTCCTGTGCCTTTTCAGAGTTTGGTATATGATGCAATGGTCATAGGACTTTGTCATATATTCTTATTCATGATCACAACAATGTTACTTGTGCAGTGTCGCGGCCGTAAGAAATCTCCCCGTGCATGTAATCTATGTTGTCATTTAATTCATCCTATAAGGATTGTTACGTGTAGTTCCTTTGATGGACATTGGACTTTGGTTCCTCAATTCCATCTTCACATGAACAAGATGCTACAACCATTTAATACTCTCTGGTTATGTTTGTTCTTGATTAAAAATGTTAATTTCATTTATAATCAACCGTTTTCTTGTAGTTTTTCTAATCAAAATAATACCCTTTTCTTTTCTAAACACAATGACTACTTTCGTAATTTCTTATTAAAGACAACAACAGCGCTGATATTTTGTATTCAAATAGATCGGTTTTCTTTTCATCGCTTGCATTTGAGAAACCCATAAGGAAGTGCGAGGTAAGAGCTATGTAAAACCGGTTTAAGCACCCCGGTCGGCCCATATTGCCGAATGACCGAGTTTCAGAGTTTGGTATATGTTGTAATGCTCATAGGACTTTGTCATATACTCTTATTGTTGACATACTACAATTTACAAAACTAATCATAATTGTCTGTATTGCCACTTAATGATTTGGATTGGAAACACTTTGCAGTGCATTTTGCACTTAAGTCCTCAACAAAATCCTGTTTGAGACCGGACTCTTGGCGAATGCAGTTTTGTTTATCATAATCATTCGAGAAAGACAAATATGTCTCTTAGATACTTTTATTGTCGGATATGATTTTGTTTTGTATTTCCACCCAAAACGTTTCTTTCACCCGCAAATATTAAGCCAAATAATAGATCGTATCAGTATATCCAGTACTCTTTGTATATAAAGTCGACGACGCTAGATTTTGATTTTGTCGCAAAAACAGACAATGCGCATATGGGAGAAAGTATTCAGTCAGAAACAACGAAAAATAAAGTGTTATACTTACGGATGTTTACCATGATTAGATAGAAGAGCCAACGTTGAAGCGTTTTGTTACAAATCCCCTTGTGTGCCACCGATGAAAACTGCGAAGTGTAAACTGCACAGGGGGCAACAGGCAATTAGCAGCCGCGAGAAGTTAATAAACAAAACAGGATTGAGATGAAAGGCATGCTTACCTGATTGGTACCTGCTCCTCGGGATCTTGGGCCCGTGCCCCGTTGACAAGTACGTACAGAACCACAGCTAATACTGCTAGCATAACTTGTTGGAAGTATACCATGATTGAGGATTTACAACAAAATCGTTCTGCTAGTACTGCTGTAACAGTGTTTTGAAAAGAAGTATTGCTAATTAATCAATGTAACATGTTAGTTACAGTATTAATATGCAAGTTAAAACGTTGTACTTATATATTTAAAACTATAAAATGCTTAGGAGCTTAATAATCTGTTAACTTATTATGCTTGGCATGCAAGTATATACATGTACATACACGAAAAGTCCATGCCAATAATTGTCTTAATTACCAGCTCTACTTTTCTGACAATTGTTATATATCGGGCCTATTATATATTTTCGAAATATAAAGAAGATAAAGAAAAATATACACATATACACATATACTATTGCTAGAATAAAAAATGACAAAAGGAATCTACAACTGTCCTGTGGGTGATCAGTTTAAATATTGTAAGCAAAATGGCTATAACGGTAACTGACAAATTGTGTTGAACAAATTATGTATCAAGATAGCATCGACCTGATATAACGACATGATTATACTTTTCATAGTCATGTTACCTGTAAAACTTATATAAAATCATTCACAAACACTGTCGACTGACGATTGTTTTGAAACTTACGATGCGGCTTCGAATTCTAAAAGAAGTCAACGTTTGACTTCTCTTATTTTTATTTTTATTATTATTTATGCTTCAATGATTTTAACGTACGAGTTCAAATTGTTGCAAACTATTTTTCTATGATAATGTCATATATAAATAATTGTAAATAGTACTTGCCTTGCTGTATACGTTCATAAATTTGCTACCCTTTCACAAAGATCGTGCGACTTTCTTGACTGACTGTGGACGGCCTGTTGCCTGGGCTCTTGAGGGAATCTTATATTTAAGGATGTATCCTCTTGTACTACGTAGTGCATGTGGATTTCAAAATATCATTTCACATTTCCTTTCCGGCTAAATTTGCAAAAGTCATAAGGATTGTTTTTTATTTCAACATATCATCTTTATAAATATGTAACGATGTGTTATGATTTCTGTCTAAAATATTTGATGGAGTGAGGTTATTAAGACAACTTTCGAACTGACAAATTTTATAATAATCCTATCCTTTTTATGAATTTTAAGGACTCATAGAGATATATTTTGTACAAAAGCTAATATATTGTCGACTGACTTGAAAATGGGATTTTGGCTGAGCAGTGTCGTTTTTTCTATTTACCTCCTTCAGCATTTAGTTTGTATTAACCATATACACAAGTATGTGAGAAACAAGTAATTTTATTATTCTGTAAGTTGAATTCCTACTTAATACACTTAAATGTTAAAAATTAATATGCCAGTAAAATTGAAATCGAAGTGTAACTGTTAATGAACCGATTCCATGCCAGAAATTAGGAAATATTTTTTGACATATACATGTATATGTAATTGAAATAAATTCATCAAAGTATAGTACATATTGACAACAGGTTGCTGCAATGCGCAAGGTGCACCATACACGCGCCAGTTGTTTGATGAATAAGTTTAAACAAACAGCTTCAGTCCAAGATCACCTCTACACAATAAGTATAAACATGAAGCTGCAGTCCAAGATCACCTCTAGACAATAAGTTTAAACAAACAGCTTCAGTCCAAGATCACCTGTACACAATAAGTTGAAACAAACAGCATCAGTCCAGGATCACCTCTAGATAATAAGTTGAAACAAACAGCTTCAGTCCAAGATCACCTTTAGACAATAAGTTTAAACAAACAGCTTCAGTCCAAGATCACCTCTCGACAATAAGTTGAAACAAACAGCTTCAGTCCAAGATCACCTCTACACAATAAGTTTAAACAAACAGCTTCAGTCCAAGATCACCTCTAGACAATAAGTTTAAACAAACAACTTCAGTCCAAGATCATCTCTAGACAATAAGTTGAAACAAACAGCTTCAGTCCAAGATTACCTCTACACAATACGTTTAAACAAACAGCTTCAATCCAAGATCACCTCTAGACAATAAGTTTAAACAAACAGCTTCAGTCCAAGATCACCTCTAGATAATAAGTTGAAACAAACAGCTTCAGTCCAAGATCACCTCTAGACAATAAGTTTAAACAAACAGCTTCAGTCAAAGATTACCTCTACACAATACGTTTAAACAAACAGCTTCAGTCCAAGATCACCTCGAGACAATAAGTTAAAACAAACAGCTTCAGTCCAAGATTACCTCTACACAATACGTTTAAACAAACAGCCTCAGTCCAAGATCACCTCTAGACAATAAGTTGAAACAAACAGCTTCTGTCCAAGATCACCTCTAGATAATAAGTTGAAACAAACAGCTTCAGTCCAAGATCACCTCTAGACAATAAGTTTAAACAAACAGCTTCAGTCCAGGATTACCTCTACACAATACGTTTAAACAAACAGCCTCAGTCCAAGATCACCTCGAGACAATAAGTTTAAACAAACAGCTTCAGTCCAAGATCACCTCTAGACAATACGTTTAAACAAACAGCTTCAGTCCAGGATCACTTCTACACAATACGTTTAAACAAACAGCCTCAGTCCAAGATCACCTCTAGACAATAAGTTTAAACAAACAGCTTCAGTCCAAGATTACCTCTACACAATACGTTTAAACAAACAGCCTCAGTCCAAGATCACCTCGGGACAATAAGTTTAAACAAACAGCTTCAGTCCAAGATCACATCTAGACAATAAGTTTAAACAAACAGCTTCAGTCCAAGATCACCTCTAGACAATAAGTTTAAACAAACAGCTTCAGTCCAGGATCACCTCTAGACAATAAGTTTTAACAAAGAGCCTCAGTCCAAGATCACCTCTAGACAATAAATTTAAACAAACAGCTTCAGTCCAAGATCACCTGGAGATAATACGTTTAAACAAACAGCTTCAGTCAAAGATCACCTCTAGACAATACGTTTAAACAAACCGCTTCAGTTCAAGATCACCTCTACACAATAAATTTAAATAAAAAGCTTCAGTCCAAGATCACCTCTAGACAATAAGTTGAAACAAACAGCTTCAGTCCAGGATCACCTCTAGACAATAAGTTTTAACAAAGAGCCTCAGTCCAAGATCACCTCTAGACAATAAATTTAAACAAACAGCTTCAGTCCAAGATCACCTGGAGATAATACGTTTAAACAAACAGCTTCAGTCAAAGATCACCTCTAGACAATACGTTTAAACAAACCGCTTCAGTTCAAGATCACCTCTACACAATAAATTTAAATAAAAACTTCAGTCCAAGATCACCTCTAGACAATAAGTTGAAACAAACAGCTTCAGTCAAAGATCACCTCTAGACAATAAGATAACAACAACACATTCATGGTGAACATCTGCGGGATACACATTCAAGGCCTCTATAAGCGTTCATGGTCTCATTTTCACTAATACGACAGTGAGATCTTGCATACGTTGCATTGTGTTTACAGCCCGACATCAACGGGATAGATTGCGATGTGCGCACAGACATAGGTACCTGAGCTGTTTTTACGATGAATCTCGGTTAAATCTGTCTGACAATAGTTTCTGAAACGTGTCTACAGTAGGCGCAATGAAGGATTTATTAACATCTGCTCATTTGAGACTTGATTTTGGGAGGGATTTTGTTGGACACTTAAATCCACTGCTTAAATAATACGTGGTAATTAAAATACAACCCGTTATAAGATTTCTATTCCCTTATTCAAACCTCTTTTTTGGAACAGCACAGGAATGCAGGATGGCGCTCAATCCCGTGCGACCTTTGCGATTCTACGGGCAAATAGAATCGATTTGCTATCCGCGCCCTCCGTTTACCTAATTGAACACATTCATTCAGAATATTGCAGATCGGAAGTAAGGGCTGGAAGGTCACTCAGCCTGCAGCTGTTAAGGTAGTTTGTAGTGGAGGAGGCGAATCGAAATGGACATCGAACTTGCTGTCAAAGCGCAAAAGATACCGGATTGTCAAATGGAAGTACTCGCTACTGACTGATTTGACCACTGATAGATGCGAAATAAGCTTGTTATTACTAAATTTTAATAAGGGAATGCGTTATAATTTTTCAGACTATTCGATCTTCTTTATTGTTAATTTGAATGCACGTTGTATTAATATACGTATTTTTTTGGAGTACTATGCGATACATTTATGAAATAAAAATATAAAATATCCAAGTAGTATCTATGAAATTTTGAAATTGGGGATCATGTAACTATTGTAATCAGCATGTGCGTCGATTTTAAGTTATGTGGACACTTTCAAATGCAATACCAGCAGGTAGGAATCGTTCATTTCTGTTGAAAATGTATGTACATGTATATGCATGCATTCAGCGTGTTTTACAATCTTGTATTCATTTCATCTTTCCTTAGTTACTTACCAATACTTAACGATGGTATTTAACGTTATAACTTTAGATTAAAAAGATCAAGCTCTTTCTTTGAGTCAATAAAATGCCGTTGGTTGATAAAGTAAATAATCTTAACTTCATATATTTTAGCATCCGCATTCGTCCCCTATAACATTCGTAATTATGCGATCAGTTGATTAATTGGTGGTAAAATTTACTATAACAGAAAATAATAAAGTTCTTATCTATAACAGACTCCGTAACATACACGCTTTAGTTTATAAAGTACCACTTAACAGAGATTAGCTGTAATGCAATGTTTCAAATGGGACAACTTATTTAAGTCGTAAATGATATATGACTTAGCTCTATGACTCGAAACCTACTTTAGGTTTTGATATACAGTAAACACTAACATAGGTATGTCAGCATTCAAGGTCTAAGAAAGACCCGTGAACACGACGAATTGTGTATTCACCAGAGACCCTTCCTTATGAAACAGACATCCTGGTGATGTCCAACTCAAAACATCCACTAAAACAGATCAGTCGCATAAATATTAGCCTTTCATTCCTGTTGAATTACACCGCTCTTCTGAATGTATAACTAAGCCATAAAATCTATTAAGCGGGTTTGTTGATATAGAATTTGCACGTTATACTCATAACCTTTTTCACTTTTAAACGAACTCTATAAATAGCATCGCCGATGGTCAATTAGTTTGACATGGAAATATTAAATGAGTGCAAGGTAAATATTTATATACAAAAGGTAAATATTTATAAACAATAACAATAATTGCAGTGGCATCAAACAACAATAATTATATTTTCATTTGTCAACAAATACACAAAAGTTTTCGGCGACTGTGTTAGTAGTAGGCATACTCGCCTTGTTGGCACATTCATTTGACGACATTACCATTCCTTTATCTTGTAAAGAATTTGTTATTGAATTGCTTGTTTTCACATAATATGGTGTGGTAGGCGAATCTTCTAACGACAACACGACGGGCAGCAAAAGGACCTCATGTAAAATGCCAAAAGTGATCACGAAACTCATAACTTGAAAGAACGAATAAAATATATAAGAGTTGGCAAACGCCAGAACGACAACGCCTAAAATTGAGGATATTGCTCTATGGAAAATTTGTATTCCGGTCGATTTTAATCTGTTTACATCCTTTTCTTGCTTTTTCTTACCATCAGCAATATTAAAGCCATGACAAATATGAGCTGAAAAGTATACTTAGAAGCCAATGCTCATGATTACGTGTATCGCCGTTACAGAACTTAGTGACAGGTCAATGAATGTCAAAAAGCCAAATACACCATTATTATTGCTAAGGTAATAGTTATGTACAGAAGGAGCAAGGGGAGGGGCAAAAAAATACATGTGACTTGGAAAATCATGCCAACAATAATACCAACAGTCTGTAAAGTTTGTGCCAAGATGATACGCATCGTTCATTATAAAGGAAGTAAACAGAAAAGACAAAATGAGAAAAGATAAACCGTCAACTAATTCTCGCATCCCCTAGCATGGATTGGTCTTCTTCCTGGCTTTCTTTTATGCATTCGGAAAATAGGTGAATCCTTAGAGCAAGAGTATGTTGTTGTTTCTTTTACAAAAAACTATGACAATATCGACCTGGAATCTCTGATTTTGTTGGATGCTTAGGAATGTTTTAAGCCCAGTTACAAATGCTGATTCAGATGTATTGACGTAGCTTTGTAATAGTTTATATGTAGCCAGCCAGTTTATTTCTACATTGTCCTGGACCATTGCATTGCTTTTTAGTTTTGATATCAAGCCCTCCACGTCTTTTTGATTACAGGGGTCAGCGTAGCTAATAACGTCATCAAAAACTAATGAACAACCTTAGCAATCGAAGAGGCAATTAGTTTTGGGGAAAAGGTACTTTGGCAATTTGTCTAGAAAACTTTTTTGCGTCAACCTTCTCTGTTGTTGTCTTTCCTGCACAGCAATCATTATAAGCTGCTAAGACGGAGTCTGCGTAGACATGTAGCAAAATGTTGACTTTCGTTCGTTTCTTTTTCAGTGACCGCAAAACAGGCCAAGGGATAGGTAGCCTGATTGGTGTACCAAAACAGGACTGCAATAGCTGCTAAATGTAATTAATTAAGTGATAATTACAGCAACATCCAGCTTTTTGGATGGAGAAAGACCCCGAACAATTTCCCTGTTTTATCACTTCTTTCCCATCCTCTAACCAAGACTGACCTCACCCGAAAAAAATGTTTAAGTACAATGGCAAACATATCGTTATTTCAAATCATTCATTTAAACAACATTTATTAGCCTATAATATTCTACATATTTCACACTGTTTTATAAGACACATAGTATGTAGAAATAATTTTGCCCTTCTATGCTCTCCATTGTACAGCACGTCTGTCTTTTTGTGGACACCTCATGAGTCAGAAGATAGTTTCTACGTGAATAACAACTATCAGCCAGCAGGTGACCCGCAAAAGCCTGCTCAATGTAGTCCTGTTGAATTGACAGACAGTACATTATTTTTATTTTATTGTAGTCAATGTAATCAAAATGAATTTTCATTACACGCCATGAAAATGATAAAAAAAATTAAGAAAATGGCTTTAAAGTGTTTCCCTGTGATTATTGCTTTTGCAAGAATTATATACCAAATGTAGTTTATATTTAGTTTAAAAGACCGATCCCCTATAGCCTATACCTAGGGGACATAATAGCCCTTAAAACAGTATAAATTATCATAAGCATGAGTAAAATCAAAGACAGAAATATGTTTTTGTGTATCTGCCGTTTTCCTTTATTCATTAAACGGTAATAAAAGTGAAACCAAGCTACACCTGTTGAAAAGCAGGAAAACAATAGGTTGGGTTTACTTTCAACTGACTTTACAACGGGAGTTTGAATCCATATTGTATCAACAAAGAGGTCATACGTTTAAAAAAGGACGATGTAAAATTTTGACACTCGTCCGGATATATAACTAAAACTAAAACTTAAAGAACCTTATAAAACTTTAATTTCCAACTTTCATATGATGACAATAAATGACATTAAGGCTTCATCTGCAATATTTTTTACTGCTCGACGTACAACTGATTTCATCTTGTATGCAATGGCTTCAAGACAATGTAAACGATATTTCATCAATTTTGTTTATATTAACATTTCTAAAACTGGTTTACAATTTTTTTTATCTGTACCTATAATATCCCGTTGTATACATGTATTCATCATAAATGATTCATTAAACAAAATATCAATGATTTTTACTATCTACTAATATTTAATGTATAAGGGGTACATATAAATTATATTATTTGATATACCGGTCCCGGTAGCGCAATCGGTAGAGCGTCGGCTCCAGGTACGGGAGGCCCTGGGTTCGAATCCGGACAGCGATATACCAAAGTCGTTACAAATGGTAGTGGTATAGCTCCCTTGCTAACGCTCAAGCAAGTATAAAGATTGTTCCACGACTGGTTGGCCCGGTGTCAGGATAATGTGACTGGGTCTGGTATCATGTCTGGTGTTCACGGTATGCTATACACAGTGAAGGCAGCACTATGTCTGCTTCAAATAAACACCGTCTCCAGATAACTGAAATACAGTTGGTGGGACGATAAATACAATAAACATATAACTGGATACCTGATTTTATCCAATATTCGATCGAAAGCGTGTATCACGCGATGTACTATCATGAACCAAGCGAGATAACTATGGTTTGAACTCGATAACGTTTTTTATAATAATCAGTTATAATGCAATTATTTCAAGGGACAGACATGCTGAGTTCTTTTGTCTCAGCTGAATTGTTTACTAAAATGATTACCATGGTCAAGACACAGAAAAAAGTCTAATAACTGAAACCTCATAACATTAATAGTGTTAATTAATAATTAACTTGAAAGATTTATGTCTGCCATGCCTTAAAAACGGAAATTGCTACTTTGTTTATCATGTATGTCTCTTTATTTGAAGAAAAAAAGTCTTAATAACTAATTTAAAACTTTGTCAAAAATCTGCAAACAACTTGTTTACGTCGTAGATATGTAAGATTAATGTGGAAAAAAGATTTTTTAACACATTTGACTTTTTTTTTAGCTTGGTAGGAGCTGGATTCGAACCAGCGTGGACAGTTCTGCTTTTGTTCACAGGACAGTGCTTTAGCCCACTAGACCTCAGAGGCCGCCGAACTTTGTGTTTACTAAAATAATGACAATTGTCAAGACACAAAAAAGTTAAATAAATGAAATTTCTCCACGTTTATATATTTTGCACTTCAAAGGACTCCTGGTCGTTACCTTGTATATCATGTATGCCTCTTTATAAGAATTTGTCAAATATCTGCAAACAAATTTTTATATCATAAATATGGAAGAATAATGTGCAAAATTCGAACCAACGCGGACAGTTCTGCAATCACGTTCTCAACGTACATACATATTTGGCAAAAGACATGTTCGCAAAGTCGTCTTGCCTTTTCAAATGTTGGTATATATGTTGCTATTCTCATTGGACTTTGTCATATATTCTTATAGAATTTAAGTTACCGATTTTAATTAAGACCTCTTTCTCTACACAATGCCACCAAATAATAATGGATTTTATTGACAACAGAAATATTTATGTCATAATCCTTTCATTCATTTATAACCTTAACCGCTATTAATGTAAATCATTTCTTAAAAAAGCACATATTGTGGTTATATTTTAAACCACTCTATCAAATAGTTTGTTTGTTTAAGTCGATTGTATGAAAAGTAGCTGATAGAAATAAACATTACATCATAGAGAGTAATAATTTTAAAATATTATGCTCATTCGCTGAGTTTAGAAGTGTTTTTTTTTAAATATTTTATTGTATTGTAGGTGGGTTATATTGTATTGTATTTTGCCTTCGCTCCATGTACACAACATTAGTCATGACATTAATTTAGTTGCGTTAAGTTAAATTAAAACTACTTTTTGCGCAATTGTTTATACATTATTTTGTAAGATAGTTGATCATGTTTAAATTACTATGTGCCGTCGTGTAATTTACATATTAAAAAAACAATAAACAACAATTCATATGATTTATGTCAAAACTTAAATCGTTGTATATGTCTTTCACCAATACAATGTATGTTTTACAAAATGTTTTTTGTTTCACCTAACAATTCGCTAAAAGTATTTTGTAAAATAGCGTGTTGACCTGTTCATAAAAATAGTTTTATTGTTGTAAATACAACAATGGAAAGTATAGGTGTCAAAGCTTTATGTTGCTGTTTAGCACATGCTATTATGCAATTCAAATAAATATTTTATTTGTTTGACAAAAGAGTATTTACATTATAAATTGATCTTAAAGGTATTGGAAGTTTTAAACATTCGAAATAAAATTTCTATACAAGATAAAAAACTAGTGGTGTCTTATTATATGTTATAGAGATACCAAATTTAAGGAAATTTATAATTCGTTTAAAATTTTCACCAAGAAACAACTGTTTGATATTTCCTGACTGTAGCACTACAGTTTACTCACAAATAGTAGAAGTTGCATGCATTATGTTTATAACTTTATATCTTATTAATTTAAATTAATACATTTGTTCAAATTGTAATCATATGTTATACATGTAGAATGCCTAATGAAATTATTTTACTGCTTTTTACGTTCATGTATGTTGAATGCTAAAAGTTCTGTTTTTAATTTATATTCTTTGAGGTGCCTAAATTAAAAGTTCGATGGACACGTTTATTTATGCCCTGTTGCTTTACCTAATAAATGCGAATGTTACATTTTATTTATAACATCTAGAGCTTGTACAATTTATTAAATAAAATTATTGTTGACGAAACAAATCTATCGATTCTAGTACATCTATTTAAACCTGTAAACGTAGTAATATTATTATTTACTATGGCACTTATTTTATAGCCATACTTTAGTTACAGCTTCGTTTCCATTTGACTTATTTGTAAGTTTATTATTTTAGAAGATAATCAAATATATATATATTAGGTATTATAAGGTATAATCTGTTGGAATTTATTAATTAATTAAAAAAAATGCTTTTTGTCCTAAATACCGAGCAATAGTCAAGCGTATTTACTTTCGACAACGATGTTTAATACTTGTATGAGTTTATTCTAAAAGAATATTTTTTCTTTTATTCTTTGTACGTAAGTTTTCGATTTTTTTTTTAAATTACAATGATATCACTTTAAAACACACATAAACAGAAAGAAACACAATCGTTTGCAAATATATTTATTTAAAAAAACGATAGATATCCAATCATAGTTACAATTTGGTCACTATAAAAACAAAAACTACATTTCTTAGTCGACTGTATCGCACTAATGATTGAAATACTCAGATTCTGTTACATTCATGACTATCTAGTAGCCATGATTGTATAGTATATCAAAACATTTTCTTTGATAAAAACCTAGAGAAACAATGTATTATAGAATTACGTTATTGTGAATAAAACATGTTCATATTAACACGTGCACAGTGCAAACATAAACGTTGTTCAGTAGCCTAATGTCTATAAAATTAACCATATTAGTGAGCAAAGGCTAACAGTTTCACAAAATCATACTTGTACCAAAATTACTGTCACGAATTAACACTACATAGCCAAACATTACTGTTATGTTGATTAAAAAAAATATTGCTGATTTTGTACTAATATAGACAGAACATTTCCTAATCTTTCGGTTCCTTAGAAAACAATGATAATACATTTAAAAAAAGCTTAGAAATGTTTTGTGAATTTTATTTGAAAGGATTTGAAAACATGACTATTTTGGAGCTAGTTTTCTGGACTGAATAGGTCATGTTTAGACGTAAGTGGTACTTTTGCGGTATAAGGTACCCAAAGTGAATCTTTTAAAATATTTCATTTAGTTTTAAAATTAAAATACAGGCAAAAATGAATCGATTACAAATGTATTTGTTGCTGTTTGTCTGGGGTAATATAGTTTTATTTCATCACTCGTGGTTAGAAAAAAAGTATTCTTTATGGTGAATACGCTACTCGTGAAAATACTATTTTTCTGACCAACAAACATAAACGTATTATTTAACATAAACTCAATAAAAATAGAAAATTAACCCAATAGACCTGCAATAATAATAATAATAATAATAATAATAATAATAATAATAATAATAATAATAATAATAATAATAATAATAATAATGATAATGGACAAACATTATGACATTATTTTTAAAGTTTTTGCGAATTAAAATCACAAGAAACCTGAAATAATGAGCATCATAAAAAAACTTAGAATTTTATGTAAGAAAAATGTTATAAACCTAAAATTAACATGCAAACGTATTAATGATTATTGTCATTTTCTTAAAAACTAACAATATTAATTTGTACGAGTAATAAGCCTACTAAAAAAAATAACAATAATAATAATAATAATAATAATAATAGTAATAATAAATTTTCACAAAAGTTAAAATCAACTACATCATGAACATATAAAAGTACATTACAACGTAAGCATAGCGATGGTAAATATCTCTTTCTTGAAGACAATTTTTCATTCTACTGAATATGCTTAGCGTAATCTGTAAAACAACAACATAAATAATGTCATAAAGTAATAATTTATATAATTTATTATATAATAAACTTTATTTTATAAATATATTAATATAAAATTAAAAGAAACATTAATTGCCATGGATTAAACAAAGCAGAATACCCTTTTTTTAAATACCAACCAATACCGTTCTTGCAATGATACAGGCTTATATGACACCAAGTAAATCATGTGTTTTTCTAAGATTGGTTGTATTTTTGTTGAGATAATATGTACTGAAATGAAGTTCATAATCTACTGACATAGCAACTGCTCGTTGTTTAAATTACAGCGTTGCTGTTGGTACCTAATAATTTGATAATGACCCAAGCAGTTTGCAACACAAAATGATGCCTCCATTTGACGCATTTTGTAGGCAAAATATTTCTCAATTTTGCAAATAATAAACTCAGACAATTATTGATAACAACTGACATTTAAGTATCTTAGTAATTAAAATATGATGAAAACTGAATATATTAATGATTATGAGATATTTTACATATGGAGACATTTATCAATCATTTTAATGGTTAAATTCAAATTATACATTATTATATCTTAAAATGAACAATATAAAAACCTTTTCAAATTAACGCCTTACAAAAGTCAGAACCTTTTATACACGGGAACTGCTAAGAAGTAACAATTTAAAAAATCCATTAATAACTCTTATAGTAGTAACCAAATTTACTCCAGAATGCTTCATATGTGGTTAATAAATGATTAACATGGACAGTACACACACAACAATGACCATCATAATAATGTAAACAATTAACACACTCATCTAAAATAATTGTAAAATAATGTACACATATACAATTAATATATGTTTGTTCTCTCTCTGGTTAATGTCGATCGAAAACTAGTATGTACAAAAAGAGGCAAAATGTTAGCATATTTACATTACAAAATGTGAGGTTTTTTTCTAAGACACAAACCTACATCACGTAAAATGGTATTTGTATTTTATCGCACATACATATACAGCGAACATAGTTCAATTGTTAATCTAAGACAATGTCAACATCGAGAACATTAACCATTTACACAAATAGAACGGACATTTAAATACATCAGAGCATCTTTTTCCATCGTTCGCTCAATAAACAAATCTAAATGGTTTTAATCGATATGGTCAAATACACATGTATGTAATGGCATAGTTGTATACTAATATATATTTATGTTGTAAAACAGTATAACGAAGAAGCTTACTTTTTAACATAGATTTATACATTTTCTTAATACAAATGAATCCTTATTAATCAGGGTCATGAATGTTTTTACATAATATATGATAATACCATAATAAACATATCCACAGAATCTAGAAGTTATAAGTTGTAGTTGTTTCTTTAAGTCTTTTTATCAGACAACCAATGTTGTATCACAAAGCAAAGTCTTATGTTTGTCGAATCGTTTAAAGGCACCATGATTACGCCCCACAATCAACCCTGATTCTACTTCATTAAATTAAGAAAACAACTCAAAATCTTACTCATCTGCTAAAGATTAGATGCACAGAAAACAAGACATATTGATATGGACAAACTTTGCAGCCAAACGTGGCTATTAGCCTTTGACTAAAGGGTTCGTGCAGGTCAAGAACAAAGACTGAAAGAACATAATGAAGCAAATACATATGTTTTATTTAACTTAGACCTTCATAAATTTGTTATGAGTAGTGTCAACATATGTTTAAACTACCCTATTTAACTCTTATCGTACGGCATGTACCACATCAATATAGGATTTTTAAATTACAACGTTGTTTTTCGAAAGATCCTAAGGGTCGTCGTCCCCTCATTCAAAATAACCAATATCGTCCTTCCCCTAAATGAACAATTAGATATTTTATAGCAAAGTGAAAGTGTCGCAGACAAAGATATTTGCATGGAGGTATTCAACGAGATCTCTAAACGTGGTCATCTCTGCACCCATAATATCGAAAGGTATACGGCACCCCGTGGCATCATTCACGATATTTATGAATGTCAATGCAGACATTGAATCATAACCGACATCCGACAGCTTAGAAGACAGTGAAATCTCATCCTCGTCGTACTGCATGATTATAGATGAAGCATGTACAATCAAACGTTGTAAAACAAACTTTTGCGTGTCTACGTCAGCATCGGCATGTTGTTCTTTATTGAAAACTGTTACTTCAGAGTCGTTTTCATTCTGAGCGATCTCTCTGGTGATATTGTGTTCGATACTAGTTTGAAGAGTGTGAACAAGAGTCTTCATTTGAGGACCGGCATGGTCTCTGGCTATTGCATTCCAATCTAAATCTGCAAATATCAAACCTGACACATTTGTCAGCAATTGAAATTCAACGCAGCTCCTAATTTCTGGAATTGACAGTAGGCGATGTCCGCGCCTCTTAAAGAAGTCGTCCATTTTTTTATCTTTTACCATCCCAAGGTCCAACGCACCCCACCTTACCGATTGACAACAGACACCATTTTGCCGGAGATAGATTGCAAATGCGTCCAGGAAATTGTTTGCGGCTCCATAGTTAGCCTGCCCAGGAGTTCCAATGATACTGCTTATGGACGAAACCAACTGAAAATGAGAGATGCCTTCTGATTTTGTTGCAAAGTACATGTTCAAAGCACCAAGAACCTTCGGTTTCAGAACATTTTCAAGCGCAGCATAGTCCATTTTTATTACCGGTTTACTGTCCAGCACACCGGCACAATGGAAAACACCTTTTATTTTCCCAACCTTCTGTGAGATGTTGTCAGTCGCTTCTTTGACTGACTGGAAATTGCTTGTATCTGTTACCATGTGAACTATGCAGCATTCATACTTTTGCGACAGTAGCTGGATTGCCGTCAAGTGCTTTGGGTTTTTCTCTCTACGACTTAAAGTCACTATTTTTCTGGCGCCTTTTTCAACTATCAGCTGTACGATCTCCCATCCTAAACCGGTCAGACCCCCTGTCACAACATAAACACCATCCTCATCAAACAGTTTGCTGCTATATTTTTTACAAGGCAAGAGCATTTCACTGCCTTTAGCAATAAGAATATGCGGCAAAATAGCATCTTCTTCAACGGAAAGCAATTTCTGATTTTTCTGTAACCACTGTATGACCATGTTAAGGTTCTTTGGGACCTTGGCTTTAGAAAGCACACTTTCAAACCCAAACACAAAAAGTTTGCATCTACTCGCTCCAAGCATTTCCACCTGATTCTTTGACAATAATTCTGGAAGTGCAATAACAATGTTTGCCTGCCAAATTTCTTTAAGAATTTTTTGTTTCTTTGTCAGCAATATCACAACGTTTGCTTTTGCATCATTCATGTCGGTGAACTTTGCTTGCCTATTGTGGATCAGCATCAACTTAAGAAGATTTACAAATGGCGTGTTACCTGTGACGATTTTACATGTTGATTCATGTGGTACTCGTTGTGTCATCTCCCAAAAGATAAGGGAGTACACAAGCAGTCCTGGTTTGTAGTTTGGAATGTGTGTTTTTCTGATTGAACAACCTCGGGGTACGTGTAGAACTGGTTGAACCTTTGTTGGATACACAATAACGTGTTGAATTCTGTTTTCTAAATTCAGCTCATCATGCGCTACCGTTTGTCTTTTACATTGCAGGAATGTATTTGACCTGTTGTCTATCTTTATGCCAGTATATTCTATTCCTACAAGAATCCCCCCTCCTTCATCAATTTCTGATTCTGCTAAAAGATTAGGTGGGTGAAGAAATACATCTTGTACAAACACTTCCGATCCGTCAGAAGAAAGGTTTTTACGCGGTGGGGTTCCTCTGGAAACACAAGCAAAGGTCTGCTCATCGTTGTTCTTTTGTACCACAACATAGCTGTTTACAGCTTCTTTGCAACTTTGTCGCATTATAAGGTTTGACCTTAAGTCTGGAACTAGCGTTGTCTTTGGTATCCTGTTTAAGTCCGGATGAAAAAGATGAGACTCCCGTATTATAATTTCCCGGGGATGCAAAGCATCTCTGGGTCGTGAAATCATGAAAGATAGGAAAGTTTCTAAAGAGGCCTTCAGCGGGACTTGCAGATCTACAAGAATGAGGGTTTTAAGTGCAAACTCCATTTGTGCTGACCTAGTAAAACCCCACACTTCAGATCCGAAGATATTGATGACTTTTAAAGACTCATCGCTGGAGAAATGCTGTGTGTTCTGTGTTGTAACAACAAGGGGTACAGAGACTGTTATTTTCATCAATGATTGGATAAGTTGTGTCAGTATCCAACAGTTGCTGCGCACTCGTTCATAGATCTTCACTGGCGAGGTCAGTTCCTCTTTCGATTCGTTGTCACCAAACATCAAGATGATTATATCATCCGGACCTAATTCTTTTAAATGGATATCAACGGTGTTCAGTTGTGACAATCGAAGTACTTTTTTTACTTGTTTTGTAGACAGCAATATTTCAAATCTTTCTTCATTTTGCTCGTCTGTCAGAATGACGAGGTTGTTCTCGTGTCTTTGTGGAACGCTCTTTGTTTCAAACGGTAGCAATCTCACGTTGTAAACAAGCTCAAGTGGTACCTTCCAGCCTTCTTTTCTAATGTATGACGTAAAATTATTTACGGTAAAAATAATGTCGTCGTTTGTGTTCAAAACGTACATATCAAAATGTACTTGATGTATCGTCTCCATTTCTGTTACTTTTGTACGTTTGCAGTAAACTTTCATTTCACGCTCAGGCTGCCTGCAAACCTTAATTGATTCTATACCAGCTGGCAAAAACGGTTTGGATGTTCTGTCGATAGAAAAACCAAAGAAACTGCTCTGCAGTGTGCAGTCTAGAATGCAAGGATGAACCGTGGTTTTGTCAATACCTCTCCAGACTGGCTCAGGAACAATCATATCTACAAGGCATTCCGAATTCGTTGCAACGCAATTTTCAAGCATGCTAAAGCAAGGTCCATATTGAAATCCTGATTTTCTTAGAATACCGTATATCTCATTCTGACTGAATGTTTTGCATTCTCCTTGACAAAGTCTCTTTTCAATTGTTTCTGCATTGAAACAAGCTGGCTTCTTAAGTTTCGCTTTCTTGCTTATATTAATAGTCCCTCTGCACTTTGCAACAGCCCCATCTTTAATAACAAAGTCAATCACTGACTTATTGATTGGTCGGACGATGCAAGTCAAAATGGCTGTTGCATTTTCGTGTATGGTCATTGGACTTAAAAAGTCAAGAGAAATGTCCAAGTTTTGTGAACTGGTCTGAAGACATGATTCTCCAATGAAGAAACCTGCATCCGCATACATTGCACCTGGAATTACAACATTTTTTTTAACTTTGTGCTGAAAGACGAATGCTGTTTTTTCTGTGCCAATTCTCATGGATATCAAAGAATCACCATTGGCATCAGTTGTTTTGTCCATATAAAGATGACTTGCATAAGAGACGCTCGAAGAATTCGCATTGACGGTTGGTTTTGGAAAAGGACATTTTTTCCTTTCAAATGCATATGCCGGAAGATATGAAAGTTTATTCTGAAAAGGATAAACTGCTTTCCACGTTGGATTTACGCCTAGTTCGTAAAGCGTCGAGAGTGATTTCACAAAAGTTTCTGTCTCTTTCCCTTTTGTCATCGATGGAACCGACATCGGCGTGTTTTCTCTTGTTGAGAAAATATCTTTGAGATGTGGCTTTAGGACAGGTGATGGACCAATTTCAACAAAAATGGTATCATCTTGATCTTTTGTCGACTTTTTTACTGCCTCTCCGAATCTTACGGGCATTCTGACATTTTTCTTCCAGTACTTTGCTGATTTTACGACGTCATATGCCTCAAGCTCACCAGTAACTGTTGAGAAGACATGTCGTGATGGCGCTGCGTTTGATGTCATTTTGATCTCATCAATTTTAGCCCTAATTTCCTCTGCAGCATCAGCTACATACTTACTATGATATGCACACAGAACCTCCAAACGAATAACTTTTGCATCAGTGAAGTTTTGCGCTATGTCATTGCATATTTCCTGGATATCATCAGCACTTCCAGCCAGTGTACACGACACTGGGCTAAGAAAAACTGCAATGTTTACCCACCCTTCTTTCTTTGAACAGAGCTTTTCGATTTCACGAATATCTATATTCTTTACAACAACCATTGTTCCGTTTTTCACATTTGCCAGAATTGCCGAACGATAATAAATTACATCAATGGCAGACCTTAAATCTAAGTATCCTGCAGAACATGCAGCTGCTACCTCGCCAACGGATTGGCCAATCACGGCATTCGGTTCAATTCCATTTGCCTTCCAAAGAATATCAAGACCTACCTGGCATGCGAATATGGCGATGTGACTCTTCATGGGATCGTCTGTCTCTGAAAACCCTTCACGAAACATATCGGAAATAGACCAAGTTGTATGGACTTGTAGATGAGAATCAACTTCTGCAATTGTCTTACTGAATGTTGGAATGGTCATCAGTTCTTTGCACATACCTGACCAGGCCGTGCCAACTCCACAGAAGACAAAATTGATAAACCTCTTTCTTGCCGGTAGTAATTGCATGTCAGACGCCTTTGCAAGCTTTTCTTTTAACTCAGTTATAGACTGCACAGGAAATGCCTTCCTGTACTTATTGTGATCTCTTTTTAACTGTGACGTGAATGCAATTGATCTAACATCGTTATTACCAGAGTCTTCTTCAAGGGAATTTTTCAGTGAAGTAATGTTTCTAGTAAGACTTTGTTTTGTTTCTGCCGACAACACAACAAGGCTTGGGTACATATGATTTGTGTGTTCAAATGATGTCTCGTCAGAGTGAAATTCAGTTACAATCGCGTGTGCGTTTGTTCCGCCAAAACCAAAGCTGTTTACACATGCCGTTCGACAATTTGATTCTGTTTCCCAGTCTTGACATTTTGTGGGTACCTTCAACCCAAACTTTGAAAGATTTAGCTTTGGATTTTCATTTTCTACTGAATACATCAATGACGGTACAATAGTTTTATGTTTTATCATCAAAAGAACCTTGATCAAACCTGCGACACCAGCTGCTGATTCCAAATGTCCAATGTTTGTCTTGACAGAACCTATAAAGATTTGTTGTCTTTTTTTAGAGCTGGTGGTATGGAAGAAACTGCCAAGTGCATTTACTTCTGTTGGGTCGCCAATGGCTGTTCCAGTTCCTACAAAAGATGTCAAATGCTGAAAGTAAGAACAAATCAAAACAAACATTTTCTTTTGTATGTTAAGCGCCGCTTTTGTTAATTTGTTTTAATCATATTTTTATTGTTTGCATTTCTCTTATGAAGAAAACTGTCAGAAAGTTCGAAGTTTGAGGTCCATAATGGCCCCTTTGCCATCTTACCATTCCAATGTGGTTATTGTTGTTGGTTACTGTTGTTACTGTTGTTTTTACTTTTGTTTTGTAGTATCTTGTCAGTTTTGTCACATCTACATTTATCTAACATGATTGTGTCATACTCTAATTGCAACTTAAAAAAATATTTACGTGGTAATTTTCATATGATCGTTTCCTATATGTTTAAAACACTGATCTGAATAGATATCTTATAATAACTTTTATTTCTCAAATTATAAATTAAATTCACAAGATTATATTTAAAACAATTCAGACTGCTAAAAGTGTCCGCCGTTAATTATTAAAATACTTACCATGGGCTTCAATAACTTGCATACTGTCTTTCCCGTTGTTAAAATAGCTATATATATGTTCTAACAGCTCAAGTTGCTGTTTTCCAGATGGGGCTGTAATTGGAGTAGTCATGTGCCCATCTTGATTTGTAGCCGTTTTCACGATACCCCATATTTCGTTCTCATCTTTTAGAGCCTGAAAATAATACAATCTGGTTGGTTTTTAATATTATAAACCGTGAAACAACGGTACAACTAGAATGTTTTAAAAGACGTGCTTACTAAGTTAAAAGCATGACAGCGACATTGAATAATTCATGTACATGTAATCGTTTAAACATTTCGAGAATTGAAGAAAGCACATAAAATTAATGAGTGTAAAATACATAGCTATTAACAATTACATTGGCTTGAGAACGTTAAATAATAAAAAGAATTAAGAAGGTAAATTACCGTTAAAATTTTCACTTTTGTAAACTTTTGAAAATAAATGCGTCTAGATCGCATAATGCATAAATACGATCTGAGACTTATCTACGTCTGACAAATCGTAAATTAGAGGGATTTTCTCTTGATGCATAGCGGTATTATATCCGATAATTCTGGTGTTTAGTGAAGTCCATACTGCGTCTTTATAATAGGGATGAGTGAAATTAAGTAAATTTATGGTGTTTGTTGTTGTTGTTTTAACATTTTTCGATGATCCAAATCGTAAAGAGTTTTGAACGTTTCTTTATTCTGACCAATAATCGCCTAATTGACTTAAATCTTGACCTCGTGTAGCCCGGACACCTAGATTGTAAATTGAAAACACCCTGGAAGGCATTATTTTGCCGATTACCGAGTGCAAATCACACCACGGGTGGGTCAAGGTGGTCGCAAATGAGGTTAGTGTTTGCATATGAAATACACAATGTTCTAGTAGTACTGTTCGTTATGCCGGATTAGCGTGTCCGTTATTGTTGTCGGGTTTCTCATTGAATAAAGAAGTCAAATACTTTGAACTTTTTAACAGTGGCCTTAATTGAGACGTGGTCGCTTTAGTGTCGTGGTCGTTAGGTGGCATTTTACTGCATTTGTAAATTTAGTATAATTACGTTCCGTTTTAAATAAGTGTATTATGTTAAATTGGAATTCACGTTGTTTTTATATTTCAATAGCTGTAATCTAAACCTTGCTGGTCAGTCCGCCGCCAGACGTCAAACTGATGGTTTGCTTTTGTTTTTAGAAATGTTGATTTGTATTTGGATTGCTTGTCTTCCTCTAGCGTTAGTATTCTAAATTGTATTTTAAATGCACATATGCACAATAGCGACATACTACGACATGATTTTATTTACTAACATTTATTGCACGCTAATTGATTAAAGGTTTCAAAGAGTTGTCCAGTTACAGGTAACACACACCACAGCACATGATACATGTATGGCCCATAGTCTTTGTAAGTTCTGTAAGTATTGGCTGCTGTTTTGTATTATTCTGTTTGTATTGTTTGCATTGTTTGTATTGTTTGCATTACAACAGCATGTAAATTAAGAAGGAAGCAGGAATAATGTGAATAAGAAGATAATTTATTGTGGATAAGTACATTAAATAGTCTTCAGCAGCTGTATATTAATCTAATGTTTTAAGAAGCAATTAAATAATTATTATACACAGAGGTAATGACAGAGAATTGGTAGCAGCTGTAAACAGCGGTAAACGTTTGTCTCTCAATCCGGAGGCCCCTGGGACAAATCCTCGTCATGTTAAGTTGGTATTTTCATTAATTTAATATAATCAATTAATTTATTTTGTTCGCTGCTATTTTGTTTTATTTATATTTGTATAACTGCACTGTTAGAATAGCGTATCTATGATTTAGAGAATTCAGAGATGTTTCATTTATAAATAATATTTATCATGTAATTGTCATACTAATATGGTGATTAAAGAAGTCCATGTAAGATAAATTATCCCCCAACCCAAAAAAAAAACAGAATCGAGGACGCTGTTACTAATAAAAAGAAATAACAACTTACATCTTTGAGCCGTTTCAAAATAACTATTCCACATCCCTCTGCTCTAGCGTATCCATTGGCTTGGTCAGTAAAGGCTTGACATTGTCCACTTGGAGAAAGCATCCGTGCTTTCGACAGAGCAACAAACAGCGATGGCGCCAACAAACAATTAACGCCTCCGCAAATCGCTGCATTGCATTCTCCTGTGGTAATAAAAATGTGCATCAAGAGACATCTAGTTCAAATCTCATGAAAACAAAATACTTGCCACAGTGAATTGTATGTACTAACATAAACAGACATCGTAATTACATTAAGTTCATAAAAATCGTATTTTATCTATCATATGATAAACTTGAAATCCAGTCTTTTGTACTTTAAACTTGTATTTATAAAACAGTTTCCAAGATTCTCCACTAAGATACAAACCCAATCTTAGCGCCTGGGACCCGATGTTAATTGCGACCAAAGATGATGAGCATGCAGTATCTATTGTCAATGCCGGTCCATGAAGGTTGTACACGTATGCAACTCGGGCAGAGATTATGCTTCGCTGTGTCCCGGTCACCTTGTAATTGCTGGCTAATGTAGGATCGTCCATGCCAACACCGTTAAAGTCATCGTTCATGGCCCCTTTATGTAGTTAAATATATGAGAATATGTTAATTAGAGTAAATAACGTTGTTTTTTTTTCCTCAACGGGTACATATATGTAGAAACCCCAATCGTTGCGTTCACTAAGTCCCAATTAAAATTTCGAATCGAGAAGAAGTATGGCTTGAAGTTTATAATTCAAATGACGAAATATTATAAACTGAGTCTGTCTCAAACACATAATTAGAACTTATCACATAATAGCCAGCGCCCCTGTTCCATTCTGGCAAAAACTAAGCAAACAAAGTTTAGATAAAGTGATGTTGTGTTTGGCATCATAGGCGTAATACTGTGGTGGAGTAGGGGAATCGTTTAGATGTTGCAATTCTTTCGACAGTCAATTTTGTTCTTCTCCCTGCCAAACTGCCAGAACAAGGTATTATACCTTTAATTAAAGCCCCCGTTTCAAATGTACTAATTTTATGTGTGAATGTTTCGGCATTATACAGTTCCTAAAATGTCAAGAAATATATAAAATTTAAAGGCCTCAGGGATGGAGGGATGATGCATACCTCATTTAACAAATCATAATCATTCGTTAATTCATGATATATTCATTGTCTGTAACATGCATTAAAACTTACAATTTTATATTTTATAAGAGGGTCCCATATTCTTTCTTTTTTAAATAGTGGCAGAGACTTTCTTTTGAACTGATGTCAAGTTGTCTAATTGTGTCGAAAAAATAAGAGTCTCAATATGCGTAAGAAATATGCATATGTCTAAACAATGTTTTTCTTTAATTCGAGAGTTAAGTCAGTTTGTTTGGTTGGTTATTGGGTTTATTGTCCCACCAACAGTATTTCAGTTATCTGGAGACGGTGTCCACTTGAAACAGATATAGTGCTGCCTTCACTGTGTATAGCATGCCGTGAACACCTGACATGATATCACACCTGGCCATCCAGTCGTGGAACTATCCTTATATTAGCAAGGGAGCTACACCACTACCATTTTTTACGACTTTGGTATGTTGATATTGTTTCTAAAACTAAATCTCAAGTTGACTCATATTGTCCACAGAGATTGGTTGATGTTATATCAATGATTACATTTCGCGTAAAATCGAGAGAGAGAGAGAGAGAGAGAGAGAGAGAGAGACAGAGAGACAGAGACAGAGAGACTGAGAGGACTGAAAAGACAGGAAGATGATGGATAGAATGAGAGAGGGGTGCATATCCATAGCATGATTATGTAATATATAAAGATCCACTTCTTCTTCAACCCAATATATGTTTTGTGACATTAGTTTATTGTATGTAGAACTTGAATTAAAGGGGGATTTGTAATATATGGCATCATGTTGCAGAAATAAAAGATAAGAAACTGTGTATGTATATCCAGTATTTACTGCGATAAAGTTGAATGGATCTTGATTCATACTCCCACCCCCACAATGAAAATTTTCTGGATCCGCCCTGCTCTGGCATGTGTCAGACTTGTGTTTGGATTTAACATTGAGTTGGTGTATTCTTCAAAATAATTGATGGCGAATAGACTCCTCAAAACATTACAGAGTGGATTCTAGTCCCTGTCGGGTTGAGAACTTTCATGTGAATAAATTTTCCAGCTAAACTACGGTGCGTTGTTGGTTCTATCCAGACATAAGTCTGGGGTCTTCCTCCGCAAATAATTAGCTGGTCGTCGCCAATGTGACCATAATTGTGTCGGTGCGATTTAACAAAAACAAAACTAAACAAATAATATTAAATGATCATAATACCGCAAAAGTTTACTTCCAGTTCTCTTTTTGTTTAATTCTCAAAACGCTCTTGATTGACGTCAATGACAACTGTACAGGCTTTAAACTTTCATCTTTTTACACAACAATACAGAATGTAAGCAAGCCCTACGCCGCATGTAACGAAAGCGCTTGAAAACATTTACAATAAAAAATCAAACCATAGATAATATCATATCTATATAAGCTTTGAATTTGTATTAAATCTCACCTAAAAGAATACCCAAAAGTTGTCATCAACGATAGAACTCATTTTATAAAGATTGTACATCGATGTGATAATCTTCAAATGTTCTCCTTTAGTACATGGCACTTTACCTTCGCCGAGGTATCAATTTGTTGATAGGACAATGTCTTTTTATTTCTACCATAACAAGACTACACGTGGACATAAAAAATAATCAGGATGCATTTACCAATATAGACCCCTGTCAAAGATCCGTCCAACTGTCTCTTGGTGATGCCGCCATTTTCTAGCGCCATATGGACACAGTCAAGAACAAGTCTCTGTTGGGGATCCATAGCCTTTGCCTCAACGTCATTGACCCCAAAGAAAGCGTTGTCCCAATACTCTAATCTGTTTCAAAAGCATATCATTGCTTTGTTAATCGGAACACCTCGGATAATTCACGAATCATCTCTCGGATGTATGTAGGTAGTCGGATCACCTCGGCCATGTCTCTAAATGGAACTTCTTTCGTGACAGACGTTAAAACAAAAATGACAGCTCAGATGACAGCTCACTACATTACGATGTCAGTAAAATTTTGATTTGTGGCTGCTTCAAATTTAAATAATTCAAGTTTAATTTACGCAGCGCAGCAAACACACAACTGTCAAACGACGCCATTGTTTGCGTTTTGTGCGTACTACATTTTAGGCATATTCTTCTGACTTCCGGCGATCGTGATTTTTGTAAGTATTATTGCACCAGATACATCCGAGAGATGATTGTCCCGACGACGGAATTACCCGAGGATTTCCGATTGTTGCTTTGTGTGCATTAATGTTACTGGTGTGCTTAACAAATCAATTAACAATATTTTCCTGAAAGCTGTGTCAAGCGCGCCTTTAAACTAACACTTCCTTAATAGAATAACGGCATTTTAACTATGGTGCATTGCATTTTTAATCCAAGTTATTAAAACAATGAGAACTATGAAAAACTTGATACATAGTTGAGCCAATTTAAGCCAACGATTGTACAAACGCGTGGTCATATAAAATTATTTTGTTTATGTACGTTGTTCATGCGTGTTTTTTCATGTTACGTTGAATCAACAATTGCCTAAAATCTAAATATTCTACTTAAATGAGAAGCAATTACATGCAAACTCAGTAAAAACATTATTTAGACGGCATTTCCAAAGGTTACTTTAAAACCAGTCTTAAGTATCCTATCACAAATTGCTAAGTACAACTTCAACGCTAAAACTTATTATCATAATTTTATGTAATTTATACGACCATGTATTTATACGTCCTTTTGACTAGGCCATAAATAAATCGCCCTACAAACTTAATCTAGCACAATCTAAGGACTTACCCTTTCACAATACCAGCCTTCTTCACATAAGACTTCCCGGGAGCATTTGGATCGGGATCGTAAAACCCTTCCATGGCCCAGCGTTCTGGGGTATATCGATGACATGGTTTTCTCCATTCACGAGAACACGCCAGAATTCTTTGATATTGTCTGCCCCAGGAAACCGACAGCCAATGCCAACAATTGCAATGTCATTGTCATCGGTCATGTTTTGTTGTTTGTTTTACCTTTCAGAATTTGCCCTAAGGATAAAGGGATAAGGAACAGTTAATAAATGTTGGATATAGATCAAAATACAGCAAAACAAAATTTAATCGGGCGGCTATTATGAAAAGTAATAGAACATAGGAAAGTGACTTCGTTCTGTAGGAAAGCTCTGTCGTTTAAATTAAACACAAAAAATTCGTTGATGCGGAGCATCAAAGGCGACACAAAAAGTTGAAGATGTAAAGAGATTAAAGCAAAAATGGAAGCAAGTAATAAAGACACTTTATGGTTTTTATTTGAAAGTTTTCAGTATACTATAATTTATCGAAAAGAAGCCTGTATAACTTATATTCCTGAGACCATAGAATGATTTAAAACAAATAACAAGCAAAACCCGGCACCATTTAATAGGTTTTCAAAGATGTTACATGTGTAGAAAAAATGCAAAATTATTATAATTAACTATAAAACTAAAATGTACTAGCAGAAAATGTACATTTGCAGCAGCCTCAAATTACACAAATACGAGTAAGTATTGTTCAGATAGTATTTTTTTTAATCAAAAGTAGTATTTTTTCTGTATCTTATTGTTTATTTTCAAAATTATTTTGAAAGTTACAGACACACAAAAATAATATAAAAATAACTAGAAAGATGCTTTTTGCTGAAAGGCAAAAATTGGGTCATCCTATGCTTGCAGCTGGATTTTAACGATGCTTGAAAACAGTTGATTGCTTAATAGTTCATGTATGAAGCCAAGTAATACAACAACGAGAAAACCGAACGTAAATCAACTGTTAAAATGAAGATGCGTAACCGTGTGGCTCTGAACTTTGTCTTTCCTCGACATTAACGATTGTTCGATGGATTTTGACAAGTAAAAATTTGTTTGGCAGAGTAAATAAAAATTCAACTTGTCCTTTCTGTCTAGAAAATCTTCAGTGTGTTATCTTACATTGCCTAATCGTTTCAAAGTTTACTTTCGCTTTCACTATTTCTGTGCGCAATAATAATTAAACGCATATAAAATTTAAATACACGCGGGCCGATTGACAAGTGCGTGAAACTTACATAATCACTTCACTGCTTTGATGTCACAAAGACCGGTGCAACAATGTAAAGTCCATTTGAGAAGTGAATTGAAACGAACAGGATAGCAAGCACATTAATAAAACGGAAATTTGTTAAGGCATGGTGAGGATATGTGGCAGGGAGTTCTTATGAAATAAAGAAAAAGTCACGTTAGAACAAATGCTGTGCGGAACTGTTTGGCCCTGACGAGAGTCAGGGCGGGACATAAATAAGTATCCGATTGATTTTGACAAGTAAACATTTTGTTCGGCAAAGTAAAACAACATTCTATTTGTCCGATCTGTAAAGATAATTTTCAGTGTGCTACTGTACATCTATAAAAATTTCAAAAAATTACTTTTAACACTTCCAAACGCCATACTAGTTAAGAAAGGCGGTATGGAGTATTTGCCTCTGACGCAAGTTAGGGCGCGACATAAACAATTATCCAATTGATTTTGACATGTAAATATTTTGTTCGGCAAAGTAAAACAACATTCTACTTGTCCGACCTCTAGACATGATTTTCAGTGTGTTAATGTACATCTCTTAACAATTTCAAAAATTACTTTTCACTAACTCCCAGCACTATACTAATAATATATCAATACAATTTCCATACATGCGCACTGGTTGACAGGTGCGTGAAATCTACATAATCCCTTTGCTGTAATTATGTAATAGAGACCGGTGACATAATGGAAAATGCACCTGAGAGATTTAGCTTTATAACAACAAAGAACACATTAAACATTATTGAAACCAGTAGGATAGTAAGCGCAAGTATTATTAAAAAGAAATCGGAAAATTTTAAGTTATGGTGAGCATATATCGCAATGATTGCTAACAAAATAAGTTAAAGAAAAATTTTCCTTAGTTCGAACAGCTAATTTGATTGTGAGGACATGTGAATATAAAATTGATTTGTCCAAAGGTGCTACAATATGAATGATAAAACCCCTAGTGAGGAGAACAGTGTATACCCTGAATATTCATCAATAGCATTCCAATTTTAAACACACACCCGTAAACAAAGTAAATATACTACTTCAGCATAATCGCATTAATCAATTTGCTATATAATCATTTCTCAAGATGACAATGTCGCATATTAAGATCACAGCATTAATCTACAAGGAATGTAACTCATCAAACTTCGCAAGACCATCTGTTAACAGACTTGTCTACCTCAAACCGTACCAACACACGAAGCAGTCATTATTAACAGCAAATAGCAGCATAAGTGTGCATAGGTCTTTGAAAAAAAAACTTTAATCGGCCCTTCAATGTAGATGCTTGTTCTGATTGCTAGAGTACCAGTGAATGAAATGTTTGACTTATCATGGAATGCACACTGGTGAACTTTCAGAAATAACTTCCTATATCTGGTCGACTTATAATACCTTGAAGATCGCTTCAACGTTAACACAAACAGCGACTACTTCTGCACATCATGTATAAAATGTGTAAATAGTATTTACTAAATATATCGGCAGTGTAGCGTGTCACAAAGTAACATAGTCGTGGCCTTATTTTATATAGTGATTTTGTGTGCGAGGCTAATGTCACGTAGGCCAGAGCGATACTGTAGAGTTCAGGTTTTAGTAAAATAGGGATAATCCTTAGGGTTATTTTGTTGCCTTTTGTTGTGTAAAGGGTTTTTAGAGGTTCTAGTTATGTTGTTTTTTTATTATACTTACATGAAAATAGTGTTTTTATTCATTTTGAAAGGGTCTTGAAAGGTTAACCCATAGTTTATTACGTTAGGAACGGCAAGGGAGATACCATATTGGACAGCTTCGTCGCAGGTGTGAGCTGCACGAGCAGATACATTATTGGACAGTTTCGTCGCAGGAGTGAGCTGCACGAGCAGATACCATATCGGACAGCTATGTCGTAGCACATATACTAGGGATTGTGTTATCAGAGAAGTGTTGTTTGTTTTGTAGGACGTATAAATACAGTGCACAGTTAAGACCAGCGGACAGTTACCAGACTTAATATAAGCCGGCGGGGTTTTGTTTTTCTTTTTGTTTTAAAATCGTTTTCATTTATCTTGTATGTATATTGTTTTGTATATAAAGTATAATATGATTTTAAATTGTCTTTTGAGTTTTATATTCTACCCTGGTGAGTCACCTCTTGGCCTATTTTGTCACATAGGATTAAGGTGAACTGAAACTGACACGGGCAGAGGGCTGTATGCAGCTCTACATCCATAATGGTTAAACGACCTGTAGCATACTATCGTACGATGTCCCATTCTATGTATGGCGCGAGGGCAATAAACTATACATATATAGTACATATACATATATAGTACAGGTTCTTATAATAGGTCCACACTTAACATGTTAAATGTAAAATATCACGGAAAGGGCGTCATGTCATTGAAGAGACGGGTTAAAATAATGCCGGTAATATACATGCAAAATGATATACAGATAGTGCATATACAGGGAGTAAGACATGTGAGAACTTATGTCGGCATGTACACGTAAAGTTATAATTACCATTTGATATAAATATAATTCAAGTTACAGATGAATGCCCTCCAAAGTGTCCGTCTGGCAAGTTATTGAATAATGGATAAACGTCTTTCATCTTTTATTCCTCCAAATATGAAGAGCATTTTATATATACAAAATAGTAAACAACATATTACAATGAAAAGCTATATACAATGTAAGTAAAGACATAATTACAAAAGTAAAATTAAAGCCCCAGTCCATTTTGTTGCTATTTGCAGTAAACATAAGCAGAAACTACAAAACAATTATATTTATAAGTTCTTTCCGTTTTATAACTAGTTACTCAAGTCATTTGTAAGGCGAATATGGCCAGTAACATAATAAAGTATATACCCTCTTCTTTTGCTTTAGATTGAGATTTTTAGCATTTTTACCTCTGGTTCTACCCACACAAGTGCTATAATGCCCATAGTTGTGTCGCTGCAATGTATTTTAAAAACAAAAACAGCTAGCAAAAAGCTATGTTAAACAAATTCAACGTAGCAGCTATAAACATGTTACGTTTATACATTTGTTTACATGTCCTATAGAGAGTTTATATATGTGAGATAATTTGTTTGGAAGGACCCTTAAAAGGCCTCACTCTAGTGAACCTCTAGTACTCTAGTACCCTTAAAAGGTCTTACTCTAGTGAAAACAGCCAGCAAAAAGCTATGTTGAACAAATTCAATGTAGCAGCTATATACGTGTTACGTTTATACATTTGTTTACATGTGCTATAGAGAGTTTATATATGTGAGATAATTTGTTTGGAAGGACCCTTAAAAGGCTTATTAAGCACTTCAGACTGGTGAAGTTTGAGCATAAATTCCCCAAAATGGCATAGTTAGGATGCTTTGATAATTGGTGACATGACAACACAAGGGCAACTTCGTTCATCGAGAACAGGGAGATGTAAATACACCGCTGCACTACATTAGCGAGTTAACCTCCGCTGACACTGCCAGTAGCAGAAGGCTGTATGTAGTTCTCAACCATATAGGTTTAACGACTTATAGCATGCCCCCACTACATTGCAGATTGTGGTTTAACGGTAAGTCCGATCCTCATAATACCTAAATGAAATGTTCAGCTTATCAAGGACTACAAACTGGTGAGGTTTCAGCGAAAAATTTCTAAAACTGACACAGTTATGAGCGTTTGAAAATTGGTAAAATATGATATTTTGCCGAGGATCCGGAACAGGCAACTTTTAGACGATGCAGCTCAGGATTGTACAGACTTATCAATTTATTTTTCTGCTACAGGAAACTACGTAATGTTCTGAGTACGACAGTCTAATTTTCACCTTTCTAGCACTTGTACTTTGTCCGAAAAATCTAGAACAAGCAACATACCCCCAAAACGTCAAAACTGAAATAGCGCTGGTTCTACCAAGGCTAATAGGACGTAAACAGCTGGATATTGTTGTGCTGATTAGTGCCAACAAAACCGAATAATTTGAGATAAATCGGTGCAGTAGTTTTTGCTGTAGATGCCTTTGAAATTTTAAAGAAAAAGAATAATAAAAGGATGAAAAATAGATAGAATCAGTAAAGTGTCATCCGACTGAAGTCGGATGACCCTAAACACATAAAATAGAACACCTTTTACCGAATTAGAACCCGTATTGATCAGGTTTAGAAAGTCCGCAAAACAAACTTTCCCCATGTGCAAATTTCATTGAGCATTCCATAACATAGGCGTCGCGCTCCAGCGCGTCGCCAATAAAAACAATGTACTTGGGACTGTTTCGATAAAGAAAAAATACATTAAAGAAAAAATACATTTAAACAATAATTCAGGATAAAGTTTCATGTGAACTACCACAACGTGTAGTATTCAGCACAGCTACACATAAGTTCTTCAAGAAACTGACTTCGTGTTGATAATGAGATCTCAGGCACGGATCTAGAAATTTTCAGTTGGGGGGGGGGGGGGGGGGCGAATACTGAATATTTCATACGTTCTGGAGGGTGGGGGTCCGAAAAAATGTTCTTAAAAGTCGGAGGTGCTTTAAATGGTTTTATTAAACTGACTTGGAAAGTCTGAAAATTGGAAGACATAAACCTTTAGCAATACAAATTGGTTGTTGAAAACTGGTTCGAATTCTTCTTAAAATATGCCGAAATAGGCAAACACATACTTCCCTCGGAGTTGGAACGCAAAATGCAGGTAGATTACATTTGTAGCTTCGTTTTCTCATCGATCATTGAAACAGCAACATTTTTGAGAAAACGAAAACTGCATAAACTGTTTAAGGCGGTATCTGACAGTTTGCCTATATCTAATATATATAACATTATTTTATTTCTGTTTGGAGTATTTGTACATGATTTCTGCAGGGGAAAAAATCTTCACCCTAAACTTTAATGCTTTTCAACAGTATCTCAATTGTAGGACAGAAGTACTCGTTAATCAACATTTAATTGTTCATTCTGTTCAAATCTAAAATTAAGAACAATTGGTATTCCTGCTAAGAATAGATATCCACGTCAGAGCGGATGACATGGATGAGCTAAACCATAAGTGGTCACGTGGTTTCCTTAGTTTATAAATAGCTAACTGTGCAGCGTGGCTCATATAAGAAATACATGTTTGCAACGACGTTTGTGGCGAGATCTGTTTAGATAACAATAGTGATTATTATGATGTTTAATGAAAATATTTTTGGTCCAAACTGTCGAAAACCACCTTTAAGTACTATTGCTACACATGGTGTTGCAACCAGCTGTAGATCACTAAATTGTAAAATTACTCCCAACTTAGCAATATATCTTATCCTTTTCTCTTTTTTGCAACTTGATACAAAGTATTTAGCCCTAGGTTAATGCTAAAAACGGAGCAGGGACAAAATCTTTCTATAACACAATTCTTTATGTTCATCAGTGTTAGAGTGACACATTAAGGAAAAAAATATAGATGTAGTCATATCATAATTACATGTTAATTACAGAATAATATCCTTAAAAGTGTATAGGACAAATAAATAACATATGTGTCTAATTCTGACCGTAAGAAACTCAAATTTGATAGTACACACGAACGCGGACCAATTCAAGCGGTACGTTTTATACATAGACGGACATTCCTGTGTTAGAAGCGCAATCTTGCGTCCTAATGTTGAACTGGTGTTATGCAGTGTACATTTTACATTAGAGATTTGCGCCTCTAGATTTGTAACTTGTAAATTAGATGCTGGAAATGTGAAATGTATTCGTGAATTTTGCTCCGCGATTTGTAACTTGCAAATTGTATATGCGGGAAAAGTTAAATTGTTCACATGTAAATGATCAAATGTGAACATTTTCATTTGATATATAGAAGTTAGGATGCAATTAGATAGCGGTATTTAGCATATGCGGTGTTGCAATATACACAATGACATGTGAAGTAACTAATCCGTGAAATTAAAGTTAGAAATAGTAATTAGAATATTGGCAGATATCGCCTTCCATACTAGCGTAATGTTTCTAATGAGGATAAATCCCCTCCTGTAAATTTTCCACATTTTGCAAGAATGTTTATGTGGTTCGAACAGTTTCCAACTTCAAGATATATTATTTTACAGTAAATAATTTACGGGAGTGATTTTGTCCGCCTTAGCTGAACGGACGGGATTTTGTCCGAGAGGTATTTTGTTTTACAAATGGTAGAACTATTCCACTGTGTGTATTTTTTTTTTTGCTTGGATATAACTTAAAATTGCATTTTTGCTCTAGTCTTTGTCAGAAACAATCACAATGTTGTGACCTTAATTTATTTTCACAAAAAAATCTAAGTATAAAACAACATAATTCTTTTCAGCACCTTTTAACTATTTTGTCATGACATGAAAAAAGTATCTTTAAGTACACTGTAAATCTTAAACAATTACACACATGTAAAATCTGCACTTATTCAAATCCTTTTCAGTTAGGTTTTTTTTTAGTTTATACCTTCTTATTGGTGATGTCATTAAAAATAGCATTTACTGAAAACAAAAATATCCGTCATGCCATGGTTCAATTCCCAGAAAAAGAACACATCCAGAGAAAAGCTATCATAACATCATTTTTCAGGCAAAGAAACTAATCGAGACAGGTAAAAGCCCCTGCAGCTGATCAGCGGCGTGTCCACATATGTACCGTATATCAATTTACCGGATACTATTTTTATATCAGAACAGAACAGAACAGAGTTTATTCATAAGATATGTACATACATACATTGTCTTTGATACAAAAACAAACAACCCTGACATACTGTCACCGTGATGTAGGCAAAAAAAATCAATATGAATAATAACTTATACACTAATGTTTTCTTATAAGAGGAGAGAAATGTTTCTTTAGAGAGGAAAATACTAAAACGTAATATCAATCTACAGATCGATTAAATTACTACAATTACTTATCACTTTAAATGCATGCTTAACAAACTGAGCAATATTAATAAGAACTTTTCTATTCCCTGAACTCATCATGCAACAAAATTTATGAACTGACGGTCTGCAGTAAATGTTAGATTATAAGTACTTTTTACGTAAGGTCATTATACAATGGACAAATAACTACAAAATGATATATATCTTCAACATCTCCTGTATTACAAAATGTACATATCCACTTATATCTCGGTAAATAACTATTTGAATATCGACCTGTTCGCATTCTTTACGAATGCGCAGATATACGCAGACGAGTAATTTAAAAACGTCGATCATACGGTCCTAAATCCAAATAAGGTTCGTTTTTAAAGCCTGATTTAAACACTTTATATTCAATAAGCACTTGGCTGCTTTCGACAGATGCTATCCAGCCTTGTATAAAACAATCGACAGCGACACTTTTAAACAATTTCACAAATATCTTAGAATTCAAATCATAATTGATATAAAAACATACGAAAAACCATAGTAATCTAATATCTTCTTGCATGCTACAACCCAATATCTTTTTCCACCATAACAATCATTAAGTAAGACATTATAACACTTTTTTAAAATGGTATTTTGACTACTTCTTACTTTACACCAACATTTTATTATTTTCTCATATCTAACAATATACAGTGGATATCTTTCTAACTCCCCATACACCCCTGTAGAGCTGCTATTTCCCCTAACATTTAATATTCTTTTACAAAAATCTAAGTGAATTCTCTCAATAGATTTAGCCTTAGAAAACCCTCATATTTCAGATGCATAATTTAACGTAGAATCCCACAAACGCATCAAACAACCAACACATTATTTTAGGGCTGACTGGGACCTGTTTAGAATTACACACTAAAGTATTCATCGCCTTAAGTCCTTTACCTGTTATACACTCGGTATGCCCTGCGAAAGCCCCCGTATACCTACAAACTGTCCCTAGGTAATTAAACTCATTCACAACTTCGACACTTAAACCATTATAAGGCCACTTTTCGTTTGCTAATACACTACCTCTTTTCCTAAATACCATTATCTTGGTTTTATCACAATTTAACTCTAAACCCCATTTGCAACAATAACTATGAAACACCTTTAAATATTTTTCTAACATTTCGGGCAAATTACCCAAAACAACCATATCATCTGCAAATAAAATCATACTTAAAGAAAAAATATCAATATGAACACCAGATCCACCATTAGATTGAAAAAAATAATAATAACAGCGGTGATATTGTCTCCCCTTGTTTCAAACCGATCCGACTCTGAAAAAAGCTTGACTTAACATTATTCATTCTCACACCTAAATGCACTGATGCATACATACTTTTTAATATCCTTTACATTGTACCGTCTACACCTAAGAAGTAAAGTTTAAATAACAGCCCATTTCTATAAATACCATCATAAAATTTTCTCAGGTCTATGAATGCAACATAAAACGTTTTGTTTCTACTTACAAAAATATTAACCAACAAATTTAAGACAAAAATAGCATCAACTGTTAAATAACCCTTCCTAAATCCAAACTGATTATCGGGTAACTTATTATTATTAATGCAAACATCTACAATTCTTTTATTTAGCGAAGATGTAAACAACTT